>MJUT01027804.1:136515-220815 GCA_002080005.1 Gigantidas platifrons
TCTGGATCATACATAGGACACGTTCTACTCATTCCTGTCTGGATCATACATATGACACGTTCTATCCATTCCTGTCTGGATCATACATAGGACACGTTCTCTCTGATTCTGACAAAGAGGTGATATTCTGTCTATTTAAATACATGTATCAACAACTTTAATGTGAAAGATCGATATTTCTTGATTAACAATTGCAAAATGTACTTAATACTTACATTGATATAAGTTAAACAAATACCATAGAGAAATGCAAATTAGTAAACATAAGGTTTTTGAAAATATATGTGTATCTTTTCTTTTGTGATTCCAATATCTTGATTTACTAAAAATGTTTAAAGAAAATCAAAGTCGGAATCAAGAATGGACAATCCAGACACTCAGGCAACATTGGGAATAGAAGACACACTACGAACACAAACAAACAAAAACACAACAACAAAAAAAAGATGAGCAATACAGGTTCTCGCGAATGCAGTGCATTTTATAGTATGAACACCCGAATGAAAACGTTCTGTCACTTTATATATATGTGTTTCATTCATTCAGTTCGCAGTCTTAGTCAAATATGATACATGAAGGAAAATGCAAACGAAATATGGAAACTTCCACTTATTTACATATTGGTTTACCCCATGTTTCTTTATAGATAAATATACGATGGAAAACAAAACCAATAACTTGTTGCAAAGTCTGGTGTAAATGTAAATCGTTATCAGATTTAGCTGTGATCACACGCTAACTTCACATGTGTATTTTATGTGTTCATATCATCATAGAGATTCAATTACATAAAAGGAATTATCTAAAGATGTTCAATTATAAAATCTATAACCGCACCTTTTACAGTGACAGTAAATCATGGACTATTTTAGGACTGTTGTTGATGGATGTTTCCTGCTGTTACAGCTGTGCTAATTATAAATCAATATTGATTGGGAAACAAAACTACATCTTTAGCTATTTCTGGCAACATAATTCATAGAACTAAAGTTTGTAATAAATACAAATACTCGTGTAATTGTTCGTGTAAACACACACATACAGTTACTAGTGTAATTGTTCGTGTAAACACACATGTACAGATACTCGTGTAATCGTTCGTGTAAACACACACGTACAGTTATTCGTGTAATTGCTCGTGTAAACACACATGTACAGTTATTCGTGTAATTGCTCGTGTAAACATACATGTACAGTTACTCGTGTAATTGTTCGTGCTAACACACATGTACAGTTACTCGTGTAATTGTTCGTGCTAACACACACGTATAGTTCTTAAGTGTGTAATACATACAGTTACTAACCGCCACAATATAACTGAAATATTGTTGAAAATGGTGTTAAACACCATAAACCCATACAGTTACTCGTGTAATGGTTCATGTAAACACACACATACATCACTCAAGTTTGTAATATATACAGTTACTTGTGTAATTGTTCGTGTAGACACACACGTTTATCTATTAAATTTATAATAAATACAGTTACCCGTGTAAAGGCCGGTACACACGATAAGATTTGTATCAGAAGACTTGTATTATAAGATTTTTATATTATAAGACTCTCTTGTACACGCACTAAGATTAATCTTATCAGATTATATGATCAAAAACATCTTGCTTTTTTCCCCGCCAAATGGTGTCAACAATGGAAGATGAAGTAATTGCAACTTTGTCCATTATTTTGCTATGTGTCGCTATGAAATTATTGAAAAAGAGGAAAGTGAAGAGGAACTGCTGTACAAGACCTTGGATACAACGACGAAATGTTTTGGAGCACATCATTCCTTACTAGAAGAGCTGAGAAGGGAAGATCCTAATAGTTATAAAAACTTTTTAGCAATCCCCCCCCCCGCCGATATATTCCATACATCTTCTTCTTCCCATGCAACAACAAGCTTTTCCACATCAATATTTGAGAAGTCAGCCATGTTTTGCAAGAACCATGTGCTTTAAGTTACACGTGTGTTTATTATGGTACTGATGCATGTAACCCCAAATTGATAATTATGATTGGATAAAAATTAAAGGTCAGCTAAGATTTGTATTAAGGATATGCTCTATCCTTAATACAGTCTCATAAGATTTTAAAAAAATCGTATAATACACTGTGTTTAGACTACACACGATACGATTTTGCATCATAACACAAGTCTTATGATACAAATCTTATCGTGTGTACCGGCATTTATTGTTCGTGTAAGCACACACGTATAGTTCTTAAGCTTAAAATAGATACAGCTAACCCCTGAAAGAAGAGTTTGGAGGTACCAAAGGAGTAATCCCTGACAGAAGAGTTTGGAGGTACCAAAGGAGTAATCCCTGACAGAAGAGTTTGGAGGTACCAAAGGAGTAATCCCTGACAGAAGAGTTTGGAGGTACCAAAGGAGTAATCAGAACACTCAAATCGAAGATGTACAGACAACACAATATCAAAGAAAAACAACAAAAGAACACAACGATCTACAAAACACTACACAGGAAATTAAAGATCGAGCAACACGAATATCATTAAAATCCAGAGTGGACTCCGGGAGGGTAGGCCGTCCCTGCCACACTAGTGACACCCGTCCTGTTAATCTAGTTGCAAAGCCGGTGAGACGTCATGAAATAGAAAAGGAATGGGAAGTGCTTATGACCGTGGTCATTGGTGAGAAAGATATTCCGTAACTGTTAATCAAGTAATGGTGGCGAGCATAAAACTTTCGTAGTGATGACTTCAATTCAACCAGTAGGAACCCTTGGTTCAATAGCTTCCTTGATAGCAGCAACCGTCTATCATGGCAATCATAATGTGAACCACAAACACTGGAATATCAGATCAACTAAGAGATATATACTTCATACGAAGGTGCTGCTACGCATAAATGGCAAGTTTGCAATTGGAAAATTGAAATCATCTCTCTTGTTGTAAATCCTCGTTCTTAGCCGGTCCTCATTGTCAATTTCCATGTGTAGGTCAACGTATGGAGCAGACTTATTTGTATCTCTGGTATCCTTTATTTCAAGCTCGATTGGACAGATGAGATCAACAAAATCATCAAACTTTTTGTCAAAGGACATTATAGCGGAACGTAAAATTAAAGGATCGGGCTAGCTTCTTTTCGTTTTTCTAGTAAAGCCTCTGTATGAAGTCTGCCTCATACGAATAAAGGAACAATTCAGCGAGAAGAGGAACACAGTTTGCACCGATATATCATTGGTCCTGTACAAACAAACATATAACATTCAAGTTTATAATAAATACAGTTAACAGGTACACGTGTTATACAAACTTATAGCTATTTTGAATATTGCTCAACACAAACTGTTTAAACGTTTTCGCACTTTGTAGGTCGATGCCATTAACCCTCTGAGGCACTTAATCAACTTATACTTAGCGAAGGAAGCCATGATGCCAATACCATCAGCCATATTCTACAGCATAAAAGTATTAAATCTGCTATACTTTCCTACTTCCTGAAATAACTTACACTAATTTCTTCAACTTCGAAAATATATAGATTCTTAGTGTCGATGATCTAAAAACAACCTCAACTGCTCGTGAGTATTAATACCATCTTCCAAAATCAAGAGTTTTATCTCCACAGATTGTATGTGATTCCATTGGTTCGTAGCATAGATACTTTCACACTAAGTAAGAATGCTTCAAAATATTTATGGAACAATCCAAAACGGATGTTATTGCAGACAATAAGGTCAACAGAGTAATGTTATTTTCGCGTTTAATTATTATATACGACCCCAAACTAAAATATGCCATTCTACAAGAACGAATTCGAATATTATTTATCCTGTTTTGGCGGCTTTTAATTTTACTCCATATAGTTTATCATATATGAGCTCGAGGATATAAGACGAATTTGAAGAAATTATGGGGATAACCAGATCCGTAAATCGAAGGACATGCAATAAAATGGCCAAAAGAAAAAGGACAAAACAAATTACATACACAACATCATACAGCAAACGCATAATACCATCTTGAATGAATATGAGTAAAGTTTAGAAAATACAATGATAATATACATGTTGGAATCTAAATGTATACACAATACCAACACATTTTATAAACAAACATATTTCTGCCAACTAAATATATTACAGATATTCAGTCTTGATGTAACGTCATAGAAACGCAAACATCTGGACACTACAAAATGTCTGATGTAGTATAAACATAAAAAACATATATCCTGTAACAATTACCTAGGTATGATTAAGAGTATCACAGTTTCAGCTGGAAACCACTGAAATAATTGTTCGATTACATGTCTAGTATTGTTCAAAACTTAAACAATTTGGAAACAAACCAATTTCCCATTTGTTTTCTTCCATTTTATAATTTTTATTAATGCACATAATATCCGTTGTCATGTTTTATCTCTGGAGTGTGGTAACAGTAATATACATCTTGGGTGTGTATGATTATATTGTTAACAAACAACTTTATTTCAAATTAAATATAACATGAACAAAATAACAATCTGAGGGAACGGGAACAAATAATATACCTAGAAAATACCTCTGTAGTAATCTAAGTAGATACCGCTATACCTAGTAGATAACAACCTCTCCCTGTAGTCATTTGGAGACTGAAATATCCAATGTTAAATCTCTGTAAGGATGTCCTTGACTCGATCTTTGCCAGAACATGGGAAACGATGGAGAAATTATTTTCAGATCGAAGTTGCACCACATTCAATCTGTCAAAACTTTGGTCTGATTAAAAATTGTCAATAATTAAAATTTCTCGTGCTGTTTACCAGGCTCTTGAAAGAATGACAGCGTTTAGTATATCGCTATGATATACCTAGTATACGTATTTAAGAAAAGAATCCACGAAACCCATAGTTTGTAGGCGATTTTAACATGGAAATAATATTTGTCACATTTTTTCCAGATCAATAGCAAGGTATACAATACAACGGAAATAATGTTCCGAAGTTAAAGTATCCTACAAACTATGGCTGTCATGAATTGTTCGATTTTAATATAAAAAAAACAGCTTTCTTCTTTATGGTCGTTTTTTCCCCCCTATAGTTAAATTCCCGAACTGAAATTAACTTATTGTAATTTTTCAATTTGATGAGAACTTAAACAATTAAAATGCTAAAAAAATCGTAAATAGTTCAGTATTAAGTGTGTATAAACGTCACTAGAGTTCCTCGGAAACAACGTCATCGGAAGACGACAATTTACAAAATTCAAAGTCGATAGATGATAATCTTTTATATAATTAGTATTTTTTCCGGAAAATGAACATTGCAAAATACAAAACTAGCTTAATGTTTGCACGGTACTGTATACATACATGAAATCTCTCAGCAATGTTATCCGTATTTTTTCTGGTAGTGCGCATGTGGGAAGTAAATTATATCATGAATTCTACCATTGCATTGCTTATATAGCCAAGAATAATGTGATATGATCAACTAATATATTGTCGAACAATATATAATTTATTTGTACGCGCTTTAGATGCAGGTGCTGAGATTTTCGGTTTCCCATGGAATGGGAATACATTTATTTTTACCGACAACGTTCGTATATTGTGTTTATCCTGCAACGTCAAAAAGAACAAGAAAACTGTCAAGTCATATTATAAAGAGCAGACGGAAGCGTCATTCCACAAGTTTCCTAGGATGTCCTCGAGCTCTGTCACGCCCTTACTATACATGTATCGTGTATTACCATTCGCTCTACATGAATGATGTATCAGTATTACTGTTATTCTTATACAAGACGAAGAAGTATAGTGTATCCATACACCTTTATTATACTACAAATGTATTGGTTGCAGGATAAAACACCTAATCAATATAATATTCCTTGTAAATACTTTTTAAACCGTGTCTTACATATACAGTGTATGTGCATGAAGCTTAATAAGGTGGACAAGGCGAAGTTTACTGAACTATTTCTTGGTGTCGATCTGAATACACACACAGTGCATAAGTAGTGTTGTTATCCCGCAGCTAAAAAAATGCATTTATCCATGGGCGGTGATATTTTGAATTAAATAATAAAATCTTACAAAGTATCCCTTTATTGCTTCTTTTGATATTGTCTGTCAATAGAACGTGAACTGATTTGCAACTAGTTTTCCAAAGCTCAACAGGTAACGCGGTAACGCATGTCAAAGTGGTACCAGAAAAGTTATCTTTCGGTCAGTGACCTCATATATAAAAAAAAAAAAAAACATACACACAAAAAATCCAGTCAATGCAATTTGACTGCAGAAATTGGATAAATACAGGAATAGTATAATTATCAGGTACCTTTAAACGCGCTTCAAATTCGCAAATACTAATAAATTCATTCTACAAATTAGTCTGCAACACTTGTAGCAATATTCGACAGTGATTAATTTGAAGCCATATCGTTATATCGATTAAGACTGGATGATGGCGAGACAATAGAAATCAATGTTTCTAAAGCCATTTGGTATCAATATCATTTCCAGTAATTTCCAGTAATTAATTATTGTTAATTTTACAAGAAATGGGTTTTTTTCCAGTTAAAAAAGTTGAAGCAACAATAAGATTCAATTTGGTATATTTTGAGTATGTTCCAAATACACACATGTAAATTATATTTTTAATATATACTTTGAATTCGCAACATAGGGGAGAAATTATGTTTATGATGAACAGCATAATTTCGTCCCGTACAGAAAAGAATAGTGGTACGGACGAGATGAGGAAGAAACTTTGAGTATGTTCAAAAAGGTGTTACTCAGATAACGTTAAATAAATTCAACCCAAAAACCATGTCATGTTAAAAAAAACATTATTAAAGTGGGAACGATGTATTAAGATTCACTCAAGTCTATGGCGACCTTTAATTGTCAGTAGTTCGTTTGAACACATCATATTATTTGCTTATAATAGTGAATCGTTATTTTTATTTAGATATCTTCTGCCACATTAGGTACATCTCCATTGGCTATCAATACGATCACGCATCAAATCAATACAAACAAAATAAAAAAAAAAATCCATTCCAGTAAATATAATTTGTGAATGCATGGTAAAACCTGTAAAACTATATCCTCACTATGCAGGTTACTTAACAGTCTGTGTTATTAAAATATATAACAGAACTCAGGGCTCTACTAAGAAATGATGTAAGCCACACCTTTACGTTCTACCACCTTTACTGAGTTTTAAGCCACACATTTACGTTCTACCACCTTTTACTGAAGTTTTGAATTCCATTTAGAAGCTGACTACCACAGTTCATATATGTCATAGTACAGCTGGTAGCACAAATATCTACATAATAGTTTTAAGATATTTGAGGGTTAGGGTTATGATGATTAACGCCACTTTCAACAATATTTCAGTTATATCGTGGAGGTCAGTTTTATTGGAGAAGGAAACAGGAGTACCCGACGAAAACCACCGACCTGCTGCAAGTCACTGACACACTTTATTACATAATGTTGTATCGAGTACACCTCACAATTTTAGTCGTGATATATCCTGATTGCACAGGTAGTTGTAAATCCAACTACCATACGATCACGACTACGATGGCCCTCAATATATTTGATGATATCACTAGCTTATTGCAGTTGACACTATATCACTATTGCTTGGCTATAACTTGTATAAGGTTGGTGTTCACTGTAAGTTAATATTTGGTTAAAGGGATACTATAAATAATATTTCAATAACTGAACGTGTTTCTATATGCTCAATGCGTTTGTAAATCAACAGAAAGTGATCTACAATTTCTTTCTTTAATGCATCCAAATAACAAGCACTCAGTATGGCGATAACTTTGGGTCGTTGAAGGGTGATCTGTTTATATATGTAGTGTAAATGTTTGTTTTGAGTAGCAATTGTGAGACGGAAGATACATATGTATTCTACTATAATGTCGGTCATATTTACACTACGTGTTGTTGCTAATGGATGTCATGGACAAAGTCAGTCCTCTTCATTTTGGTGTTATAATGAAGTATACAATACATATTCAGTTACTTGCATTATCCATTTATAATTTATTTTTCAATAGGTATTTAAAAACTTCATATATGCTACCGGTATATATAATGTTCAGTCAATACATAAACTGCGTAAATAAATAAATAAATTAAAAAAAAAAACATGGTGCACTAGTTCAGTTTATGTACACCACCACATATCAAAATCCTAATTCTATTTCAAGTCATCTTATCATCCTTTAATTACACGTGACAATGCTGTCAAACAGTTTGGATATTTTAAATTTTCCCACATTAGTACCGTCTATTGCATGTACATCAATAGAGTATATTCCGTTTATCTTTAACGAAACTACATCATCTCATTCATCTGCAAATATAATACGTGTTTATCATGAAATTAAAAGATTGAAACTTAAATCGATTTACTGCTATCATTTCAAATGAATATGCTGTTCAAAATGGTTTGCTTTCGGCCTACTACATGACAATGAAAGAAACAAGATCCGTAACACCACCTCTTAATTCTACAAGAAAACGTCGGAATTAAATTATTTGTATAAGGTATACTCATGTACATGTATATAATTATTTAGAAGATTTACTAACATAGATACTGCTGTGGATGTGTAAATATTTACATTAAGAGCAGGTGCTACGTTAATGTGTAATGAACATTAAGACAACATTACCAGCCAGTGTACGTGTAATCCGTTTCTCGTGGATTTCCCAACAACAATGATTCCTTTCATGACGTCTTTTGTGGAATACACATATTTAGAAATGGGTAGTAATATTAGGGAAAACACATATATGTTTCGTAAATTATTCATAACCGGGTATAATAGTATTACTTACTTATTTACAATATGACATATGGACAGCTAAACATTTTGTCCAAGATTTAAAATAAACAAACGACACAATGGGAAGTAGCAGGAGAGATCAGGTTTGGAAGTAGATGCTTACAAACACAAAATGTAGCATAAGATAAACCTCAATGTTTAACCATTCAATAAGATATATAATTCAAGAAGATTAAACATAACTAAATATGAAAAATATTAATAGTTTTTAACATTAATTCTAAAAAGGCATTATTTTAACATAAACATATTCGTTCTATCTTAAATTAGAATCCTTACAAATACGTTTCAAGAAAATCTCAAATCAATTTACTGTTTTTCAGAAATTATAGATATGTTGGTCCGAAAACAATTCACATTATATATCAAGGATTCCAACTGTTGAAAATTCTCAATTTTCAAAATCGGCTGAAAAGATATCATGCCCTCAAACTCGTCCCTTTTTATGAACTTCACGATCGAGAGAACACCGATGTATAACAATATTACCTAGTTTTTATGCTCTGGGGTATTACCCCCTCAGAAATGGGCGTCAGCTATTTGTGAAGAACGAATCACAAGCACAACTTGATCGTACAACGCAGTACATGAGGTAAATAAGTGTATTGTGTATAAAGAATGTCAAGCTCCCTGTACATAAAAGACAACATGTACAAGTCCATAATAAACAAAGGTTATGAGTGATGGTTAATGTCTGTTGCTAGTCAACGTTTTCGACTCGTATATAAGGGGGATTGGGATCCCATTTACCGGTATAAACCAGCCACATTGTTATGCCTGTCCCAATCCATAGCCTGTCATATTTCGTGGTCTGTTTTTAGGTTCAATGATTTCAGGTAAGAGGTGATTTTTTTGTTTTTTTAATATTGGTGAAATTGTTGACCATCACTGTTTACACTTTCTTTTCATAATATCCTTTATTCTTATATCAATCAAAACTTTCGCCCATGAACAGTACCAAATTTCCGCCCATATAGGGAAATACCAGTGCCACCTTATGACCTACGTGACGTATTGTATGTGACAGTGTTGTCGCTATGAATATACATGTAGCTGATATACTGTTCACTTAACATTTAACAACAATCAATCGATCAAATAGTTTCAGCTGTTTTCTTTATATAGCGTTATTTTATTATAGATTCAACACATAATTTTCAATTTCCAGATGTTTTGATACCATTAAATATTCATTATAAATAAGGACTATTAATCAAAGCGTCAGATAACATTCCTCAAACCTGCAGATATCATCATTTAAAAAAAAGAAAAGGGAACATTTTTCATTTAGAATTTAACGAACATACAATATAAAGTTGTTAAAGGGTACCTCCCAAGGATTACCTAGCCAAAATAGTATTCAATGTTTTTATTGTATAATCAAATTAACATTATGACGGAGGGCAAGATGAGAGAAACATACCCACCCCCACAATTTAGAAATAAAAACGTAATATCTATAACTTAGTGACCTCGATGCGTTTCAGGAATAATCTTCACCTGGTATGTTCAAATTCTAGGAAATGGAATAAAAATGCTCCCCACCTCGTTTCTACTGTAATGCACTGTGGTACGTTTACGTTCAATGTAAATCGTTACTGTATACAACAGGAATGAACGGATATTGATATATAGTCAGATTCATCAATAGTCGTATAATAGATAAGCTTACTGGTGGAGGTAAAATAAACAACTATAGGGAAAACACACCAAGCAACAGCGGTATCAAGTATAATATATAAAATACAAGTCGCTTTCACTTGACGATCTATATAAGGTTTGGTTCAAAGTTGACTATTGTTTCACTATTATGTCTTACGATGGCCTTGTGTACAATCTGATATTTAAATTGTGTTTTATACCATCTGATCTTTTTATTAGAATAATATTATACATGACAAGTTATGCATCACGATATTTAGGACTAAAGATTCGAGCGTTCTTTATAATATCTCTACTCACTCAGTTACATATGAGGGTTTGCATTTTACTCACACAGCAATAACTAAATAACAGCATCGTTTCACTAAGACTAGTTTAACCCTGCCACTTTTAATTGAAGTACCTGTATTAATCCAGGAGAGTTAGGGGTCATGTATATGTTCGGGATATGTGTGGTGGGAATATCGATTAAGCTTCTGTTTCTACGATTTTTCGATTTTGGAATTATTGGTGTTTTTTTGTTTTTCATTAAATTACTCTTCCGACATGACAAGAAAAACCACAAAACCCTCATCCCACCCCCTACCCCCCACATATACCCACTGTTTCTCTATATGGCTTCCCTTATAGTCTCATTAATAACAATATCATAAGCTATGTACAGTAATCATATCATATCACTATTAATGTACCGTTTGAATACTAGATATCAAAACAATTCTCGCCTAATCGTATGTTTTTTTCTTTTTTACAGCAGTAGTTTAATTTAATTTCTGTTGCCTAGATACATATTATATATTGTTCCAGAACTCTTAATTGGTATAATAGTTGTTTGTTTATATTGCCATATACATGTACTACAATGTACAACTAAACTCGTTTATCTGCGTGTACTGCGTGTAATGGCAGTCTATTTAGACTCTTGAATAAAATATTAATAAGTATGCACTGCAACAGTGGCATATTTACAGAAAGTCTAAGAAGTGAAACTAAATATATTAAAATGGTGTAACGAAATCTTATTGTTTATTACAAATATCAACAATTAATTAGTGAGAAATTAATATAATAATCACGTATTAAATTAAGTAAATAATAAATTACTTACCTTAATTAATCGATCATAACTCACATGCTTACAATGGTCGCTACGTAACAATTGAACAGAATAATATTTGTATAACTGTTTTACTTCCGACAATTCGTTGAGAAGAAACAGACATGGTTGTTTGTATGTCCTTCTCCTGTAATATTGATAAATCCAAAGTATCTACGGCAAATGGTTCAATTTGTATAAAATAACAGTGTTACCAATATCCTCAAAATGTTCACTGCTTGTAATAATCTTTTACATCCCTTTAGCATCGGAGAAGATATAAGATACTAACAATGATCGATCAAGAAATAGATTATTGATCTGAAATTGAATATGTACTTACAGTAATCACGTCTATAAGAGCTAATACACTATCTTTCATAATCTTCAATGAATCTGTATTTAACGAGTTTTGCATTTCGTTTTTTCACGCTCGACTGGCTGCCATGTTTCTTTTCTAATTTCGTTTATGTGATTAACTCGAAGTATGAAATAGTTAAGAGAATGTCTACTTCCTAAGTTTGGATTCTGAACAACCAGACTTAAAATAATATTTCTATTTACGTATATATATATATAGTAAGTCTTTCACGGCTAAGAGTCTATGTATTTATGATTCCCCCCTTAAAGTTGTCTTAAAGTATTGATTGATGTAAGAATGTTCCACGTTTAAAAATACACTCATTCATGATTGACGTTACGTACCACTATATACATCCATTGAAATATGAATAAAACAAGATTTGATCACAACAATGCAGAAATCAATACAATACTTATAAACAAAAAATCAAAGCAAAAAACATTTTATCGTCATATCAGCATGTCAAAAATATTGACAGTAATTAACATTAGATAGTGCCTAATGCAATTTCCTAGTTTCTTTTTATGTAGATTCTACCATCAAAAAGGATTTCAGTTACATTTAGTAGAGGTTACGAAAATCTATACATCTGTCTAGTAATGTTGCGCTGCTGTGTTCTACCTAATTTAATTTACAGTACGTTTTTAGAACATGTATCAATATTTATTCTATTCATTTGGTTTGTTGTTGTATTTCATGATTTTCACAATCATGTTAATGAGTAAGACGTTACGACATTATCTACAAGTTTGTTTCATCAAATATAATATATAGTTGTTAAAACAACAGAAAATATAGTACTTTAATGTATACTGAACATCAATATATACGCAACACTGTTTCGTTTTAGTGACAGCGGAGAAGAGCGCAATTACTTTTATCTTTATTTCCTACCGTTTATTAAGGGGTTAGGGTTAGGATTATAGTGCTTAACGCCACTTTCAACAACATTTCAGTGATATCGTGAAGGTCAGTTTTCTTGGTGGAGGAAACTGGATACAACCACTGACCTGTCGCAAGTCACTGACAAGCAACAGTATCGCATATTCGTTGTTCTCAGATAGACGGCAAAATAATCCTACTCTATGCATCACCTCCTGCAGTGCATAGGCCCACCACAGTCATATCTGTTGCGGTCATGATATAAATGGCTTGTTAAATGGTGATTATCATTAATAATGCAGCAATGTACTTGATGTTAAATAAAGACCAATCAATATTCCTCCACGTAGGTATTTCACTAAAAACAAACGTACTATTCATTGAGTCAAATGATTAAAAATCAATATAATCTTCAACTGAATGAAATTTCTTAATCCCAAGCAAACACTATGTAGATTTTATTGCAATTTGATTACATTTTTGTTCTTTTTTATGTACACGGTAGAAATATATTAAAAAAATATTACATATAATGTACTGTGTGATGTTCCATTTTCGATTTACGGGTTCTGAGTAGCCTTTTGCTATCTTTAGCATTTTTTTTCCTAAAATAAAAGTAGACCAAATGATGTAAGTTGGTTAGATATTTGAAAGTTGACTTTCGTTTGACTGTCAGAGTTGCAAGTTTCCTAATGAGTAGACCGGCGCAATCCTATGTTCATGTGCACTAGAAATAAATGTACCACAGCTAACGAAATGTTTTGTCTGGTTCCCGTTATTTTCGATCTTCCTAGTCGCGACCGTTTGATACAGGAGTAGGTACTGGTATTGACAATTAAATTGGCAATCCAAAAGATACCTCGACCACACTAACAAAATGCGATATCCTTGACAATTAAAGATCTGTTTTGTGGTCTACCAAATGTTCCACTAAACCTCTTTTTAATGTATTAACATCTATTATATTAGTAGTCAAAACACAAATTCAAAGTTATGGTGAAACTAGCTACTCATTGTTCCTCTCCGTTTGCAATATTTCATTTTTAGAAAAAAGAATGGCAAAAGTAGGTTAAAAAAGTATCGCATTTTAGGAATATACAAATGTTTCCTTCTTTTTTTCTGTGCAAGAAAACACTCTGATTCTAGGAACAAGTTCTATAAAATTGACATCAACACAATACTTGAGTTTTTGACTGAAAGCATATTTATCATGTTTGGTGGACGTCTTTAACAGAGAGTTTACATTATTAATGGAGAATTTATGAAGGGGCTTCTCAAAATAAACAAAACAAAGCTAGTCAGATCTTTTGATTTCATGATTTGCTATATAGATTATATCATTTCACTGAATAATGCTAAGTTTGGTGACTATGTTGATCGTATATATCACAGTGACCTTGAAAAAATGAAAACCAGATACAGCCAGGTCTGCTTTATAATACCTACATCTAGAAATCTAATATAAAGACGTACTGAGTACTGATACTATTGTGAGCTACTATCAATGTTAAAGTACTAGTATACCTTACGCTCTTACACTTTGTATGTTTTTCAAAATCTACTTATCATCTAGGACTAGAAATAAATTGTCGAGTACCTTCCTAATATACTGCGTGATAACAAAATGTTATTTCAGTAGAATGAATCTTCATCCAAACATGTTATCTTCTATTATAAATACATCATATAATTGGGTTAAATAGTTTCCAAAAGTGCAAAGTATGTTTTAACGGCTAGTACAAGAATTAACACAACAAACCTTGTTAAGTCATGTTATTCATAACTACACTCCTTTAACACGTATTTGTTAAGAACATAGGGATGGTTTTACATGTATGATGGTCAAAAATTGCTTTTATTAGCAATATATAATTACCGTAGGACGATGATATGCAGGCCATCCCTGTCTCAATAAGATACAAAATGCGATACAATTAAAATAACGAGGAAGTACACGCAACACCAATTACTAATGTCAAAGCTGCATTGTTATTAGATATTGGGAATCTCTATACTTCGATCGGGTTTTTATGTTCGTGAAACAGAAACTTCAGTCATAAGTAGCATCTATGTAATTGTCGAATTTACTCTAATGATTGCACATTCGTTCTGATAGCATAATATTTAGCGATTTTTTTTTTGTGGTTTCGCAATAGAAAAACAAAAAGTTAAACGAAATATATAAAACACGCTTACCATCTTGTTAATAAAATGCAACGAACTGTATATCATATACCTCGAATTTGACGACAGTAGTCAACTCAGTACTAAAATTTATGATACACGGGACGACTTCAATTTTAAAATCATAAATTTTCCAATTATGTGCAGCAATATACCAGCTTTTCCTGCAAATGGTGTTTACATCTCGCAATTGATTCGCTATGCAAGGGCCAGTAGCAATTATTCTGATTTCTTGAAACGTCATCTTTATCTGAGAAACAGACTACTGGACCAGGGCTATAAAAAGATTCGCCTTATTCGATCTATTAAAAAGTTTATATTCCGATATCAAGATCTTGTCGAAATATATTCTGTCTCTGCGGAGACAATGGTGAACGATGGATTTTCATATAGTGAAAATGTATAAAGATAATGATTTAGTATGCGTGGTTTAAACGGGGAGTCCAACTACAATGTCAAAAATATTTTTTGTGAATGTGTGACATAAAAATGTTTTTGACATTTACTTTCGTAATTAAAATACTTCAAAGGACTCATAGTTATTGATGGAGATAGTTCACAGTCGGAACCTTTGAACCATAATGAAAGCGGGAGGTTTGGCGCCTTCAAATCTGATTCAACCCACCATTTCTTTGGAAATGCCTGTACCAAGTCAGGGTCATTACGGTTTTCACAGTTTTCCGGTTGTTGACTGATTTTGTCTGTTTATATACTTATGAGTTTTGACTCTCTCTTTGGAAGATTGTTCGGAGTTTCGGTGATTTTGTTATTACCCTTATTCACGAGATATATTCTACCCTCCTAACTGAATTTAGTACTGCGTTGACTACTATTTTATCTATTGTGTTCCAGTATTGTTCTAAATGCTGTTATAGTGACAACCGGAACCTTTGAACCGTATTGAAATCTGATTCAAGCCACCATTTCTTTAGAAATACCTGTACCAAGTCAGGGCCATTGCGGTTTTCCGAGTTTTCCGGTTGTTGACTGATTTTGTCTGTTTGTTGATTTAGGAGTTTTGACTTTCCCTTTGGAAGATTGCTCTGTGTTCGGTAATTTTGTTATTACCCTTATTTACGCATATACATAATTCTAGTCATGTCTTAATAATGATATCGACCTGTGTAAAACAAGTAAAGACTCATACATGTATGTCGAAGCGGGTTTCATTTCAAAACGGAAATTTACTTGTGCGCCGAATCAACCATATATCAAATAAAGAAATACCGAATGAATTGTTTTGTACGAAACTTACATAAGGTCACGTGTACTATTAAGCATATTTATTTCTTATTATAATATACAAACATATCTAGTCACATGTTAGTTTGATTTATCCATAGTCCTTGACTTAATAATTTTTTTCATTTTTCAGAATATCCCAGTTAATCTTACATGCAGTCGTATGATAGCAGTAGTCGATGCGATGATATATTTTTCGTAGCAGCATTAAAT
The DNA here is from genome assembly GCA_002080005.1 of Gigantidas platifrons. NCBI lineage: Eukaryota > Metazoa > Mollusca > Bivalvia > Mytilida > Modiolidae > Gigantidas > Gigantidas platifrons. The sequence goes on from MJUT01027804.1 coordinate 152,981, forward strand.
TTGATAACCAATTATTAAATAGAATACCATGAGGTGATCCTTGTGAATACTTATAACATCATGATGCGACAACATGCTTTGAGCAAGTCGATAATTTTGTCTTTGTATACATTGAACGTTTGCTTCGTCGTCCTTGTGGGAGCCAGCATGATACAGCCGAACTAAACAAATGTTGACAAGATACATATTTAATTACCGTATCACGTTATAAAATTAATATGCCGATTAAGGATGGCAATCTTCCATACGAGTCGTATCGGTGGTGTAATGGTTAGCGTGCTCATCTCTAGTGCGGTAGATCGTCGGTTCGAACCCGGTCGAGTCCAAGCAAAGACTTACACAATTGGTAAGTGTTGCCTCTCCGTACCTAGCATTACGGAGTAAAAGCAATGACTGGTTGGTACGGAATCAGGATAGCATATCCAAGAGGAGATGTCTATCCGTGGACGGTTGTTTCAATGAGTTAGCACTATAAATCCAACTATGTGTGCTGGTCTAGTACAAAGTTGTCTTCATCGTTATCATTTTATTGGAAAGTAACTTCTACTCGATACAACATTATGTGATAAAGTTTGTCAGTGACTTGCGACGGGTCGATGGGTTTCTCCGGTTTCCTCCACCAATAAAACTGACCGCCACGATATAACTAATATATTGTTGAAAGTGGCGTTAAACACCATAAACCCAAATATATCCCATACTTTCATCCCTATATCACAGTTTAAGCTTAACGTGCGTCAACTATTGTTTGTATTCTAAACCTGTTCTCCTAATGAACATAGCTGAAATACTGATGACTTGCCATTAAACAACAATCATTCAATCAATCATTGTTCCGAGTTTAATTTCTTTTATTATAACTTGTTATCATGGAAAGACTGTATGGCCTTCTTCTAAGAGTATATTTTGTTTTCATTTTTTATTTGCGTGTTTTCTGGGAATAAACTGAGGTTAATTACAGACTATGATCTAATAATGTTCTTGTTCGTTAGGGAACTTTCTTTATTATTTACGTCCTTGGTCGTAGCATAGCATGTCTGTCATACTAATGTTTTGCGTTATCACAGGATACTGATCGGCTGTCACGAAAATTTGATCAATACATAGTATATCAGATCTAGTTTCTACAGAAAAATCTATGTTTTGCATTTATGGTTATATGTGTTTAATATTGCTTTCACTTTTATTACGACCGCATCGGTATTGTTATGGTTAGTGTTCTCGTCATGAGTGCGGTATATTGTGGGTTCGAACAAAAACTATAGAACTGATAATTGCTGCTTCTCCGTTAAGCACCCAGCTTTAAGGCAGCCGCAAGTGATAAAGTTTACCAGTTGCTTGCCCAGTGTCGGTGGTTCTCTCCGGGTATTCCGGCTTCTTCCACCATTAAAACTGGTCGCCATGATATAGCTGAATTATTGCAGAAAATGGCGTTAAACACAATAAATCAATCATTAAGGGGGAAGAGCAAAGACTAGTTGGCTCGGAATCAGGATAATGTGTCCGTCCGTGCGGATCGACATGTCTCCCCACTGACTTGTTTCAGTGAGCAAGCACTATAAAATTCCAATTAAGCGTTTTGGTTTAGTAGAAAGCGGACATCACCATTTCATTGATTGTCACTTGTTCGCACCATAATATATCTGATAAATAGCTTGCTTAGCGTTACGCAACAATCATCCAGTTATGTTAAAGTGTACAGTTAAATTATGATTATCAGTTTAATTGGTGGAGAAACCACCAAGCTGCAGCAAGTCACAGACAAACGTTTTCGCACTCAGATTCATCAAAACAATGCTTTGAAATGACTAACAGTTGGCAACCTTACATTAAATTATACAGAATCACACATGGTCAATCAATAAAAATATGACCTCATTGATTGATTGGTTGCTTGCTTGCTTTCCGCCACTGTCAGCTGTATTGTGACGACCAGTTATATATGTTGAAAAAGTCGAGTTGCTTCTAAAAATTAAGTACTAGTACATGTAACTAGCATTTTATTCTCACTGAACATGCAAGTCAAACATATTCGTATATCATAGTCATTTGTGGATTCGAACATACATACTCGAGCCGACAACGGTAACCATTACATCACCGATACGGTTTACATCGACAAACTTTCAGATGTTTCAACATAGAATATTGCTGTATTATTATGTAAAACTATTTTGAGGGGATGGCAAAGCGAAATGAAATACGTATACACCATTTGTAGAAACTAATTTGATTGAATACTGGTAGAAGCAATACACATAAAAGAAAGTATATAAATAGTTTTGAGAGGGAAGACGTTGTCAGTGTATAATAAATTGGAGCCTTAACAACGTTTTATGTTCTGTATCAATAACCAGTCGTGTTGATAAATTGACATTGTAATTGCTATTTTGCATTGCAAAGAGCCATTAAGAAATATTTTGATTTTATTTCTACATTTTCAAAGAAAACCAGGATTTTCATCTTGTATAATACCTATAGATCATTCAATTTAAGATGATCCATTTGTCACCGATGACCACGTCATTAGCTTCTGTACAATATATTATAGATAACAGATACAGGCCTGTAAAACATTGCAGAATTCTATTTGGTTTCTGACGCCAAATTACATTTACTGGTAAATCAGCAAAATTTCCCATATACAGGAACAAGCTGTAATTGAAAATTGGCTTATATTTGATGAATACTGCACGGAATGATATTGATTCCATTGGCTATGTACAGTGTAGTTTACTAGATGTCAGTTTAAAAGATGAATTCTTATTACATCAGACCGATAACAACTGATGAATCATTCCAAACCTTGTACTGACCGATCTAAGTAATAAAGGCAATCTGAAAACAAATATATCTCTCTGAATTAAATAACCAATCAGAAGAAACGGTATACGTTTTCTCTGCCCTGTAGTTATATAATAGTGATTTGCTAACATATATTTGTCTCACAATTCATCGTTTAAGGTCATTACCAGAAAAGGAAACAATTCTTACGACAATGGAGAGGAGTGTAATGACTACTTTATATTACCATCGTCAAACATTGGTCTATATATCGTGCCACTTGGTCACAAAGTCGGTGATATTGCACATTATACTTCACACACTTGATTTTCGATGATCTTGTACTTATAAATTTGAATAATTATTTATTTTAGTTTCCACTTTCATAAATACAGAGGAATATCGTCATGCTGGTCAAAGGAGGTAATGCTATTTTAAAGTTCCGGGTAATGATTTATACATGTTTAAATGCAGGTAATCACGCGAAGTCGTCACTTCGGCATGCGATCCTTCAATTACATCTTATTTCTCCATATGATGAAATGTATGTTTGCTCCAATATCCAAATAAGATATAGCTTTGAAGAGACAGTTAATTACGTTCGTAATAAGACGTTGTTTTTCTTGCTTGACGTAATGTATAAGTGACATTGTACATTTCATGGCTATATAAATAAACGAAACGAAATTCAAACACATTAACTGATTATTGTCTTACGTCAATTGAATTTTATCTACATTGTACCATGACAACTTAAAAATAATTTATCCCGGACTTGTTCTATTTGAGTAGTCAAATTGCATTGACTGGGAAAAGTTTTGTCATATGAGATCACTGACCGAAGTATAGTTCTTCTGGCTTTGAGAAACTAGTTGCAAATCAGTTCACTTCCTGTAGAAAATATCAAAAGGGACAATCAAGGGGTAATTGTATGATTTTATTATTTAATTCAAATATCACCTCCCATGGATTACTGTGGTTTTATTATGTATGATATACACAATACTAATACAATGTCTAAAAATATAAAGCTTATGTGTATTGGGCGCAAATCTGGGTAAAGGCTCGATAAACCTCGCATTAATCCCAGTTTGTAAGCCTCATACATATAAAATTAATATTTTAAGACGATACACAAATATTGTTTATATATCGCTTAGGTAAACAGGTGATACTTTGAATTGATAAAAGAGAGCTATGAGTTTGAAATAACAATGGACGCTCATTTGAAGTAACTGAATGCCAAGAGGTGAAGCTATATCATATGTTCACTCCAAAAAGTCTAAAAGGGATATACTAGGTTATGTGAAATATTGTGATATATACGTATTAGAATCCAGCCCAACCGTGTTAGTAGATTTTGTAGGAGACAGTTGCTTTGTAGACATATACATTGTTCTTCCCTCAGCTGGATTTGAAATAACACCGTTGATATATACTGCATGACCTATTTGCTTAGCTAATGACGAACCATGATCGAACCCATGATATACCGTACTCCAGACGAACCATGATCTAACCCATGATATACCGTACACCAGACGAACACGCTAACCAAGACATTGAATTGTATTTATTTAAGTCGATAACTGTTAATTAAATTAACATAGCCGACACGTTGCGTGTTGTTACATGGGAACTCATTCGATATTAGGTAATTTAACGTATTATTACAATAAAATGTGACAAAGATGTAATGAATAATATTATATCTATCATTAATTATTATATATCAATTATTCATATTATTATCAAACATTATTTTGATAGTAACATTCTAGAATACACAACATATACCGGTACGTAATTTATTCTGCCCATGCTTAAAATACAAACATAATAATTGAATTCATTTTGATCAAACAAAGGAAGAAAGAATGATAACTTTTTTTTATTATACCCCCATTGTATATGCTTGCTTTCTATTAAATCAGTTGTGGTCACACGATCATAGACACTTGTTGATGTATTTAATAACAACACTAACATTACCACACTTGTAGACTACCCTTTTTCGTCTACCCTGACAACCCATATTTTGTTTCAAAGTAGGTAATAGTATTGCCACCTTCGATCAAGCCTCCATTGTATTATGCCTTTATGGAGTTTGAATAATAATATTGTCACCCTCGACAATCTCTGTTTTTTCTTATTGTCACCGATAGTGCACGTGCATTAAGTTTCTCCTGCAATGAAAGAACGCCTTCAAAATTATTGAGAAAAAAATCATTACAATAGGTGTCCTCTGTCACGTCCACATCCTACTTGAAATTATGGTAATACTATTTATAATCGTTCGCTCTTCTTAAACAGGTATCAAGAGACTGTTATTTGCATACTAGACGAATAAAGCAAAACACGAAATACTAAACATAACAATCTCCCTACTTTGGATTGTATGTACTAAGGTTGACGTTGCTTGCAGTGATTGTGTCATGAAATGCATTACATATCGCATGAAACAAACTTTTTTCCTATTAGAAGTGGAATAGTTCATGGAAAACCATAGTTTGTATGACATGTTAACAGCAATATTTTTTGCTGCATGATCACTCGCGTTCGCTTGGCATGATAATTTTAACAAAAAAAGTTACCAACACGTATGATAAAATCGTAAATAAAATATGTTTCCATAAATTATTTCTTAATTTAATCTCCTTATAATTGCAAATAATAGTAAATAACCGTTAGAGAATACTGAATGGCCAATCAAAATGGACAATCCAGAGAAACTGACAACATTAGAGTAAGAAAAACAAATCAAAAACACAACATAATATGCATTGGACAACATTATACGCAAACAAACACTAATAAGGCAAATAAGACTTGTACCCTCATACAAACAAAGAAGAACCGAACACCTTTTTCATGCGGAAATCATAATGGAGATCACAACACTGAACTCAGAACGTAAAGACACATAATAGAACAATAATAAAAAACTAAAAAGATGAGCAACACGGAGCCAACCACAAAACCAGGAATGAAGGGCAAGTGGTTCCTGCGTCTTATACGACACCCGCCGTGTTGCTTATATATACAGTCAAGTCCGCTAAAATTCTTGGCAATGATAGAGGAAGGAAAACATCTACGTGCAGGGCCAAAAATCCATTGTCATTTGAAATATGTATATTTCGTAATGGTCAACCAGATTGTGATGACGACCGTATAAGTTTTAGAGCGATGACTTCTACCTAGGAGCAACGTAGCCTTGTTGGAGTAGCTTTTGTGCCTAAGTTTTGTAGATTATTATTTGTACTTTTTTATTTCTGCCACGGCATTGGCTGTCCTTCGATGTACGGTTTCTTATTAATCCATTTGGCATCTTCAAACCTTTCTAGATTGTTATGGTATTTAGATTAATTTTGATTTCACGACACGATATCTGCCTTTGATTATTTACACACACAAAGAAAAAGAAAATAAAAGCACGGCTACTTGTCGTTGGTTGTTCGGTTTAATCAATAAAAGGATTACAACTTTGTAATTTATGATTTATGTGTTCTTGTGGTTTTGTGTTCATGAGCACGATAGTACAGAAATTGAATTTATACCCGTGCAATAGGTGCTTGGTATTATGATATCTGCTTAGCGTCATTTGAGTAGTGTTGCAGCTATATGCATGTATTTTTAGAAACAATAAACAATGTAAGTAAAAGGTGGTCCTTGTATTGGCATCATGACCATGACATAGTTCCACTTCTCTACCTGTGTTGTATATTGTAAACTTTTTCTCGTTATTATACTGTTGAAATACTGCTTACCTGTCATTAAATAACAAACAATAAATACAAAAACATTATTTTGAATAATAAAAAAAACTAGGATAAAGTTGAGCTACATTTCAATTTAATTAATACTTTTCAAAAAGTAATATTAATGGAAATGAACAGCTGGTTTCTTATCATAACAATACTTTCATCATGACACCTGACACCATGTTTTCATTCGAGAATTTATTTTTTATTTTTTATTTTTTATCATCTCAAAGCAGATAGGTTTTGCATCATAAATTCAAATTAATCAAAAGAATCAGTATTCAGCGTATTGAAAAATGTGCATACCGACACATGATATCGGTATCATAATACGAGAAACATGATATGAGTTCTTATAATGTATTTCTATGCTGATCTATCATAACTGTAAAGGTCTTGCAGAACAACATAAGCTGTCGACACATGGAGATGTCATGATGTCACTAAAAATGCTCCACAGCCAACTGAGTTGTTGATGCCGGTTGAAACGAAACTTGCATTATGTTAGACTTAAGAAAAGTTTAAAGATGTCAAGGGAGTAATTAAAAGTCGTAAATAGAAGCAGGATAGACACACCATCATGGTTAGAAGGAAAATGACAATAGAACATACAATGATAAACAAAATACTTCACAGACAATTAATTGATTGTTTTATTGGTATGGGTGTTTTCGACACTTTCAACAAAATGTCAGTTATATCGTGCCAGTCAGTTATATTGTTGAAGGTGGATTGAATATCCATACAAAGCACCCGACCTATCACAGGTAACCGATACATTTTATCACCTGCCAAGGGACGGGAATCAAACTTGTAGTTTTGGTGATGATAGACATCGATTGTATAGTAAGATTTAAAACTAAATACCTTACGACCGCAGACCTAAGATGACAATATTTGGATCAAAACAAAGTGTGCTTAATATGGCACTTTAGTGAGATAATTTTGAAAATAAAAGATGACCTGTAAATACTATCACCCTTACTGTTCAAATAATATTAATGATATTCCCCACATATATGTAGCAAAATCGACATTAGCTATAGCTAGAAATAAGACGAAATATAATGCTTAATATTGGTCTAAGGACCCCATGGTATCTAGAAACATTACCGTTTTCTCTGTTATGTGGGGTACATGTATAAACCCATCGTACTTGAACGTTAAGCAAAAATCAAAGTACCCACAAGTGAAACAAAAACAAAAATATATTCACAAAATTACCGATCGAGGAAAATCAGCCGCTAATGTATACCTTCAGACAATCTAACAGAAGCACGCACATATTCGACATCATCATTACTGAAAATAGAACAGCAATTTTCTTCTTTTAGAAACAAATATAGATACACGCTAGTTTATTTGTACTACAGAAATCTATTTTCGTATAGAGACGTGTTTTAGAGATCCTATTTACATTTAGTAGGCATAACGACAAATTTAGTCAAATTCTAAATCTTGTGCATGGTAACGACAGAGGAGTGGCTGTTTTGATTAGTAGCTCTTCTTGGAAACATTGAGCAGATTATTGAAATTTACCATCAATATTAATATCAAAATATTAAGAATCGATTCAAAATTACAAAGAAGTTATACAAATTAACCAAAAAAAAGTAGATTACCTAGTAATATATAGTAACATAAATTTATAAATCACACCTCAATGTACATTCAAGAATTAGAAAGAACGTGTTGTCTTTAAAGTCATCAACACATACAGAGATATACAATAGTTACAAACAAAGCGCTTTATCGTGTTTACAGAGTATACCAATACATATGGTTTGGGACACATTTTCATGACCTTACCAATATATATATAATACTCTTTGTACCATGATGACGTGTAACATGATATTATACCTGATATTAATCAGGCTTTATTGTAAGATCAGTACTAATTCCTTGGGAGACCATAGTCTTAAAATATTATAAGCTATCATTATGCAATTTTAGAATAAATGTATACCTGCCCTTTGGTGTATTATTTCTACATATTTTAGACATTAATCATCTACTATATGAGTTGCACAATATACGATGTCATATAACATTTAAGAGACTTGATATTCCTTACGTAGAACATTGTGCGTTCAAGATCGTAGATTTGTCGGAAAATATTGGTAGTCATTATTTGCTTTACTTTTACTATTAATTGACTTGCTCATTTGTGTAGAATATTCTTCAGGAACGCACTAGTTGTCTCACAGAGGTTGCTTTGGAAGTTCCTCCTGTCAGCGAATTTGCTTATTTTTCTTTTTTCATAGCTGTCGATTTGTTTTTATACTGTCTGTCTTGAGTTTTCTTCGTTTCTCTAAACAACATATATTTAATTACATCTTTTCATGACATTAGTAATCTTACTTGCATTTAAAGCACATTTAATGTGAAGGAGCCATTTTATACAAACATTTAAACGTAGTTATCGCCTTCAATATCCTTATCAATCTGTTCAATGTGTGATACGTCCCATTCTATTTCAATACCCGCCTACAATAACGGTAATAGTTTTTCATCAGAATGTCAAAGGTTTATAAAAACATAAAGTTGTAATCTAAATCTAACAATAACAAACAGAACAACTAATGCATTAACATGCTTTTAATCTTCTTTGATATTAACTAATTATTCAGTATTTATTGTCTTTTTAATAAGATGGATTTCCGCAAGAAAAATAAGGTTTATAAATTAATAATTCAGTTATTCGAACGCATATTGTTTTCGTTATTTTCTGATAACAGTTGTCAGTCTTCAATATGTTTATACATATATACATGTACATGCAAAATCTGTATTTAATATGTGCAGATACTATGCATGTTAATATAGAATATTTAATCACTGCTGGAAAGCTTACACATTGCAGATGTATTTTACTAGTATTTTCATTCCTTGATCAATCAACTGGCGAATTGATGACTATTATGAAAAACGTGATAGTCAACAATTCCACCAAGACCAATAAGTAGCTCTGATCTCAAATCATTGAACAAATATTACAAATAGAATCTTATGTGAACTCAGTCTTGGGACAGACACACAAAGTGTACCGGGGTTAAACCTGTTAATGGGATCAGACCCCCCCAAACAAATATTGATAAAAAGATCTCATTAAAAATTATTTACCGTTATTTACTAATTTAGTGACCTTACAATTGTAATAATGAGAAAACACGTTATCATAATGTATAGGTAATTAGATAAAATTGGTTGAATATAGTGAATTTCAATTTGGATTTAAAGATCTGAATAAAATGGACAGTTCGAGAAGTTCCTTCTTTGTCCAGTAATGTATAAAACGGACAAACATAGACAATTGTTTGTTCACACAATCGTCCATGTGTACACTTGTTGAAACTGCCCTTGTAGTGGTATCACTAATGTCTTGCCTGTCTACTCTTTCACATCGGTAATACGGCAGCTACAACGGAAACCAAATAGTACATTGCAAAACAATAGGGAAACCCAATCAAGAATGCACAATCCAGAGACACTGACAATATAGTGTTAAAGACATGATGTCATATTACAGCTAACCTTTTAGTGCTGGCAATCTGCACACGTTTAAAAATCAATTGATATAGATTTTGCTGATGTTTACATGCTATTAAACGATCTTTTATTCAGTTACTCCTTCGACATGATGATGTATGTTGAATAGACATGCAATACAGATGGCATTAAAATAAAAATTAAAAATATATCACACTACCGGAACAGTATTTAGAGTTTGGTTGTTTGGTAACAACAGACAAACAATAGCGAAAATATATACAAAGCGAAAAATATATTTAGTTGATAATAATTTATTATATCAGTTTCAGTCAGGATTTACGGAGGTTTTTTTGTGCAGTCTCCAAACACGTTACCCATTAAGCCCCCTCCCCCCATAAGGCTTTTCATATAATAACATGACAACACATCATTTCAAGAGGTCAATCTCTATTCGCTATCTGGTGACGAGAGGTGTAGGTCTGTGGACCGAACCCTGGAAATCGTCACCAATGTACAAAACGGCTACAATCACTAAAGAGACCAATTTCTAAATAAGGCTTAGTGTTCTTTGCTCAAAATAGTATATTTTAGACACTCCCTAGCAGAAGCATGTAATAGTAACTCCAAGAAATTGAACTCGTGTTTTTCAACACTATCCAATAGAACTACTCCAAAGGAATGACATAGCCGGTATGGTTATCTAATGTATTCCATATTTCAGAAAAACTATCTTTTGTCTATTACTTCTTACATGTACTGATTAAATATGAATAATGCATCAACTGACAGAAGAGAGTTACAAGCAATCTAATTGGCAAAAAATCCGAATTACGCAGCCTGGTTTTTCCAGTTTCTTAAAATGATTGCTCATTTGGCAAGATATATCATGACAGACAATGTAATACAAAGAAAACTAGTTTATTCTAGGACCGTGTGTAGACCAATTGAAAAGTAATGCATACATTAAATGTTACTATTTACATAGGAGACATTATATTTATTCAGAACATGCCTTTTTAAATAGCATAGCTACCATTGTAATTTGCCATAGACGCCACGTAACATTGTTTGGTGATAATTACGATTTAATAATTCATACACATGTACTTATTTCTTCTTGCAAAGAATAGAATGATGTGTTGATATTGCTTTAAATTTTGCTCTTCTATTTCGAATAAGCATTGATTAATTATACCTGCGTTCATTGGTTTTTGGTGGGGTCTGTGTTGCTCATTTTGTAGATTTCTGTTTTGCATTTTTGTATATTGTTTGTCTTCGTACTATGTTTCTGGAATTACCTTAATCAGCTACGCCCAAAGTCATATGCTTGTTTTAAATTGTTCTTAATTGTTTGTTATATGCTGATGTTGTTATTCTGTTATTAAACTTCACCAAGTAGATAAATTGTGCATTGATTGGTGTATGAATGAGAATGTTTCAAAAGCTAATGTTTTTAATTAGATATCTACTTTTATTTTTATTTCAGAGAAATCGAATGTTTTACTAAATACGTTTTTATCTTAATAAAACAATACGTAATAATTTTAAATATTTAAGAATCATATTCTGTTGTTCTGACTCCTTTGATATTTGTGATATTATCTGAGGTAAGGTAATATGAACAAGTTATAATTTGGATTGTTTCAGGTCTGCTATAGAACATTAATTTAGATTGAACTATTCCCCCTCTGTTCTGCTTAATTATGGTGTGGTCCATTATTGGCAATATGGACTCTTCAGTTATTGAACATGCTAAATCATCAATTATATAGTACTAATAGAGTGTCTCAAAATTGTTTTCTAAAGTTTAAGTATGTACTAATACTGTTTTTCTATAGACTGCTAGATCTGGTGTTGTAAGTAAGGAAGATTGATGATGAAACTTCGTACATGTAAGATTCTGTAATCCTAACTAAATATAGTAAAATAGTTTTAATCTCAGTAGAGTTTTAGCGTTAACGGAATTCAGAGTTGATATATTGAAAGCGATTAAATGGTGATAGAAAAATTTAAAGTATGTTTATCACACATACTTTCTTTTTTATATTGATTAATTTTAGCCTTTCGTCAAGAAAAAGAAACATTTCAGCTAATATTTCGCCTGTTCATGGCAATAAACAAATTTACAAAAAATGCAGGTACAGAAGTTTGTGCAGATCAATATATTTTACTTATGATTGTCACAGGTATACGAGGATAAATTGGAGTTTCAGTGGGTCACCAACTAACGACAAGTCGTACTGACTAGCTTTTGTAATCATGTTGCATCTATGAGTGCACATTCGTATGTGCATATATTGTAATAATATAACGAGACTCTGGTTGTACTTTATGAGAGCACTGACCTTAATTGCTAGACATAAAATGTAGCTAAACTAAGAAATGTTGCATTATTTTCATTCTAATTTAACGACTTCTGATTGGCCTTTGGTATATTCCAGCTGTTCTAGATTAATCGTTTCAAGGAGCATTGTAACATACTATAGTATACATCAGTATGTTATTAATTATTTTCGACTTTGTGGTTAAATATTTGATGTTGTATAGTAAAACTGTATACGTTTGGTTTGCCAATATTAATTAGTTTTGCAAATTTATATTATTTTATGTAGTTTCCAACAACACAGTATTTGCTTCAAAACAAATATAGCAGCTCACTTTGAGTATCATTTTATGATTAACCATGAAATGTATTTGTTCCTAGAAGGTCTACGGAAGATTAGTTACAAATGTGTTTGTTCACTAAAGGAAAGTTCAATAATTATCCAAATGAAAGGGGACGTCGTGGTCGTGTGGTAGTTATATTTCTCCTTCGGTCCTTTCCTCATTCACGACTTATTACCGGGTTTGTAACTAGATTAACACGACGGGTGCCACTAGTGGAGCAGGAACTGCCAACCATTCTGGAGTACCTAAGTTCACCCCCCTTTTTTGTGGAGTTCGTGTAACTAGATCTTTAGTTTTATGTGTATGTTTTGTAGATCGTTGTTTGTCCTTTTGTACTTTAACTTTTGGCCATTGTGTTGTCTGTTCTTCTTCGATATACGGTTTCTAATTGCCCCTCTCGTATCTTCAAATTCTTCATGAAACAGGTTCCTATAACAACGTTGTGAGTTCCAATCCCGATCATTGCGAGGTGTACTCGATAGCACCTTATGTGATAAAGTTTGTCTGTGACTTGCGGCAGGTCGGTGTTTTTCTCCGGTTTCCTCCATCAATACAACCTACCGACATCATATTCTCCACCAATAAAATGACCGCCATGATATAACTGAAATATTGTTAAAGATGATAGCCCTAACACAAAGTTGGCAGCTTACATCGAATCTTCTTTAAACTTGATGACGGTTTACTACACGTTTACATTAAATAGTACATGCATGCATAGAAACTACTTCACGTTTTTTTTATTTGAAATTTGTTGGGAAAAAGACATTGTGTAGTAAGTAATATGATTATTACACTTTGCTGCATTTTACCACTAAAGATTGGAATAAATTGTTTATAAATGTCGTAATGAGCATTTGCAAATGATATTTGTTTATTTGAAAATATCTATTAAAGTTGAATTATATTGTATCTAAATGACATTTATATAACTTAATTGCCTTACAAATACGAAATCTGGGAATTCCATTATTGGGAATTTTCAAACTAACAAAAAGGTAGATATCAAATTTAGTGAGCACGACCCGTTTCTGGAATCAATGGTATTTAATCAGACTTTATATTCGTTTTTCCTGAGAATTGTTGAAATAATTAACCGCTAGATGTTTAAACATGCAATGTTGAATCAACAACATGTGCAATATATATTTATATATATTCATAAAAGAGTACACGGGGTGGGTGCGAAGTCGGATATAAAATATACATGCATGCACTATGTACCTGTGATATAATATATCGAGGTTACTGTATGGCTCTCAACACTGAGATGGGAAAGATCACAAGTACATCGTTTAATTTCTATATGGAATGACGATTAATACTGGAAGAATGCAATTAAGACAAGTTAAAAACTTATATTATATTTATGCTTATTTGGACATCACAAATATACGTACTGTGCAGGTAGGTTATTTATTGTTGACCAAATGTCACCGATGATCAGAAATTCGGGACTATTTGCTAACTGTCATGTCTCAGATAGCGACATCGGTACGTCTGTATTTTTAATATGATCTATATAGAAGATATCATTGTTACACAAATGACTAAAATCGTTACAAAATAACAAAAATATTTGAATTTTGGCAGAAGAAAAACTTTGCGGACATCAATAACTTTTAATATTCGAATCGTTAATGGATACTTGAATTTCCGTATTGTATGATACAATTATTTGACAAGTCTGATTGAATAATCCAACCAGCTTAAAACTTCAGTCACGTGATAAAAATATTTTACATACGATGAATATTTATGAGGGAAAGTACCATCAATTTCTGGATATGCAGAAAACATCGGCGGAATGTCACCACAAGGTTCTATATATATGAACAGTTTCATTTTTACGGCACAAAGGTGGCACATAGTTGCCGCAAACAATGTTATTCGATTGAGGACAGATTATTCCGTAAGCATTAATATGAAGGATCTAGGATTAGATAAATATAGTATAGCTAATCGTAGGTTTTGAATATGAAAATAAGACCACGAGCGGCCGAAGTACGCATAAGGATTAAACGAGTGGGCGGAACTTGTTCCGTCCACGAGTTTAATCCTTAATGCGTATTCGGTCACGAGTGGTCTTATTTTGATATTCAAAATCTACGATTAGTTATACTGTTTATTATATAGACTTCCAAAATTTCTTTTATATTATTTTATTTAATTTGTATATTCCATTCCACGCTTATGAATCTACGAGCAATGATAGTGTGTAATCAATATGGCCGCACATTCAAAGAAGTCAATTGTTGTCGCTTCGGTGAAAAAAATTGGAAATTTAAATGAAGGACGCGTTTCTGAGTTTTATTTGAATATGGGCGGATTTGTAAAGTTGTTGTGGAAAAATTCATTGCAATTGTGACTCATGTCAGTCCGATTTATCTGAGGACCCAGGCACGATGTGTTATTATTGTCCGAGTCGTGTGTATTTCATATGTAACAGAATTCGAACTAAGGAATGCATCAATGTCCTCAAATGAAATGTTCTGAAATCTACCCAGCTGGGCTTTAGTTTGATATACATTTTCATTTGTATTGCCATTGGAATTTGGAACATTTGTTTGGACATCTAGAATATTAAATTCTGGCATTTCCACATTTGCCAAGTCAAAATCATTTTCTTCTAAAAATTTGGAGACTACAGCTGCCGTATATGCGTCAAAATGATCAGCCATTTTGTTGGTTTTTTTTTTTTTTTTTTNATTTTAAGATTGTTCAAAGCAGACGATTTTTCATTGAAAAGGGGTGGTGAAAGGAATTAGGAAACTGACAATCTACAATGCACTTTTAACATTGCCGTTGTTTGTTTATATTTAAATCTGTTGTGTTATGCTAGTGAAATGATTCGATTTAGAATAAGCAAGTGTTTGATTTTAATGTATAAATAAAATGATTCAATTAAAATAATTTATAAAAGTACTAAAACTTTATTTTCATTTGTTTAATTGTTTCAGGTTCCAATCATGTGTGTATTCACCGTAACACAACAAGGGACGTAACCACTACACTTATAGTTGTCTAAAAGTAGTTCTGTGAAATATCGGGATTTATTTCACGGATAAATCTCCATATTTCACACCTATCTAAATAAGAAAAAACATGCTGGGATTTCTGGTCTGAAAAAGGCATAAACTATTTACATGATATAGCCATCACAGTAAACAGAAGTAATTAAACAATACATTCTGCAGTATCATGAGAAGAAAATAATTGATTTTGCGTAAGATTCATTAAGTGTCCTTGTCTTTGTCAATCCGGTATTATAAATTACATGCAGAATTAATCATAAAAAAAAAAAAAAAAAAAACATTTTGGCCGAAAAAAAACAGGATTTACTCCGGTCTTTCTTGGATTCAATGAATGATTTGAGGTGAGCTATACTTTTTCGTTTTTTTGTTTTTTTTGTTTTTGTTTTTTGTTTTTTGTTTTTTGTTTTTTTTATAAATATTTTTCTTTTCATAATGTTGTCTTGGTCTAGTTCTCCTAGAAGACTTCGTGCTATCATCATATCTTGTTATTTTGTTTGCTACAAACTATTGTGTCACTTGTATTGTGTTGTCGATCCTGTCTGTCATTGTTTGTACAGCTCCACTTAATTAATATTTTATTCTTTTATAATGTAACTCTTGAATTATGTACTGGAATAAATTTAATGTATATAGAAGAAAACAAACATTACACAGGAAACATACTTAACCGGAGATCTATTTCTAACGTTTTGTGTTAATTTGTATTGTATGAAATCTATCACTTTGAAAAGAAAAACATTTTCATGTCAAGACTTTACTTGTTACAGTTTGCCAGAAGTAGGGCAGTGTTACAGACACGAGTTGTTGATTCTATATGTCGGCTTGAATCTAATAAGACGCTCATGTTCAATATTCATAAGAGGGGAATATTCCCCGATTGGAACTTTCAAATCCATTGGCTTTAAATCAATGATAAAAACACTGGTGTCTCCCTGACATTACGACCTGTATGGAATGGCTATCTCACATATATAGTTCCATTTGTTGTCTTCCAATCCGTCCTTTCTAGTTCATGCTTTCTTACATGATAAACACGACGGGTGCCTCTAGTGGGTCTTAAACTGCTTACCCTTCTGAATCACCCCTTAAGTTCATTTCCGTTTTAAATGTTCCTCAATCTGTAGCTTTCTATGTAGTATTTTATGGACCCTTGTTTGTCTAATCCTTTTTTTTTCCTTTCGGCAATTTCTTTGTCTGTTCTTCGATTTAAGATTTCTTATTATCGCTTTGGTATCTTTAAACTTTTCTTGAACAGGAAAAAATCACACAAACAAGTAAATAATATTCTGATATAAACAACCTATTATAATGTAATGTTTGGAATCAAATTGAACATAAATCGATAAGACAACGTACTAACACAAATTTTCTTTTAGTATCAATGTATTATATTTGATTTGACACCTGATCTTAATAATGTTTCATGGTAAACATGTGTTGTTTTTAGTCAGAACACGTCTCCAAAGTATTCAATGTAGTCGGTGACATGAGAAAATAAATATATCTGTTTCGTCTAGAGTATTTAAGCTTACTAACTGTAAATAAGAAGAGAGTCATGTGTATTGATTTTGTCTGTAGAACCGTTTTATCTTTTTCAGATTCATGACGGAGTGTAATGTGTATTTTGAGGGTCAAGGCGAGCCCATATGTTGAAATGGGCATTACAAATGGACGCAATCACCACTCACGATGGACATCTCACTACCACTGCCAGAAATGGACATTTTATTATTGATAGTGATTGTGGATATCGTAGTAAAACAAATACGTGTTAATCTATACATGATTAAAACAACACACCTAATGTCAAAGCTATTAATGAACGAGGTTTTGATAAGACGAACCCAAGAGTAACGACAATAACGTGTCAAACATAATAAATATCTATATATGTATATTAGAGGATCTACGTCTGGCTGTAAACAATAATTTGAGCTATATCATAAATATGTGCTAATCATATTCAGGTGGGCGGGTGTCCGATGAAGTATAATTGACTTGTACTATGATTAAGGGGAATGGTTACATTGCTAGATGTTAATAGCTTAAAATTAAGTTCGTTGATGAATTTGTAGTTATCTTGTGGTAAATCATTATTATTGCAGAGTATCTGATAAGTTTGCGACATCACATCTCGCTACATTACAAACATAGATATCTAATTTAGTGTACACGACGCGTTTTTTGAATAACCATCACCTGATACGCTCAGGGTCAGCATATTGGAAATAAGGGTAATAACAAAATTACCGAACACCGAGCAATCTTCTATTATGGAAAGGCAAACCTCATAAGTAAACAAACAGATAAAATCAGTCAACAACCGGAAAACTGGGAAAACCGCAATGGCCTGACCTGGTTCAGGTATTTCCAAAGAAATGGTGGATTGAATCAGATGTTATGGCGCCAAACCTCCCGCTTCCATTACGGTTAAAAGGTTCCGGTTGTCACTATATCAGCATTTTTAACAATACTGGGACAAAATAGGTATAATAGTAGTCAACGTAGTACTTAATGAAAATCCATCGTTTATTATCGTCTCTGCAGAACGTTTTAACTAAATGGTCATCTTACACAATTTGATTTCAATATATCTAAAAGTCTATGGGGGCAAGTAAAGTAAATGGCCTAAAAAGATGACAGAATCGTGTAATGTCATCTATGTATGTAGAAGGGGAACCTTCGTTTTAATATAACTGCAAGTATACATTTCAGCATTTGCATATATGATTCACACTAATGACATCGTGTGTTATGTATCTTGTTCTGCCATCCTGTGTCTACAGGTATTACATTACTGATGGTACCACACATTACATCGCGGTACGATTAAAGCAAAAAAGAAAAAAATATATATCTATAAAAATGAGAGCTAAAATATTGAACATTAAAAGCAAGTATGTACTGGTATGAAATATAAGATTAATAAACTTATAATGTTTGCTTAAAAGAGTTATCAGATATAAAACATGTCTGTAAATAAGCAAGGACACAACGTATTTGTATCTGGAGTATATGTTATCTGCATCTTAAAGTTAAATGGAATGGCCTTCTA
Organism: Gigantidas platifrons; assembly: GCA_002080005.1. Classification (NCBI taxonomy): domain Eukaryota; kingdom Metazoa; phylum Mollusca; class Bivalvia; order Mytilida; family Modiolidae; genus Gigantidas; species Gigantidas platifrons. The sequence continues at coordinate 171,778 of MJUT01027804.1, forward strand.
AGACTTACTTATATTTATCGTTCGAGTATAAATTATAATAATGCTAATATAAAAGTTGTATACATGAATAATATGAAAACCAAAAACACCATACTGTCAGTACAGTTCCAAAATCTAACAGAAATATCACAGAAATAGGTAAAATCGATGCCCCTATCACACATATACATGTATACTTGACGAACCACTGTCCTAGCTTGGCACAGACACTTTGCGGGGTTACAATTGTAGTATAGTATTTTAATAGTATTTTCTTTTAAGCATGCTAGATTATGTTGATCCTTTTGTAGCACCATCAAACAAGATAGTATATCGATAAGAGGGAGCCATACTTAATAGAAACTATAATTGCCGTTATTTACATTATTTTGACGATTTGTAAATGACATATTTTGTGTGATATTTATTATTTAGCTTTTTCGACTCAAATGTCAACAACTACTTATCTGTAGTATTAACTAATACATAAAGTGGAAGTCGTGAAATATAAACAATAATTAGAACAAAAATATCTTCCAAACTACCCCATTGACAACACCCACACACAGAAAAGACCAAATAACATTCCCACATGTGTCAACTATACGGTCGCTCATTTCATAATATTCGCTTGGAAAGGATTACACTACAGTAGGCGAAATAAGCCACGTACAATTATAATGAATAAGGAATTAAAATAAAAGATGTTCGTTTGAGAATAGTGTTTATTGAAAAAGATAAGTGTATGTTTTCATACATGGGAAATGCCAATATTCATTTATTGCATTGTTCGCCCAGCTAAATGTGAGGGTTGATATTTTACTCACATGTGGTAAGTAATTGTATGACCGCTAAGCCAGGAAAGTGAGCGGTCATGTATTAGTTTGTTTATCCATTTTGACTCTTTCTATGATTTTTATATTGGGTTTTAGATATGTTCCAAAGGTGTGGTATTTTTGCTTTTCATTTCTTAATACAACATAAAACTAAATTGGCAATACGGACCGGCATGAACAAATCTAGGTTGAATCAAGCCGCTCGAGAAGGTCAGCAGTTACATATTTTATACCTGTAAAAGAGTCACCACCATTTGCAAAGAATAAAATGGTCACGCAAAATAAATCTTGCATGTAATTCATTACTAAGAACACAGGTATAAAGCTTTCAATCTGAAAAGTGTCTTATAAGACGTAACAAGTTTGTAATAAATTGTATTATCTCTTATCGAACTAGCTGCCATAATGCTTTGGAACTGGCATCCTAAATTACCTAGAAGCAATTCAAATTAGCCTGTTTTAAATTGATCTGAGCAGGATGCATCATGATAAATGTAAAAAATACTTCTGATCATTACAAACGATTTTCTATTTTTGGAATTTTGAAGATTGATAAGCGATTGTGAGACTAACGTAAAATATCAATGAAATGGTATATTCATTTTGTTATAAAAATCGATCTATAGGGAGAGGAGTGTTTCAACTGTAACTATATTGTGCTCAGATTGCTTAATCACACGTACGATTATGATTCATCTGTATTGACAGAAAAGTCGGTGGACAGCTACATGTGTATATACTTTGTATATATTATCCACATTTGAACTTGGTTCATTTAAAAGGTGACTTTGACTGATTTTGACTATCCTATTTAGGTGCTTGGCTTTATTTCTTTCATGCTGATGGACTATTAACCACAGAGGGCATCATCTGCCGAGTAATTAGTGTTTCGGCACTGACATGTTTTTATTAATGTATTTATTATTGAAATTTACAGTTCTTAAATATAATGTAACATATTTATTATCAAACCTAATGTTCTCCTCTCGTAGGTAATTACCGTAGCTTTGAGCTATAATGTTTAAGCTCTTTGATTTTATTGTTCGCAAATACTGTTGAATTTTTCGGTTTTCCAGTCTTTCGTTTTTTTATTGTACCGGATGAAGGTTATTCTAGAAACGCGTCATGCGCACTAAATTAGATATATACGTTCTGATTGTTCTGGTGATAATAACAAAATATGGACGGTCAAAAGTAATACCACGTGGTTAGTGAAACACCCATTACCCAAATCGTGTTTTTGTTTTAATTTCTCGTTTTGAGCAGAAACTACATGATAATTTTAAGTCGTGTTTTCGGAATATATCAATAATTGTCTGGACATTTCTATCAATTAATGTTAGTCGTTCAATGTTAATTCGTTCATTCTGCCTGATAGTACACGAATTGTCAATATTAAGATAAATAATATTCTTGTTTAAACCGATCAGCTGATTTATTGAAACTATTGAGTGATTCTTTACAAATAAGCTTAATTTGAGAATATCTGCCTTCTATTCAAAACGGTCACAACGTGGCGGAAACGATTACCAATTGCTGAAATTGAAAAAAAAAGAATGTTAGTCTTGTTTTAAGCGGCTAAGCAATTTACAATGACACGATTGTTGTGAAGGGTTCAGGAATGAAATAGTTCCGCTGCCATGTGGTTCCATCCCTCCATAAAGAGGAGTCCATTACTTGCACGGGACAAATGAAATACACAATTCGTCTTTAGTAGAGACATAAATGAATGTCTCGTGTATGGAAAATACCACACTTTTCGCACGTAATAGACAAAATCTATGTAAACGTTTTTCTCGTGGTGAATATAACTAAAGCTGTTCACTTGACGTTAAGCAATCAATAGTTGGGCTTTTCTTCTTTAACCCCACGTTCAACAATATTTCAGTTATATCATGGCTGTTAAGTGTTGCCCTCGGAGGAAAACGGATTACAACAAAAAGCCACTGACTAGTCGAAAGTCACAGAAGAACGTTATCAAAGTGAGGATGAATCAAGTGCACCTCGCCATGAAAAGGTACTTTAAGCATATTTTATTGTCATACAAAACAAGACAAATAGATAAAACAAAGTTGTAAACTTATGAAGTCTTCTCCGGTACATATATAAACATTAGCAATGACAATATATTACAAATACAGATAATATGAATAACTACTATAGCAAAAATTGAAGATAACATAAACAGTTCTATTGAGTGGAATATAAGAGTAAATTTGTATAATATTTATCTTTAAACACAACTACGGGAACGTATATACATGTGTACAAGGTCGTTGTCGTCTGATGTATATTCAATATATAAATTTACTAGACAAATCTTTTAAGAGTTAACAATGTATTTTTGGACGAGCAAGAACAGTTTAGAATGTTTGAGGCATTTCCAAGTAATATATTTTCGATTATTATATCAAAAACCAAATTACTCATGCCAATGAATAGTTATATTCTGTGTTCAGTATATATATATATTACATTTTAAAAAGAAATGGTCCACAGACTCGATGTAATTTCCACAATCACCATTACAAGAGGCAATTAAATGACATCTGAATAGATCACATTTAAGGCTACTATATTTTTGACGTAAGCGAAAATGTAATATATTAGCAATTCTAATACCAGTAGAAAAGTATAATGGTGGTTTGTCAGGTATGTCATAAACTTTTCGTATTTCATTTTTAATCATTTGTTGGCAAGGAGAATTTTTCAAGTCTGTTGGCAGATTGTTCCAGAGTCTAATAGTACTTGGGAAAAAAGAACTTTGATATAAACTAAGCCTTCCTGGGGGAATTGTGAAGTTTTTAGAGTATCGCAAGCTATAGTTATTGGTTTGACCCACCATAATAGGTAATAAATCTTGAGGATAATCAGGTGATTGGCCACTGATTATGTCATAGAATAATGAAAGTTTCTTTTTTTCACGCCTAACTGAAAGGTTTTCCCATCCCGTTTCCTAATAGATAGACACTATACTCGCATAAGCCGTTAAACCGGTTGCTATACGTGCGGCTTCAAGTTGAATTTTTTCAAGCCGTTCTGAGTCGGCGAGAGTACAATTATCCCAAACCTCTCCTGCATATTCTAAAAGTGGACGAATAAAAGTAAAGTACATAGTTTCAAGGAAATTTCGAGTTACCTTAAATTTAAGTTTTCGCAGAACTGCCACTTGTTTGGATGTTTTTGCAATAATAGTATTTATGTGGTTTGACCACTTACAATCTGCACTTAAAGTGATACCTGAATGCTTATGACATTTTACCGGATAAATTCTAGTATTATCTATCCAGAAGAACAAACCAGGAGGTATGTCTCTAGTATTAAAATAGACAATGTCAGTTTTAGTAGGATTAAGTTTGATTAACCATTGTTTGAAACATTCTGAAATATATTTTAAGTCAGTATTTACCATTTCATACGAATTTTCTCCTATGGATGTGTCATCTGCAAACAATCTACACAAGCCTATCGTTTCATCAGCAATGTCATGAAGAGGTATTGAATTCGCATCCATTGCCACGACGGCTCTTCAATAAATTGATAAAGTCCTGCTATTTAATTGCTGGTTAGTGCTTGAAGTTTGCACTATATACTGCATATTTAACAACAAATCAGTATCCGAAGCCATTACATTAATATTACACGATTTTCAGCATTAAATATAAATGATTATTTGTCAAAGTTAGTCGTTTATTTTCTCTGTATTAATTGATATAAGGTAATTGATTATTTTCATCTCAACTAGGTTTGATAGAATACCAAATTGGGTTAATGGTACTGTGGTAAATCCCCCTCGATTAGAATAATGTTTCTACAACTAATAGCAATCTATTTCAATCAGATGTGAATCAGCTGATGTGGAAACCTCAATACAATTTTCTATAACAGTTAGCATGGGTAGCATAAATACACTGATCGACCTTGATTGAAGAGTAAATGGGACTAACATTTGGCCGATCTACATACATTTGTTATAATTCCCTATCAATATTATACATTTATTGCATGCTGGTGAGGGAAATATGAAAATTTATTCACCCAAGAGTATCATATTCCCCGTGGGTGAATAAATTTTCATATTTCCTGTACCCGCATGCTATAAATGTTTTATTATACCGAATGAAACCAAGAAAACACATAAATATGTAAAATACTGCTGGCAAACATATTGGTCCATTGGAACGTTGTCTCAGATATTTTAAAACCACATTGTAACGGTTGCCTGCAAATGATGCGTTCCAAGTGCCTCTGACGTTTTTCTGTCAAAGAACGATAATTCTGGCGGAAAAACTCGCGAGGCTTCCGAAGTGGTGGAATATGATATTTATTTCACGGAATATGATTTTTGTCCTATGTGATCACGTGTTCTGATTTTTACCCATTGTCCAATCAAATTAATCTATTTATGGTAATTAATATATGAGGTATAATAATAATGTTTATTTATGAGTTTGTATAGGTTTTATTCTTTTATATTTTATTTCTGATAAACCTTTGTAAGTACAATGGTATACAGACTATACAATAAATAAGCAAATACATTGACAAATATAAAATATGTACACTATTTACAAAATGGTGAAGTTATACATATCAAAAGTTAACCAGGAGGACACACATTGTTGTTAATAAATCTAATAAATACACATAATTTTTTCAGTTTTGATAATTTAGTTTGATTCATTAGTTCTCCAAATTTTAAAATATTAGCATTTCTGAAAAAATGATTATTAACACAATTCTTTCTCATATCTGACATAAAAATACATTTCAATAAATAGTGGAACTCGTCTCCAAGATCTTGTGAATTACATAAATTACAAACCCGGTTTTCCCTTTGTATATTGTTCCAGCGCCCATATTCGATCGGTAGTTTATGATTTACAGTTCTAAAGTGACAAAATGTAAAAAGGTCTCTATCTTCGAGGATATCAAAATAGTTTTCAAATTCCAGTTTATCTTTGAATAACCTATAGTTTAAAGTTTTTGAATTGTTCTGAATATTTCCTAGCCATGTCTGCTTAAACTGATCTTGGAGTGAGTTTTTTTACAATTTCTTTTAACCAAACATCATTTAAAAAATTTTGATTGATCCATACATAAGACAGACCACATTCATCAAATATATTTTTTATGTATTTTAACCAACTGGAGTTAATGTTTGATCTTTAACTATTTCAATGTCCTTCCCATTATATTTAAACTGAAGATTAACCGGCATTCGCCCCTTAGAAAAAATCACTATCTTCGTTTTATGTACATTTACTTTCATTTTCCAAGTAATACAATAGTGATAAAAGGTGTCTAACAATGTCTGTAGTTCAGAATCCGACTCTGCCATAAGGACAGTGTCATCTGCATACAAAATAATAAAGAGTTTAAGATAAATATTAAGTTTGTTTTCTAGCTCATCTGAAATAGTTTTTAGACCTATCACATTTTCTTGTATAAAAAATCTTCCAAATCATTTAGAAATAGCGAAAATAAAAACGGGAGTAAATTTTCACCTTGTCGAACACCTATTTCACAGGGGAAATATTCAGATTTTTCACCATTATAAGACAAACATGATTTAATATTATTATACATATTAAAAATAATTCTATACATATTTCCGCTAATATTACTCATTACCATTTTATACCATAGAGCCTCTCGCCTGATTGTATCAAATGCTTTTTCGAAATCGATAAATGCACAAAATAATTTCTTTTTTTTAAATTTCAATATATCAAAAAATGAATTAAGTACAAAAATACAATCGGTGGTTGCACAAATATAAAACATGGCTGCTAACTTAATTATCTATTGCTATTTGTAAATAAGTTACCACTATGTGTAGTGAATAGTCTTTAAGCCACTAGATAAAGATCGGGGTTTCACATTTTGATAATTTTACCAGCTCGATTCAATAAATTTAATATTACACTAGTGAATGCGTAATAGTCTATATTTGTCTATTTCTTGTGGTAGAACGAGTTGATAATCAGCGTATGGTAAAATGGTTTGTTAAGAACAATAATTGGATATTACCTCGGTCGTGAAGGCAGTAAATCCAAGCGTCATAGACATTGTCATATCACAAAAGCAATATATGCTATCGTCGTCTTTATCACAAAATGTTGATATCTAATACATATATTATCATAATGGTTTTTGCATTGCAGATATATAATTTCTTAACATTTACCACTGCATTTTAAAAATATAGATCAATGCTAGTATTTTTTTCAATGTGATTTTACACTTGTATACATTGTACTACAACAACCACGTGATTAACTAAATATATGTTGGCCAGGGCAGGTTGAGCATAGCACTATATGGGAAGACTTTAATCGTTAAGACATCAATGTTTACATTCTTGAAATTTACATATGATATGTTTGAATATTAATACACCCTTCTTATGTGTAGTGCGCTGTAAATTAGATGTCTACGTTTTTATTACAGGGTGTTTGTATCAGAATTCACACACTATTCTAGAACCTGTTCTTCTTTGTCCGAATATCTTAACCCGTAATAAGTATTGACCAAAGATACCGATTCGGAGAACGTGAGTTCACCTCCTGTTTAAATCGAAGAAGGTCAGACAATGCAATGGCCAAAATAAAAAGACAAAAGCACGAATAATGATCTTTAAAATATTACACAGAAAACTAAAGAATTGGCACCCATAAAAACTGCAGTAAAGTCATATTCTCTAGAAGAGTAAGCAATTTCTGCTCCAATAGGGACACCCGGTGTGTTTTTGTTGTTAGAAACCTGTTGACAAGCATTGACAATGGATAGGATCAGATTGTAATACGACAAGCAGAACCAATCCATTTGTGCCACAGGTATTCCGTAATGGTTAACCAAGTCATGGTGGTGATGACTAACATTCCCCCCTCCACCCCACCACAAGGCACATATGAACTTAACCGATGTTGGATATTCTGTTGAGACACTTTTAATCTCTTGCTCCCAGAATTGTTCAAATAATTAATCTTTTCAATCTTTTGACTTGGAGCGTACTTGATGAAGGTTATTCCAGTAAGAGTCTTGTGTATTAAATAACATATGTATGTTTTATTGAACGACCTGTCTGTACTTGTTATCGTGAAGTGGGCGATCCGTACGGAATTACAATGTTTTCTCGATTTTTAGGCAAAAATGAACTTAATAATATTTGTTTCTTTCACTGGCGTAAGGAAGACAGTGCATCTTAATCAGAGGAGACTTCTGAACAAAAAGTCGATCCAGATACAAAAGCCACAGCAGTACTGAAAGTAGGTAGTTAGCAAATACGTTCGAGAGTACCTATATAACTTATCTTAAAATGAATTGCAATTTTATTATTTGACTTGCGATAACAGTATAATGATACTTTTACGACTGATCCCACAAGTCTAATTAACATGTGGACCGGAAATTGAACTTTTTGTGGTAAATATTGAATATAACGTACACGAATTGATTGATTACCCGTCACTAACGTTTTAATTTTAATCACAATTTTAATCCATCATCATATTCAACTACTAGACGTTTTTGATGTTATAGACAAACATTACAATATTGGTGTTTACTCAAATCGTAGATCACTACTCTTCAACCCCGTGTTGATCGCTACTGATCTCATAGTTGTATTTCTACTTCAAATCATTTGATCAAAACAATCCCTCGATTTCGTTTTTCAGAATTTTCTAAATCGCCTAGCCTAAATATTAAAAATCTGGACCGAGAGCACCAAAGAAATTCCTCACATTATTCAGTGATAAGACAAAATACGAGTAAAGTGAAGGTCCAGTATAGAAAAACGGTTGTTTTATAGTTTTAGTCGCACCAATCAGGTACACCTGTCTTTTGTGATCGGCCCTTATTCTAATGTTGAATCTCAGTTTATCGTTACAGCAAACTATTAGTCATGTTTCATACGTACGGATACCAATATATATATGTAGTCTCTAAAAACTATGAATTACAAATGGGAGTTACATGGCATTTTATAATTGTTTTTCTTGAATCGTCAGCTAGTGTATGTAAAATTTACTCGTATTGATCCAACCAGCTTAGGTAAAGATTTATGGTGATTAACGCCATTTCAACAATATTTCCGCATTTCTGCTATAAACAATAAAATAGATAACACAATTTTTCTTACACTTCTTAAAAGACTACACCAAGGGCTCTAAAATTACCAATCTACGAAGTATTTATCATCCTGAAAGACGTGACTATGACGTGGCAAAAATGGGGTTCAAAACAGGCGCTGGTAAAACGTAAAACCAGTTTGTCTTTGATGGAAGTTTTTAACATTGCATTAAAATGCAGAGTCTTCAGATTTTAAGAACTGTTAAATGCATCTATTGTGCGTATGTGTTAGGCATAAAAATCAATAACGAGTATATCCACCGCGTTTATTGTGAAGTTCTGTAACACACCTCGTCACGCTTCGCACAAGACGCCTACGCCGTTCTTGGGGGAACTGTTGCCACTCCTGTAAGATATCAGTTCTTGATTCGTCAATATTTTGACATTTTGGATTGCGTTGGTTCATTTTTCGGCCAATAAAGTCCAATACATGCTCTATAGGGTTCATATCTGGCGACATCGCAGGCCATGGAATTGTCTGAACAGCCTCTTGCTGTAAAACATGTTGTACAATTCGGGCTCTATGTGGCCTAGCGTTGTCGTTCATGAACATTGGCCTGTCAGCCAACGCATGATTGTCGAAATGGGAGACTACGCGTGGAGCGAGCACATTGTCACGGTATTTTTGGCCTGTCAGATTACCATCAATAACGTACAAGTCCAACTTACAGTCAAAGGACAGTTACACCCCCACCCCCAAAAGCAGTTGTGCCCAAAATGTCGTTGTCCTGAAATGAAGTGTTTCGTTGGCGCCAAACCCTTGCACGACCGTCGGTAGGGCGTAGCAAAAAACGACTTCATCAGACCAGTGGACCCGTCTCCATGTGTGAATAGTCCACCCCAAATGATCATGTGTTCAGTCAAATCGAGCATGCCGATGACGTAATGTCAACTGTGGACGTTTTATGGGTCGTCGCGCTCGCATTCCCTGATGGTGAAGGCGTCTGATTACAGTGCGTGTGCTAATGTGGCCTCCAAGCGCTAAATTACCACGAAGTGCAGCAGCTGTACTGAACGGCCGTTGCCGCGCCCGTCTGGACATGAGCCGGTCCTCTCTCGGCGTCCTTTTGCGAGGTCTACCTGCACGTGGACGGTCAGTAACATTCCCCGTTTGACGAAAACGCTGCCTCAGTCGTACAATGATGGAATGGTTAACCCTGAAGTGGTCTGCCACCCTTCTATGGCTAAAACCACCGTTATGCATGCCAACAGCTTGCCACCTTTCAGGTATGGTTAATTTTCGCCGCACCATAACAAACCAATAGAAAATGAAACTTAAAACTCTACACAAAACAAATCAGCTGTCGTTCGCAAACACAAATGTCGAAGAGTACACGTGGCACGCTACACACCCTGTCATATACACATAAATAAAAAATCGATCAATATTCTGTTTCACAGGTAAGTAAGTATGTGCGTACAGGTAACAAAAACAGCAAACAGATTTGAAATAAGTTCATTATTAGAAAAGATATTATTGAAACAAGTCAGGTGGTGCTTAACTTTTGTCGGACTGTATATATCGTAACGGTCAGTTTTATTGGTGAAGGAAACCGGAATACCCAGAGAAAACCATCGACCTATCGCAAGTCACTGACAAACTATAACAAATAATGTTGTATCGAGTACACCTCGCCATGAGCAGAATTCGAACTCACAACGTTAGTAGTGATAGGCACTGATTTCACAGGTAGTTGTAAATCCAACTAACATACGATCACGACCACGATGACTCCGTACGATCCAACATAAATCCCACTCAACGATACATTCATACCGAGATTATGACGGTCGCCTTATATTTCTACTCATTTATTTTCTAATATTATTTTATTATTGCAATGTAGGAATTTTATTTTTCATATTACTTATGATGTGACATATAATGTCCTTGTTGGTAATTCCTTGCTTAATTTTAAAAATGGTTTATTTCACGCCACTATATGGCTACAGTAATCTCAAGGGAAGATTGGAGATTCCAAAGGAGTGATCATTAGCCGTACATAGAAAGCAAATACAATGCAATGATCATACAAAAATACCGAAAACACAAAATATGTGCCACAAGACACTTTATTTTTTAAAAACTAAAGATTGAACAACATGAACCTCACAAAAAGAACGGCATTCAGCATTTCATGCTCAACAGGTGGCACCCGTCGTGTTATTTATGTTAAAAATTGTCCTTAAACAACAATTTTATTTTTCAAATTATCCTCTAACGACATCCAAACTGGAAATGCATTCGTGCAATATAATATGAAAGTCATCATAATTATGACATTGAGATATTCGATCGTCGTTAAATGAATCATCTATTCATCAGTGTCATGATGTGCTAATTCCCAAAGGTAGTTAAGGAAAGAAATATTATAAAGATCATTTAGGAGTCATCTCTGTATTTCAATAACAAACTAGAGTATTCTACAGATCAACTAAGACCATGCAATGTCTAAAGCTATGTGTTGGGTTTTTTATGAACATAGCTTCTGAGGAATGACAGTTGTAAAATCATTTTAGAGGAAAAAAATGCTTTTAGAAAAACCTCTCTAATTACTTGTATTCCTACTGAAATGTCGATAATTACCATAAAGTAGATTTCATTGTTATACAAATAAAGAACTTCCTTTGAGACGCTTAATATTATTGAACTTTCTGTGACACTGAAGATATTGAAACAAACAACTTCAAACACAATTCCGTTGAACTTGAATGTTAATTAACATTTAACGGACAAATATATATGATACCACGTGGTATTGTATAGTACACTGTCAATGGCAAGACACATTAAAAAACATATAAACGGGCAAATTGAATACATCGTGAGTATATCAGGGACCGTTTAGAAACAATAATTCTCTGATATGGAATTTGGGTGGGTCGAAGTGATTATCGAGAACATATCAATCCGTAACTATTCCAAAGTCCGTGTTTCATGTTTTAATTGACGAAGGTCATGTAACTATTAAAATACAGGAGTGAATCCCAAAGAATATCCATATTATCTACTTTCTACGATTCTGAGTACAACCCTTCTGTTAGGACAGTCCTCTAGAAGTGACGAATCAAATGGTCAATTTGCACTTGCATTGTAGGATGAGACGCAAAATTGCGCATAGTGTTTGTAGAATGCCATCCCGGTGGCTCTTATAAGATAACTGGGAGCAGGTCTTCATGTGCCACAGTTTCTTTGCAGTGGTTGTCGGTTATAAGGCAAAATATCCCGACCATTTCCTATATATCTATATATGATAATCTAAACTGCTGCACACTTGCCAATCGTGATTTCACCTTTTGATCCACATGATGTATTATTTGTAGACTTGATATCGTCATAAATATAGCTGAAATACTGATCACATGGTGTTTATTGTTATTAGCTCAGTACAATGTAGTTTACATTTCATTACAATTCGAATCTATGCATTTGGACCCGTGATAAATAAACAATTTACTAGAACAATTGTGGTAAACACACGACTGCAAAATATCTACCTAGTAGAAAATGTGTTTGACCTGTTAAGAAAATATAACATGGATAGACCTACAAACAGTAGCATAGATTTCAAAGAGATATATTGGATAGGGTCGGAAAATTCTGCCTTGCAACAGGTCACAATCGACCTTCCTTAACAAACGCAGTTGCTGCAAATTGCATACAACGTTCAAAGAGCATATTATTCCTAAAGTTAAATGCTATGGAAACAGTTTTCGTATTATCCGATTTAATTACAAACACATTGTTCGCTCAACACGGTCTTGTTTTACCCTATTAGTACCATGCATTTGTATCTATAATACAATGTTGCATAATTAGACTTCCAAAGAATGTAAAATTAACATATCAACTACAAAAAGAGGGATAACGCTGATATGGAAGCGGAAATATCAATGCGATATAAAGACGAAAGTTTACATAAATATATCTACATTTAATAATACTTCAGTAAGAGGGATAACTCTGGAATACCAGCTGAAATGTTAATATAATATGAAATACATCTCTTAAACTCTACTAGAAAAGTGGCTCGCTCTTCATTTTATGAACATTATATTGGAGTATTATGTACATTGAGGTATGTAAAAAAAATCACATAAACATAGCGACAAAATATTTGATGAAGCACATCTTCTGCCTGTCAATGTTCTCTTAGAACTCTAAGCAACATGTCAATTGGGTTCGGCAGATATGTACACAGTAAAACAGATGATCATGCAGGAGTCATCAACTAACAGATTATGATCATAATCAACACAAGGTACATATTTGAAGCAGGATCCATTTCATCCATATACCATAAATAAATTATCAGGCTCGAAAACCGTGAGTGGGATGACATCTATAAAACCGCCTTTTATTCGTCACTCTCTATAGCAGCCAGAAGAGCGAAATTTGCAACACTTTTATTACTCTTGATGACATTAGACTTGATGGAAAGTGGACACAGAACGCAACTGGGGACAGATTCTTACTTTCGATGGCAGTGAACAGACAAATCCTATGATAGCCATTGCGGAGAACCTTACAGAACTCTCGGCTGATGTCATCAGTCAAGTTATCTTGGATGTTAGATTTGAACAGATCGGTAGTGTAGTTGGATTTACACGTACCTATGTGTCCTCTGCACATGACTAATAGGGAGGTCGAACATGCCGGGGTATACCCCATACAATTTTATGTGTTAGTAACTTTCGGCAGTTCGATGGGTTTTTCCGGGTACTTAGGACTTCTTCACCAATACAGCTGACGATATAACTGGAATATCTTTGAAAGTTGCACTTAACACTCAAAAACAATAACCTCGTTGCTGAGGAAGAGAACAATTCTGATGATTTTCCCCCAAAGCATAAATATGAACTGTGTGTATACTATTTTAATTATTTCTTATTGGTGTTACACTGGGCTTGTATTGAATATTTGAATTTGTGATTTGCTGGTTTCGTCCTTTCTAATAGGTATTTTACTTTTATCTTATTACCGGTACACATTGTTTCTCTAATTTGTGATTTGCTGGTTTCGTCCTTTCTAATAGGTATTTTACTTTTATCTTATTACCGGTACACATTGTTTCTCTAATTTGTGATTTGCTGGTGTCGTCCTTTCTAATAGGTATTTTACTTTTATCTTATTACCGGTACACATTGTTTCTCTTTATATTTTATCATTTTTGCTTGTTGTCAATTGTCGTGAATCTGTATCGAGATATCGCACCAGCATCAAACCCAAGTTTTGCATATTGTTCAATACAACATGTTAGCAGACAAAAGAAAAAAAGTAATGGATGCCAATCATCTGGTACAAAATGTAGCAGTATATTGTGGCATTGACAACATTAATTTGTCAAGGAAAACAAAGATATAATACATCAACATCAAACCTGCCTTATTTTTTCTACACACAATATATTCATATAAAAGACATTGATTGGTGTTACTCAAATTTCAAGATCTTATAATGATTTTTAAGCTTTGTCAGCAGTATATTGCACATATAGAGCTTATTATATTTATCAGCACAAAATGCTAGAAGTACACATGTGTTTTACTCGATTGTACAATAAAGTCCAAACTAATCCGATTAAAGAAGAACGCAATTTGCCCCATTTCTCCATTGCTATACATTTTCTAGAAATCTGACACAAGCATCTGCTCTCTCTCTTTCCATGCACATTACACGCCTTAAGTTGAAAGTCTTAAATTCAATCAATTTCAATTAAATTGCATGCTGCCATAACAACGAAGGAAGTAATTTGCCATTTGTAAAATGAAGATGCATGTTAATCAATTAAGCGTCATTTGAGAGATAATCATATATCTTTAATCGTCTTTAGAAACATTAAATTACAAAAACCAAGCACACGTCTAGAAACTATAGATACGTGTTCCTTAACGATATTAACGAATCGTGACAAATATTCCTCTATTTTATTATTAAATTATACATGTGTTGAATTGATATAGCTTGTTAGTGGGAAGTTCGGCACATCAGAGAGATCTAGTCATGAATCAGTTCGAATCTAGCGTTAAAGCGTCTGATCATTGTTATTTCATATACTTTAATGTCAATGTGTTCCCAGGAGGTATCTGATTCATTGTTGCTTACGTCTAGTGAGCCATATTTTCTATATCCATAACCAGAGCAAGTGTGCAAACAATAAACCAAGTAGGTCAAAAGATGACACACTTGGGTAGGTCTTTTCGCCTCTGTATAAAATAGTTGCCTAGCAAACTGGCCATCATAGACCCCTCATACCAAAGTGTTGCTTAGAGGAAGATGATGTCAAATACAAATGTACCACGCTAAGAGCTGAAGTTGTGATCTAATAAATAAGATTAGCATAGTATCTCACACGCCAGGTAGTTAAATTTACATTTTCATATGCAATAAGTGTATATATCCACTAATGCTCGTGAATGTTCCGATTTTCTCTTGTGGTGATCAGTGCTTGATATAAACGTATGTAATTAAGTTTGGCAGTGACATGCTACCGGTCTGTGGTTTCCTCCGAAGGTACATCGGATTCCTCCAACAACAAAAAACTGACGATCATGAAATACTACTGAAAGTGGTGTTGAATACATACACAAATGGCCACTTCCGTATGTCGGGATTAATCCCGGATCAGTGTGATCCACGCTTAAGTTTAGCTTATTTTTTTAAGTTCACTTGCGCACCTTCGTTTTATACATGAGTATGGTTCAGGTATTGAGTTCAAGTCTGAACCAGGTATAGGGCAGGTTTAAATAGATGATTAAATAAACATGGACGATTATATTGATGACATAGATAGGATAAATGTTGTGGAAAGGTTGATAAGACGGGAACAAGTGATAAGGGACCGACAAAACCCTTTTTTAAACTATTCTGAGGATGAATTTATTGATAGATATAGGCTGAATAAGGAGTGTGTATTGACAATATTAGCTGAAATAAGAGACAGTTTGGAACCAAAACAGAAACATAGTTTTTTTGAAAGTATCAGGAGATTTGTTCGGTGTTCATGAAAGCACGGTTTCACGTATAATTAAGCGGGTATCCTTGCTTCACTTTACAAACAATATGTTAAGTTTCCATCCGGAAATAAAGTTCAAGAAATTCAAAGGCACTTTATGCAGCAACGCAGAATTCCTGGTATCGTAGGTGCTATAGATTGTACATATATTCCTATCCAATCATCAGGAGGGGATACGGCAGAATTATTCTGCAACATTCTTTGTTCTTTTTACTGATCATTTTCCTGTCGTTTTGTTTACGTTCAATTATACCTCCTCTACTGTCAACCAACTCAATTAATAATGTCTTTTATAATTCAGTAAAATTTGGAGATTTCTTGCTATCCATTACTGATCAAATTTATCGTCAAAACTTAAACCCAGGCATAAGCTGTATTCACGTAAGAAACTGTTGAGTGACACGTTAGCAAGCCAACAACAACTCACCTGAGTACAGCTTAACCTAGGGTTAAATCGGGGTTACCTGATCGCCCGATCAACAGGTAAATCGGAGTTACCTGAGCTGGACGTACGCAAGTGGTCAATAATCCACACTTACCTGATACTATTTCATGTAAGGATCAAGACAGCACGGTTTATTGCGTTAGAAAGATCGTTGATTCGGCCAAAATTAAATTATGCATGCGTGTTTCATTTTCGGATCGGTCCGTAAATGTTACATCTACCTGCTTGTTGAATTCATAAGCAGTTCGATGTTTATACTCATGGTGATGTCCAACACGTATTTACTATATGAGTAACACGGCGGGTGTCTTATAAAAATGCGGGACTGTTTACCCCTCGCGAGCACCAGTGTTCAACCCCGGTTTTTGCTGGAGTCCGGTGTTGCTCATCATTTTAGTTTTCTGTGTTGTGTTTTTGTTTTGTTTGTCTTCGTTCTGTGTCTTGTGTGCCCTATGTTGCCAGTTTCTCTGGATTGTCCATTCTTGATTGCTCCTTCGATTTTCTCTAACGTTTATTTAGTTCAAGAGTTAATACAATACTTCATGTTTAAACATTTGTTGACTGCTCTTATTAAAGTAAATTCGGGGTCTGATTAGATTGTCTTTTTTGTCTGTTAGCAATAGAGAATTGTAAGACCCAAACCCTTTCCTTTCAAATATAGTAAAATTCTATAAAAAGCATTGTTTTCTGTAAACAATGTCATTTTCAAATAATGTCCTAGTCATACTTTAGTATATAGATATATCCACGTCAACATATTCGTTGAGCAGAGGCAGACCATGGATCCATAGGATGACTCAACATCCGATTGAAATATTCAACAATAAAAAACAACAACAAATTATTGATGTAGTAAAATATAAGTAGCTAACTTCCTTCCTTATTTAATATGACTTTGTCCTTTTACTGTTTGTTTTATTAGTACAAAATGTATATAGAACTTGTTTGTAAACAAATGTTTCTTATTTCGAAGGGTCTACAGGCTACGGAATTAATGTACATGTTTTGTTCAAGCCACGATATACAGGCGCCGTAAAATCTGATTCAACCCACAATTTCTTTGAAAATGCCTGTACCAAGTCAGGGTCATTACGGTTTTCCGGTTGTTGACTGATTTTGTCTGTTTATATACTTATGAGTTTAGAATTTCCCTTTGGAAGATTGTTCGGAGTTCGGTAATTTTGTTATTACCCTTATAATGCTGCATTTCAGGTTCAACACCAATTCAACCAACCAATTAATCGTAGGAATCAACTATCCAGTAACACATGATAAACACGCGCATTGTTCTTTTACAGTTTTGTTTAATCTTGTCCACCTATTTGATATACGCTTTGCACAAGGGAAATTCTACTTTTTTCACAAAGAAAACAATGACGACAATACAAGGTTGAGATATGACATGTAGTTGTTGTTCTTGTAAAACTATTTTAGCGGATGTAGTTCATCGCTTAGGACGCTCTACTAATGTAGACAGTCTCTGGAATACCGCATTATATTATTTTTTTTTTATGAAATATAAAATGAGAAAACTTGCGAAGGGCTAAAAAAAACAACACGTATAATAAACTGTAATCCAGAATTATCTCTTTGTGCAAGAAGTTTGACAAATTCCATATACGAAGTACATATTTTAGATGATTTGGACCAGAACAAATAGCAGATATATTACTGCTATACCTCGGGGATCGCGCTGCACTTCCATGTTCTAATTTTTATATATGGTGTTCCAACTGTTCTGGCTCTATAACAAAACTATAAAGACTTTCTATACAGAAATACACCTTTGATGAAGTATTAATGGTGTATTTAATGTATATTACATAATTGTGCAACACATTCGTCATATCATATGCACAATTATGTCAACGTAAATAAAAAGCTTATATCCTTTGTGACCAATTTATTTGTTCCCCGGGTGTAATTAAACATTGGTGCAATAAATCACACTGAATTGAAGTCTCCTGTTGTCAGTACATAATCATATAACAATGTAGATTATGTAATAACAACAGGTTTTATGGTACATCATCTAAGTTTACTTAATCATGTATCTAAGCTGCAGAAAATGATAAAGTTAGAGCACGTCTAACATGCAGACTGAGGACAGTTTCACGGATACTAACATGCAGACTGAGGACAGTTTCACGGATACTTTTTCGGACTCTATGCCTACATTTAATACTACATGGCTTACCATACCATTATTAACATATGTTTGTAACGATATGTTGCATTTGTGCTGTCTAATCCGTAGTTCAATGGTTTAAATTTATGTTTTTATCAAACTTTATTCTGATAATGATTTTGTGTTTTCACGTTGATTTTCATATTTATATTACGTTGTTCCTCAATGTTAGTTTGTTTCCAATTTGCCATTTTCTCATATTCAACATAAATTCAATTTGATGGCAGAATGTAATATTTGCGTGTAAAATAAAGTTTATGTGCATTTATTTTGCAAAATCACATTATAGTGTACACTGTAAAAAATGACGATAATTATTAAAAGTTTCGTAAAATCGAGAACAAATACAAAACCTCAACAATTGTTAGTCCACACTCCAAGTCAATAAGATACAAATATGACTCACTGTATGCTCAAAACTAACAAACAATACAGACATTGAAGTAAATATAAGTCTATCTAATGTACAACAAGAACACAAATGATTCGGGGCGAAAACGGTTCGTGGGGGTAAATCCCACTCCTGATCAGTAGATATACATTGAATAGGAAAGTATCAAATAAAATAATAAAACTGCACAGATTCGCCTCAACTCAAAATGAGCAAATTCAAGATGGACATCAGTGTAAGAGTCAATGTTCGTAGTAAACTAATTGCTAGCTAGTTGAAAAAATGTAATATGCAGGTGATTGGCCATCATTGTTGTGAGAATAAAAACAAACAAAAAGTGATGATATTAATGAGTAATTAATATTTCAGGTATTATTAATCTTTATGATAAACGACATCTAATGAAGTCATCAATCTGCCAACAAGCGTACAAGAATGGTGGCATTGTCTCGTCAGCACAATAACATATCTATGGTGGCTTCAGATTTCATAGCAAGATGTATTCCGTATCATCCGTTCATTTGCATACATGAAGTTGCAATATTGAGCATTTGATATTAACTAACAATATTAATTAATACACCAGTACATATTAGTATCGTTAGTAAGAATATACTTACAGTAGAAGCATACCTAAATCCATTGATGCTCTAATTTATAGTAATAACATGCATGTTGGTTGGTTGTCATGATCATCCGATACAATTTTGATTATTTTAGACCTACGAATGGTTCAAACTGGTTCAGTGGTTACGGATGGAATGTCCTCAAAAGGTTGAGAAAAATGAACGTCAAGTGATGGCAAATTGTTCACGGGTCAGGTGACAGACTTCAAAAATAAGCTTATTACAAGATTATTAAATGAAATTATCGACACTGACATTACATTAGAATCAGCGATAATATGAAAACATATCTAACAAATTAAAAAAGAGCTAATTCTTTAGATTATAATAATAATAAATTTGTAGATACAATATCAATTTAAATATGTTCAAATTTCATATGAGCAAGGTAACAAGATAAACAACAACTAGACGACATGAAGACAACTTACATGATAACATTTCTTCTGTCGTCGCCATATCTTTTCAATAAAACTGGACTGTGTCATTGACCATTATATGCTTGTAAAACATAATCATGTAGCATTCAACATCTAAATTACGCTCTATAATTAAAACCTGAAAAATGCACAACCTTTAAGTTAAAAAGTACATTACCCCATTTTAAATATTAATGTAATTATAATATTTGGTACTCCTAACATCTGCTATATATATGATTTTCGCATATACATGTTGTACTTTACTGTACAGACAGTACCAAAGTGTATGCAGACATATTTACTGCATTTATATATCCTTTTTATCGTCTTTTGGAAAATAAAATCAATTTGTGTTTTAGGAACCTTAAATGTGAACTTGCTTTCTTTCTTTAAGTGTTCTGTAATGGGATCAAAATTAAGCTATATGAAATATAAAAGTTCGTTATTTCTTTAACGGTTACACATTGGACAGAGAAGTATACAATAATTTCGGTAAATTGTGGAGGTTTTCACAGCAATAACATACATATAATATACGCTAGAGAAAACCGAAGGGGGCAACCTAGAATGGAAAATCGAGAGACAGTCAGCATTGGGCTCAAGACACAATACAAAGACAAAAAAAAATAATAAAAAACACACACACACACGAACCACAACACAGAAAACTAAAAACAATCAGCAACACGGACCCCACCAAACAACCGAGAATAAAGCCAGCCGTTCACAAAGGGGAAGTTGTACCTTTCTTCATTGGTTTGAATATCAATTAAGCAGGAACAGAAGATGTACCCGCAGTGGAGAAAATAGGGCCTGCTCCTGAAATTATCATTTAATCAAACCTCGTCTATTTCTTTTTAATTTTAAACACTATTGTGCTGTATTTGTACAGTGTGTCGTCTCAGAAAGAGAAGGAGACACAGTAGCTTTATATAGGGTCCATTACCGGAGAAGACTTCATAAGTTTACAACTTGTGTCTTATCCATTTGTCTTGTTTTGTATGACAATAAAATATGTTTAAAGTAGGGTCCATTAACCACTTAAATTGATGTAAATCACAACCGGTGATTGTTTCCTTTCATGGGTTTTTATTACAAGTATAAAGAATCTATAATATTTAATCCAAGGTCATTTATGAAAAAAAATTTATTACTAAAACTAAGACTTTAAAGGGGTTCTCAGATGTATAGTACTTGACAATTGTAGAAATAAGCCACTATTTAGATAATATGACATGAATCTCGTGAAATAAACATTCATGATTTTTCTTAAAAACAATGTTGGATAAAATAACACTGCGATAATTATTATATGATTTCAAGGACGCTGACAATAGACTAAGCATACTGGTTGTAATAGTAAACATTCGTTTATTGTATCGGCTTGCTGTGGGTTGTTTTACGGTGATATTAAAAACGTAAAATGTCACGAATACTGTTGTTAATATCCACGAAAGACATGAAATTTTAACTTGTTTTAAAGTAAAAGTGAAAACAATTCTATAAATCGTGCTTATTTTGTATACTAATGTCAATCTTCAGCTTGTTCATATTTCGAAATTTAGGAATTGTATTTTCCAGTTTTACAATGAATTGAATGACTATCCTGTAGATGAGACCTCTGGCACACGTCATGGATCAGTTGTTTGTTTTAAACATTGTTCTTTTAGATTTGTTGTCAATTGCATTCACCAACACGATATAGCGGCTTTGATTTGTAAGAGAAATGTGATGATACCAAAGTTGTAATCAGAAGAGCTCGTCATCTCTATGCAAGTAACATAATACTTTCCAACAATGCGTCATTAACCTCGGAAAAACGTTTTGCAAGATAAGATGAGATGAGATGATTCGATTCATTAAAAGTCCTTTTCTGAAAATAGTTTGATACTCAGAAGAGAGTGTAATAACTCAGAATAAAAACTTCAAACTGGTTGGTACTACATTATCATACATTAGTTTTATACATCAAATATATCAAGATTTTAACACAAATAATATAATGAAATCATTAAATAAAACACCTCTGACAGCAAACTAGACAAACGGTCATTAATGAATGGATTTTACATAATTTTATTACAATGACTGATGGGAGATTTGATCATATCATTGTTTCTCAAATCGTCGTCTTTTACATATCTTTTAACGGTAAAAGGCTAAATACTATTTTATGGTCACCGTTTTCCTAGAATATAAACGAAACAAGCAATGTGCTATGCTTGAGCACTTAAAAAGTACATCTACTTAGGAGTGAGTGATGAGTTGATGCAAGTTCCTTACTTATTAATAATCCCTTAATAAGATTCTGCTATGAAAATTCAAATCTTAACTGACCACTGGGATTTACTAACAACATTTCTTTACTCATTACATGAGGCGTAGTAATTTGAAGTGGTCAGTCAAGATTCGACTTTCATAGTAACAACTTATTGAAAAGGCTTATTAAGTAATAAGTCTAAGTAAGTGAGTGGTTATTATTTTACGCTAAATGAGCATTTTTTTTCTCAGCTATATCATGGGGAGAAGAACTTACATTTGATGAGATAATGATGATATCTACTGAGTTGGATTTCTAGTGCAATATCGCTGAAACGATATTTCGTGTGTAAAAATGTCGCTATAATCGGACTCATTATTCTAATTCAGAGCAAATCATTATTTGCTCTTACTACATAATGCTGCGTAATTAGCGGAAAAGTACCACATACCAATTTCATAGTCTTTGGTTTGTACACACATGATCTACGACACTCGATGCCACCACGCTTAACATTACACCACCGATGCTGATTACTTTATAGAACGAGGAGAATATAGTTGAATATGTCGAAGAAAGTCTAATACGTTAATGTTCTTTCCTGGCTGTTAGAAATGTAGGTATAAATTAATGTGAACCATGTTAGCGCTGTTCAGTAACTTCCACTAACACACCCCATGATAATGGATGACACGATAACTAAAGATTCAATTTTGTTTATTATTTTGTCCGACTGTAAATCTGACATGATAGCCTTAGCCTGACATTTTGTTGACTACCATGAGCACGGATAAATGTCACATAATGATCAATAACTGCTTCTACGTTGACAAAAATGTTATTGAAACTGTTGCTGCGAAAGGAAATTATGTTTTTGTTTTTCCAGCAGTTTTTAAATGAGGCTTGTCCTCACATCTATCATCACATTCACCTCAATTGGGTTCAGTAACCTCACATACCATTCGAACACTTCCGACTGCTGCTGATTACTTAATGGTTAACTTATACTAAAGTAGATTATATTATTAGATAACAATTTTAATTTAAGTCGCAATACTTACACGGAACACCCAAAATAACGATGATGACGAATTTGTTATTTATTTTTTGTGTGTAAAACTTGTTATTTTACCTTGTTTAGATCTTTTGGTTTTATTGCTCGAAAAGATATTTAAAATATTTGGCCTACCATCCTGTTTACTTTAAGCGTACCTAATGAAGGTTATTCCTAAGAGACGTCATGAATATTAACTTGGATATCTACGTTTTTTTTTATTTTTGTGTACCGTTGTGATAGAAGATTTTATAAACTGTTTGAAATACAACTGCATAGGATATACATTCTCTCCGACAAATGTTGTATGTCCCCATTTCAATGTATCTCGTGCTTGTGTTTTAGATAAAATGTCTCTTGTTGACACCATTCTAATCAAAATTATCACCGCATGTTTCAATTTCTTTTTCAAATACATATCGCTAGAAAATTATAATCGTATCAAACATTTTATTTGACAGTATTCCCACATGTAGTCGTTGACGCTTCCTGTTACATGTTATCACATTCTCGTTATAACGCTATCTATCATAGTTGACATATCTCCTTGTATGTCGATAAAAACCATTGTTCAGCCCAATGACATTTTTTTCAAGTTATTTTCTTATTTCCACAATTGTTTTTACATCGGATTGTCAATATAGCCATTCGTATATTCATATTGACTGCATATTATGTTGCTTTGTGATGCATATTTTCCATTTCCTTTAAGTTTTCGTTGTCTGCTGAGTTTTTATACCCATTTTTTCACGTTGAAATGTCTGTACCAAACCAGTTGTTTGAATGCTTATGTATATTTCTGCTGGATGTATCGATTTTGCTTCTTGATTCTACCATCTTACTACATGTTCTATTAGATTTTAAAACTGATCTGACGATGATGTGATATTTTCTTTTAGCATTGCAAAGATAAAAGTACCACGACGGAACCATTAGTTATGATATCACAACCATGCATACACATCTGTATTTCAGTTGTCAATTGTCCCTTCTTGATTGACCCTTTCGGTTTTGTCTAGCGTGTATTTCTTCTCTGATACAATACAGTACTCCGTTATTAAACATAATTCAAATGTTATCAAATCATGATCTCAAAGTACAAATCTTTGGCAAAGCAGAAACCATTTACCAATTTTAATAACATCTAATAGACAGTGTATGCAAGAAGAGAGAAATAAATACTTACCTACAGTCGACATTAGACACTGAGAGAATAGAACTACTTCGTGATATAGAAAACATTCAACCTCATACACCTAGTAGTCATTACTACAGTCAATATATATAAACAGGAAAAACAACAACTTCAAAATCTCCAGTGATTATAAGATAACAAACGAAAACAATCTAAATGACTATTTTATGTACTCTAAATTAACAACATTAATGATGATCAGAGATCAAGACTCACGATGACGCACTTTAAATTATATTTAGCCACCTATTAAATGGGCAATATATGTCCTATTTAGTACTTTAGAAATACGGTGTGTTGGGTCTTGAAAATAGGTTGAGTTAGAATCCTGATCAGGCCCGGTGTACTCGATACAACATTACGTGAAAAAGTTTGTCAGTGACTTGCGGCAGGTCTGTGGTTTCTCCGGGTACTCTAGTTAACTCCACCAACAGAACTGATCGCCACGATATAACTGAAATATTGTTGAAAGTGGCATTAATCACCCTAATTCCTCCCCATTTTCATTTGTTGCATTGTTATCGTCAGTGCCCTGTTTGTTTATTTTCAATTTTCATATGTTGACAATACATTTCGGCCAGAAATACATCTTTCGGTATTTTTACGCTTTATCGATATATCTGTGTGCCTTTCAAGAATCCATCATTTATAGAACGCATATGTGCATGACATATTGCATGGTTATACTGTTATTTTTCATATTCCTTTATTCATTTAATGTTATGTCTTCAATACACTGTGTAAGCTTTTTGTTCATAAAGTTTAAGTACAGAAACAACTAAAGCTGACAATGATGATAGCAAATAAAATAGAAGTTCAACACAAAACGAAGCCAAATAAACAAACTAAGATAGCATAACAATATTCCCATGAAACATTGGGCCATGTCCTGAGAACATATAAATCATATAAGTTAATAACACCCGTCGTGAATTTATTGCTGACGAGTCAGCGTATACTAGTATCACAAATCAGCCAGAAGAGAGATCGTTCATATTTCAATTAGTTGCGACAAGGAAATCTATAAATAGCCAACCAATACACGACGACGACTATGATACAAACATAGATATATAATGTATTGCATACTACTCGTGTCTGGAAAATAACATTTATCAGGTACGATACAAGTCAAAAAGCTTGAAAACCAAATAAATTAAAAGTCTTTGGAGTAAACGGAATCAAGATAGGCAAAATGTCTGACGGAGATTGACGTTATTTAAATAGTTACAAGTATACTAGTTATTTAGGAACCGTACATTTCAAATAGCAATGTATCTAATAAACCATGGCAATACAGAGCCGCAGCACTGACTACTGGACGAATGATACCCCCAGGGACTACAAAATGCAATAGCCCATCAGCTGAGGTATCGACCCAGTGATAATACTACAATTG
Organism: Gigantidas platifrons; assembly: GCA_002080005.1. Taxonomy (NCBI): domain Eukaryota; kingdom Metazoa; phylum Mollusca; class Bivalvia; order Mytilida; family Modiolidae; genus Gigantidas; species Gigantidas platifrons. Next base: position 197,725 of record MJUT01027804.1, read on the forward strand.
TAGATATCTAATTAATGTGCCTGATTTAGAATTGTTTTTGACGTATTTCGTCTCCCATTGATGGTAACTGGAACCTGGGCGTAACGTCATCTTTCTCATCTTTCAACAATTTCCAATATCACAATAAACATTTGATACCTCGTTAGCCACAGTGATACATAATTTAAAAACAAAAATGTTATGGCCAAACTATAAAACAAACACAACAAAAGTTGATTAACAGCATATTCAAAGAAATGTACTGCATAATACAACAATCTATATATTTTAATGATCTAAACGATTTTAATTATTCCACGCGTTTGTTTCATCAACATATATATGTTATATCCCTGTTAACATTTATTACTGCAATCTTCCGCCTAACAAGTGCAAGTTTTATTGAGATTTTGAGAAAAAAGAGCGCTCTTAAAATATTAAACTATTATGACGTGCATTGGTTTACACGCATTTCTTTGCTTCACTAAGAATGCAATTTGATACAAACGTTATAAGTTGTGGAATAAGTAGACACAATACTCATATCATATAGACAGCATACATACATTGTCGACAAAACAAAAATGTATGATCTTTATAAAAAAAAGGAAAAATAATTAATCCTGTTGCGAGCGTTTCTGGTCTGTTTCGCAACGAGCTTTTTTGCATTTTATATTTACCGACAGTGTGTTTATTCTGCAAAGTCAAGATTTCCAAAAACAACTGCAATATTGTCCGACGTCCCCTATCACGTCGCTCTACTCCGGTACCAGTAAGCTATATTTTGGTCTGTGACCGTATATACCAAACATAGTCAAGTCAATGCAGCTTAGCTTCTAAGATAGAACCAGTGCATGACAAATTTACATATTCTGCTTCAACTCAGAGCAATATATAATACCATGTGTCTGACAAAGATAAGAAGTCAATGTTGTCACAGATAAGAACTAGGTCTACGTCTGAAGAATACCCACTCGTATCTGCTGTGGTTTCATATATAGAAGACATAAGTGGCCACGACATTATGATTTGCAGACGGCAGCACAATTTGCTGCGAATCAATATCAGGGCTAAACACATTCATTGTCCTAACTTATCCATAATCCCATGTGCACCGTCTATTGTTCGCGACGTTAAGTTTAAAAGCCTTCCTGTTAAAATCATTATACAATGTTTCCACTATGTTAGCTAGTCGTTAACCTGATTGCATTATCTTATAGTTCAAATCGAACTCTGATACAGAAGTGTCTTGTCAGCGTTGATTTATTGTGCATTTTCCGTGGTGCCACGATTAATTTACTGATTAATTCAATATGCTTTCAAGGCCAATTATGTCATATGACTTAATATTTAATTATACAATGTAGCAACACTGACATCTTTAAAGTTCTCGTATAAGAAAGACTTCATGAGGGGTTTGAAGACTGAGAAGTCGCTTATCAAATAATTAAACACATACAATTGCAAAATAGAGAGAGGACAACAGAACAAACATTGATATACAAAACCACTACACGGAAAACTAAAGATTGAGCAGCACCAACCCCACTTTAAACCAGGGATGAGCTCATTGGCTCCGGAATGCTAAGCAGTTCCTTCGTTTGAAATTGTATGTTGGTAAACGAATTTGTATAAATAAAAGTTTGCAGACACCAAAAGGTAAACAGAAGCCATAAATCAAAGAACAGACAATACAATAGACAAACAATGATGTGCAAAACACTACATAGAAAACTAAATATCGAGCAACGCGAACCCGGGAATGAACTCAGGTGATCGAAGTGTGACACTCATCGTGTTACTGTTAAAAGACACGAACATCCTCTGACATGAAAATGGTGTTGTACACCAGTATGCGTTAATAAAGAAAAATAACATTAATAAAACTCCTGACAATATATATTACTTGTATACTCCTTACAACTAAAAGACGAAAAGTCTTAGTTTGTATTATGTGTGTTTAACTCAATGTTTAACATTATTGCAGTCATACCATGTTGTTGAGTTAGTGAATGAAACCAGAGTTTTCGAAGAAAATTCACCGTCATGCCGTTAAAATAAACAAATAATCGAGTACACCACACAACTTTCGTGGCAATATGCATATAACATATCCAAGCTATTCAAAATCAACAGTGAATTAATGAAAATATATTTTTGTATCGTACAACAGAAAAGAAGGGAATACCAAACAAAACTCTCGTGGGATTCGAAATGACGTAATATTAAAATGCGATTCTTTGCAGTGTTACTAGTACAAACATCATTATGATACATGTTCATGTTTTCTCAACAACTGTTAACAAACGTCCGCAACAGTTGGCGTAATTTATATGTGGATTTGAACAAACATGTCTTTCTTGTGTCATGTTTGGTTAGGATTACTGTTGTTTAACTCCACTTTCTGCGATGTGTTAGTAGTATTGTAGATGTAAGTTTTTATTGTGGTAGAGGTAACCACTGACCTCCCACAAGTCACTCACAAACTTTATTCTAAAACGTTCAAATGATGTAGCATTTGCAATCACGGCACCAATTATGGCCCAGCATTCACCTGATATCCACATAACCCCACCGCAATTGAGCATTCCATATCTGCAACATGGTGAGGTGCTCGGTTGTTCTGTTGGTTGGGACTTTGAACACTACATCAGTACCCAGTCATTCTAAATTGAAGACCGATAATGGCAGCTTAGCAATATCAATTGGATATATCTCCTGAAATTTGCTGTCTTTGACGACTGAGATCCAAAATTAAGGAAGTTCGCTTTTATATTTTATTAAACACCATGATTTAACAGAAGTCCAAAGATATCAAACATATACAAAGAGTTTGGAGGCTGATATTTTTTTTATTTTAAATACATTCTGATTTGACTATAACTATAATTTAACTATGTATTGTTTTGCAAATTAAATTTTGACAAACAAAAGTAATAAGATTAATACGTTCCATGTGAGTTAAAAATTGCTTAAAATTGTTTTTCAAAAACCAGCAAGATACACACAAGCATAACAATGGCGTTTTATTATATATTATATAGCAACGTATAACAAATTGAAAAATTATAAAATGGTGATTTGTCAAAAATATTTATTATTGGTTGTTTCAAAATAATAATTATTATGTGACCATCATGAAAAAAATGAAATAATTGAAGAAAACAACATTATAATAATAATTCATTAATACTTAGTATATAAACACTTACTACTTATATGAAGATAATCCCTGCCAAATGATCAGCTACAATAGGTCTTAGTCTAGCTAGCAGAATGTCATTAAAGCGTGATGGCAACCAATTAATCGAAAAATAAACAGTTTTCTTTCGTATAAATTGACATTTAGATCAGTTTTCTATATTCCCCATTGTAACTGAATTTCTATGAAAGATTGAAAACAGACAATACCCATGGTAGTCGGAGCTGAATTAAATTTGAATTTCATGCAGTCTGTCTAACTTGTTACACGTTGTCAGTTTAATTGTTTGTATAGCTGATAGTCGTTACCACACAATACGTAATTAATGAAAGGCTTAGAAACTACACTACACTACAATATGATTGAGTGCAGTGCAGAAAGAGGGATGTTTATTAGATACCTTGAATATATAGGAAGTGGTTTATTGCAAGATATAAAATCCTTCAATGTCAAATAAATCATTTATGCATATACGAATTTGCAAGACAAATATGGGTAATCAGAAGCCATATATTGAAGAACAAACAATACAATGCCCAAAAGAAAACTGACAAAAGGACAAACAATAATATACAACACACTACACAGAAGCTATCGAACAACACGAACCCACTAAAAACCGGGAGGGAACGCAGGCGTTCGGGGTGGTAATCGTTTCCTGCTCAATGTGTGGCTACAGTCTTGTTACAAATCAGGTGATAAGTCATGAATGAGGAAAGACCCAGATTGTGATTACCACGAACAGAACATATCCGTGGCCAAATTATCTTCATTCATATATACCTGTAACCATCAAGTCATTAACAACCATAGTACCGTAATAATGGATTTTATAATGGTTAATTAAATGAATGTTAAACGTTAAGTTGATAATAAGTATTTTAACTATACAAATGACGAAAAAAAGATTCATGTAGGCAAAAGCTGGCAGAGGGGTTTATGAACGAAACGAAAATACTGCTAGAGGGAAAATTGATAAGGGTAGGAAATTCTGCAACAGATCACAGATGGTCACGTCTAATAAACGTATGTTCCATAGGAGCTCCTACAAGTTTTATGTGCAACTAATGTGACATTTACATGAGGCACTCATTTAGGTAGCGGTACTGCAGAAGATTTGGACTTCTTTAATTCGTCTTTAATAACCAGCGGAGTATACTTTTTGGAGGTTGAATCCCACATAGGAAAAATAAGGTCATATTTTCTATACATGATGTTTACTCGTGGATAAGTTTAGAATGACATGAAAAGGTTTAATTCATGAAAAACTAAGTAAAATAATTGTACAGGTACTAAAAAATGATTGACGATATTACTATGTCGACAATTAATAGACACGCCATGTTGAAACGTGTACGTGTATGATCCCGATGGTATTAACTAGGATAGAAATATGTCCTTGGATCTACTCTGCATGGTCTCCTCATCATATAGGGGGCATCCGCTAATTGTACAGGTAATTAGACGGAAGCAAGGGACGTTGATGTATCGTCTATGGAGAATGTTACACTCCTAGAATATAAAGGAATTCTTGTAGCAGCTCATAATGTTTGTTGTAATAGTCGTTAGTGGCCAGTTGCAAAAACAAAACTTTCATGTTTTATGAAGCGTGTCTCCTGTTGCACACTCATAGTGCCATCTTGGTGCCAACTTTTATCTACATGATGTTTTGTTTGTTAACTTGTTCTATTCATGCTTGTGGGAGGTCGGTTGTTCATCCGCCAATAAAACTGATTGCCACGAATGTGGCGTTAAACACAATAAGCATAACACCCGCTATTCATGAATATAACTATAATATGCTCACGTAACATTAAACATCAATCAATCAATCAATCAATCAATCAATAATGTGAAACTACGCACTGAATGAGAACATTCTATCTAAAAGCAAATCTATTTCACTGATCGTACATGGGAGATAGTACACACAACTATTTTGTTAAATAAATCCCCCGTGCGAATAATATGCAGGGAAATATATTTCTAATTATCGTCCCGTTAATCGTAGTGATATTCTAAACAGATTAAAGATGTCCATTGGGTTACTTAAATGACAACATTTCAGCTAATGCATCTTTGACAAAATGTAAATTCTTTTACGTAACTTTCAAGTCGTTACAATGCACTAGGCCATTAAAAAGAAGTTATCAACCTACAACAATATTGATAATCATGATAGTGTTCCTCCTATGAGTATAACACAATACAATAACGTATAACGTATCTACGAAGGTCATGTACACATTTAACATCAACCATTTAGATTAAATCATCTCAAGTAACAAGTGTAATATAGGTACTTTTTACCCAAGATAAAGTTGTTTTTTGTTGGGGGTTTGCATGAATCATGTGTTTTATCGGTCTGTTAGATTATGTGGATAACATTGAACCATTCTAAGGTCCTTCTCTTACCAGGGGAATACATAGACATATACCTACACTGTCGTCAAACATAACATTTATTTGTACGATATTTAGAAACAGATAGAAAAGCGACCTTTCCTTTCCTGTTTCAAGCAGAGTACCAATGCATGGTATATTTGCTGAGAATGTACATCTACTGTGCTTGTACTGCAATGTCATGTATCCATCATTTATATATATATATATATATATATATCTACAAATACGACGGAATATCCCTAAAGTCGTATGTTGTTAGGTGGTCTTCAATATAATACATTATTATTTGGCTATAAATATTTCTTTTATCTGGTTGGTTAAAAGCATATTTTTTTCTTGATATACCTTTATGAATAGAGTCTAAGACTTCGATTTCCGCAAATATTAATTTAGATCGTTCCAGAGGAGCCTTTAAAACGTTATATTAACCTTAGGTAAAAGTAGGGGATTTCCTATTTTTGTGTAAATCGTGTTATCATTAAAAGTTACAAACACACATGTAGTGTTCAATATCAATTTATAAAACATGACCCAGAAAACATTAATAAAAGTTTCATATAATAAAACAACACGCTTAGTTGGATTTGTATAGTGCTAGTTCACTGAAACAACAGTCCGCGGATAGACATGTTGCACCACTCGGACACATTCGCCTGATTCCGGGCCAACCAGTGTTTGCTCTTTCTTCTTAATATTGCGTGCCTTTCGGTCTCGGTAAATATCATATATCTTGGAATGATAAATCCTTATATTAACCTCAACAAAAGTCAATAATTGTATATTGTGTATGTTTTAATTTTGTTGACAATAATGATTCAATACCAGTAACCTACAAAATAACAAGTCAGAAAGCCAATTTATTCCCCGACACATGATAGCTATTAGTAGGGAACCACGGAGTACACTTGTATTTGAATAAATCGGCCAAACGCTGTTAATACACCCGAAGTGGATTATTCATTATGCTTACTGGTATGTCAACGTCTATAGTCGTTATTGATACTAATTAAATCAATATTCAACAGTCAAACACCAAGCTAAGAATCAATAACAACAGCTCCCCACATTTTGTTCTAGTGTGTTTTAATATCATACGTTCATTTATACTTTATGATATGCGACAAATAAATATACAATAGATCCATGTAATAACATGCTTAAATTACTACTATGATATTTATTGAGATATCAAATTGGATACAATTGTCATAATATCCCTCTTTACGAGGAGAAGTCTGACACGTAGTGTTTTCCCTTATGCGATATCTGATTGAAACCGGCTGTCACAGCCACAGTCTTGAATGGATCGTTATAAACATTGAAGGCTTCTTTTGGAACCCTGTAGATAATTTTATCCTTTCTGAATTGCCATCTGACATAATCTTCATCTGAATTGCCATGTGCCACATCTGACATAATCTTCATATCTGAATTGTCATGTGCCACATCTGACATAATCTTCATCTGAATTGCCATGTGCTACATCTGACATAATCTTCATCTTGTTGAAGGGGGTCAGTATGTAGTAGAAGAAGTAGATAAATAATTGTTTTTCATGTGGAATGTAAATATTATTGCAATATCATAGCAACGGATTGAACATTAACACTTAAGAGTTCGATTTTGTTGTGAACATGTCATATTTCTAGACGACAATGGCTATATGTCCATAAAAGATCCGTGTTACACTTACCAAAACACCTTCCCAGCACAATTATTATGTGTCCACAACGTACCCGTGGTATCCTTACCATGACGTCTTACCAAAAACAATAGTTCTGTATCCATACATATGTCCGTGTTACCCTTACAATAATATCCTACAAAAACAAGGGTTATGTGTCCACAATTTGTCCGTGGAACTCTTTTCATAGCAACTTGCCATGCTCTGTCCATAAAGTATCTGTGAAACCCTTACCATAACATCATCCCAAAGTAGGGTTTCTGTTTCTGGTATCCTTACCATAACATCTTACCAAGTCGATATATATTTGCTCTTAAAATGACCATGGTTACCTTAGGGTTAGGGTTAAAACATATTACCAACAAGGTATATTTGTCCATAATGTGCTCAGGAGACCTTTACATTTTCCCAAGACAAGGGTTCCGTATACCCATTGTTCATGGTACTATGTACACGTATTTATGTAATTGGTTCGGGCATGTATGTTGTCTTTCCATTAGTATGATAATACACAAAGAAAAAAAAAGTCCGACAACAATGCTGTTCAATTAATGCATCAGTCTCTTGTCTAAATTCTGCAATTTGTCAAAATATGTTTGTATGAAATATTCTCGTTCTTGTGATATTTATTCTATGAGTAATTCGTGTATGGAATAAAATTAAATAAACTCTGCTTGTTTGCATCTTTCTGACAAGATGATGATTATGCTTTCTTGTACTCCAGACCAACTGGTATTTTATGTGATAGCTCACTGAACCAACCATCTATCAGAACCGGAAATATGTCGCTCCACCCAGACCCATTAACTAGTTGTTACCCCTGAATACTACGTGACTGACGGATGAACAGTAAATACCAATGTTTTTTATGCATTGTCTTTGGATTGAACCGACTTAAATATATTATGCAATAACAGAGCACGCTAACCATTACTCCACCGAGAAGATATACCAGTTAAATTTTTTTTTTAAATAATCACTGCTAAAACACGGATAATTTCAGATGTAAGAAGAGCTTGAAGATATCAAAGGGGTAATCAGAATCCGTAAATCTAAGATATCAAAGGGGTAATCAGAATCCGTAAATCTAAGATATCAAAGGGGTAATCAGAATCCGTAAATCTAAGAAGTACAGACAATACAATGGCCAAAAGATATCAAAGGGGTAATCAGAATCCGTAATTCGAAGGAGAACAGACAACACATTGGCAAAAAGAAACAGGACAAAAGGGACAAACAACGTCCCATAAAACATACATATAAAACGTGTTCAATCTATTGTTAAAAGGCATACAAGCTGTCAGAATTGAATTTGTTTTTATATTAAAAGTTGCCAATATTCGATGTTTTATACTAATTGCAGTTGAATTTTTTCATAATACCATACGTAAATAGCCTGGAACGAAGGAAATACGTCGCTGTTTGATTCTTTTGCATCCGGTAAAGCATTCAATGTTTACAGGCATAATATTCATATATTCATGAATATAATCATATGACCATTGATGACATACCCAGTGATCTCATTCGGTGAAGCGTTTGTGCATGTGCGAAATTGTTTGTTGAAAAAAGCACATGTCATAAATAAAAATATTGACGGATTCTACGCGAAAACGACACAAAGGAGGATTCAGCAAACTTTGTGTAAAAATTTAAAAAAGATGTTATACCGATCCTACTCCATTTTTCAACGCGTAAGCATAATTTAGTATCTTTTTTCGGCTGAATCGTATTTTGACAGAATTGCATCGTAGTTTTTTATATATTTTTTTTTCAGGAGAAAACGTGACAACTCTTTTAAATTAGAGACTAAAATAATGAACATCATGTCTGTTTTTTTCCTAATCAAGACAACACAAGTGTTGTCAATAATATGCAATACAATTTGTTTACAATTTTCCCTTTATCGGGCCCCTTTGCAGAGTTTGGGTTTGTTTTTATTTATTTCATCACGTATTTTCGATTTTAAGTGTCATTCTTCCTAAATACCATTATATAATATTAACTGATTACCCCGGCATCCAATTTCATAGGTATATTTCTTAAATTATATTAATTCTAACCTGCAACATGCTTTCTGGTTATTTATAGCAGTTATCAGTGTCCGGCAAACTTCGGAAAAGAAGCCGACTTATAATTAGGTGTGTTAATGGCGATTTCACCAACAGACATTCGAATTCTTTTCACTAATTACGACATTATAGCATATTTTTTAAACCTGGCTTCTTGTTCAAAACATTTTAAATTGGCTTTCTGACTTGTTATTTTGTAGTCACGATTCACTCCTTTTGACATAGGCTACTTTAAATATTGGCGATATATTTGATAGACTGTAGTTATTTTATAAGGCACTATCTTGCGTACATTTGTACTTCTATATCACTTGAAAGAGGAAAATGTCACTTTAAAGTGGTCGTAGAAGTAAGATTTTATTGTGTCTTAAAAACAGCTATGCTGTGATTTCCAATAAAATATGACTTAAGATGTTAATTTGATGGATTAAATAAGAGCCGATTTTGATGTCAATAAAAACGTAGATATCAAATTTAGTGCACACATCACGTTTCTGGAATAACATTCATCATGTACGGTCAAAGTCAAAAGATTGGAAAGCCAAATGATTTAAAGTTTTGGTAGCAAAGAAACCAAAGGGCCTGGACAAATTAACTTTTAGAACCTGGACAGACAAATGATGAATAGAAAAAGTGTTTTGTAGTTTTACTGATTATCTGTGGTATGCTTGCAAAAGTTCAAGCAGTGAAGCATGTTGATAGGAAATACAATTACTGAAACATTGAAACTGGTGTGATTCAAAAAGAAGTTTGAATATACCAAGCGATAAACCATAAGCCATAAATCGAATGACAGACAATACAATAGTCAAAAGAAGAACAATTGGTCAACACAAATCCCGGGGGTGAATTCAGGTTATTCGTGGATGAGGAAAGGACCGGATTGTGAAAACGACAAAAGAAACATATCGGTGGTCATTTGAGACGAAGATTTTCCGGAAGATTTGCATCTTTTATTTGAAGGTCAATGTCATAGTGTGATCAACATAATCACTTGCAACTTAGAACTATTTAGTGACAGGACATCATCTATGTATATGGCGGAAAGTGCAATAAAAGGTTCCGGATGGCATCATTTCTTTCAAAGGACTTACATTGTATCTACAGGATATGCAAAAAAAATATATACACACCTTCATTTCATATTTGTGTTTGTTTTTACTTTGGTTTTTAAACACATTTATCAATATTGTTTTTTCTGACAAATCCACTCACCTATATTGTAAAAAAATAAATAAAATGTAAATAAGAGAACTTGATGTTGCTTTTGTTGGAGAATATAATATATTTGTTTTTTTTTTGTAATTTGTAAAGCGTACTGTATTATGTATCAAAAGTAGAATTATTAAGTAGGAGTGAAACCTGAGATCGACCATCATCGTTGAATTCAACATTCCAATGAGGATTGACTATTTCTATATAGTTCTACTCACATTTCCCTCTTGGATCCTGAATTTTGTAAATAAAGCAGTCATTACAGACAATTAACATCATATGACATTTTACAATCGAGTTTCTCGTAAGTCTGCACGCAAATTGTGGTTATAAACACGACTTTGACTCCTTACCGAATGTCAGCATAATATTATATTATAATTTCAATTTAACGTGTTTAGCAGTATACTCATATCAGGGAAGTTCATGGTGGCGTACGTAGATCTACAGTTACCTATTTAGTCGTAGACTACAAAATATATACTTTGTGAAATGTCTGAAGATACCAGAGGTGTAATCAGAAACCGTAAATCGAAAAACACAGACAATATAATGGATAACAGAGAAAGGACAAAACGACAAACAATGATTTACATAATACTACACACAACACTAAAGATTGAGTATCTCGCACCCCACAACAAGGGAGATTAATAGTTTTCTATTGATATCCCGGTCCTTTACACCCAAAATATGGAATGGCAAGATATAAATAAAAAAATGAAAGTGGCGTTAAGCATTTGTTATTGATTGATTACGTCTTCCACTTCTATTGGTAACCATATGTACCAGTCCTAATTCAGACTTAGATGCAGAGTAAAGTTTGAAGACACCGAAGAGGTAATCAGAAGCCGTAAATCGAGGAAGGTCAAAACGCAATGATGGCCAAAAGGTCAAACAACGAACTACAGGTGCTCCGGAAGGGTAGGTAGATCCTGCTCCACAAATGGTTCCGTCGTGTTACTCCTGTTACCAACCTCTTGATAAATCACGAATCAAGAAAGGATTGTGATTACGACAAACGGAACATATCCCGGTCCTTTACACCCAAAATATGGAGTGGCAAGATATAAATACAACAAGGGAGATGAATAGTTTTCTATTGATATCCCGGTCCTTTACACCCAAAATATGGAATGGCAAGATATGGTACCTGTAGTTCGTTGTTTGACCTTTTGGTCATCATTGCGTTTTGACCTTCTTCGATTTTCGGCTTCTGATTACCTCTTTGGTGTCTTCAAACTTTACTTTGCATCTGTTATCCATTATATTGTCTGTATTTTTTTATTTACGGTTTCTGATTACACCTCTCGTATCTTCAGACATTTCATATCTGCAATCAATATAATTACTCGGGAAGATTTGAGCCCATGCTATTGGTTAAACACCGCCACTTTCGTAAGTGCATACGGTATACCAAGCTAGGAGAGTGATTAGTCATGTATATGTTTGGTAGGGGTATCGATTCTACCCTCTTCTACGGTTTCTCGATTATAATTGGAACCCTTTCTTACATGTGGTATTTTGTATATCATTTTATTAACAAACATATGTACTTATATGAAGATCTTATGAGAAAGGACATAATTTCATCATGCCGATCTTTATTTTAATACTGGGTTCTGAGTTTATGCAGTGGCTCGTGTTTATGTACTTGTTGCAAGTGAAAGTTTATGTACTTGGTCCTGAGTTTATTAACTCCACATTTGGTGCCCTGACTACATTTAATTTAATTTTTGTTTATGATCTGTATATACTATATGTACATGTAGTTACAATTGAAATAAACAGAAAAGTAATCAACTTCTAATTAGAGGATAATATTATAATCGATAACAAAGTATCATTTTAACGGGAAATTATACAATGCAAGTTTTGGTGAAGAAATAATAAAATACATCAGAAGTCATAAACAACATGTTATTGCTGAAAGATCTTGTACTAAATTTGCTATTTTTCTATTTAAATTCCCTTAATAATGAAGTACAAAAGCTATATCATGAAACGAAGTCTAACGCGTTTCCGTGCTATTTACGTATGCTTTGAAATTATTTCATAAAACAAGAATTAGGACTATATTCGGAATACAAAATACGTCAGTCTTATAAATGAATATTTATGCAAATGTCTTGTTCTTTGAAGTGTTATATATTTAAAAAAAATGTTAGATTTATAAACAGGTTTCTCATTATTACAGTAATTAGTCTTTTGATCTTCTCTATACCACGGAGAAGGTAACATGGCAGCTATGGTCTGATTCAAGTCCTGACTAAATCTGGTTACTTTTCGGAATGATAAGAAATGTCAGATAAATTAGACTCTTCATAGGTTAACATTCAACAGTTAACATAAATAATGAAATGAAAAACACAAAATACCACACAGTCAGAACAGTTCCTAAATGTAATCAATGAAATATATAAAGAAATTGGACACCCCTGATACATATGACATAAAATGTCAAAATCGAACTTCGTGGGAATGTGTCTCTTATTGTCCAATCAAACTGTCTTGGTTTAATAATTCAAATTCAAGACTACTTTGTCACCGTGACAAATTATAATCTCTATGACTGAAAGTAAATAGTATATCTCACATAAAGTGCCTCGATGGATTGAAATACAATTTGATGTAAATGTTCATATTTGGAATTATCTGAAAACAAAGAACTTTTAACTGTGGTGAGTGCATCGGTGGTGTAATAACGTGCTCGGCTCGAGTAAGTGTCTTTTAAAATCCTGAAGAAGATCTGTTATATTCCTGCGTAACTGTAAATCAAAGATAGCTACATGGGCTATTATTGTAAACTTGCAATGAGATATTAAACACAATTCTAGAGCGTGTGCAGATATGCTATATCATCACCAGACCAATTTATTTTTGTTGAGATAATGGTACATGCTCTGTACTAGACCAGAACGCTTATTCGTACTTTATCATTGCTAGTTCATTGAAATAATAGGTCAAAGGAAAACATGTCTCTCCATTCATATCCTAGCGAAGCAGTCTTTGCTCTTAATCTTTATTTATCAACCCAGCTGTGAGCGAAGCGAACATGGCTGATACTTGTTAACACTTTGAAATCGGAAGTGGAAGTTAGACTGACAATTGCCTCTCTCAATCTAATCGATATAGAGGTACGAGCCATGGGACATAACTCGTCAGTCTAAAGCGGAAGCATGAGGAGCTTACCATTTGCCTGTCGCGCCAAAGGCGCGACCAACACGAAACAAATAAAATAAAATAATGACTTTAAAATTGTATTGAGAATCAAAATACGTTACGAACAAAATTTCAAGTCTTCGTGCCGAAGGCACGAAAACAGTATAGTCGGAATGGATCCCATGGCAACACATTACCGGAAGTTAATTGTAACAGGTATTTACCAAGCAAATTCGTACAAAAAATTCGCCATGTCATACTGATTGGCATTCGTGCCGAAGGCACTAAATATGCTATCAATATTAAAATGTAATAATTATGTTTTGGCAATCGGACTTTTTCGGGCCTTTCCGTCAAACAAAATTTTTCCGCTTGATGGAATTATCCCATCTAATCTTGACATACGAGGAAAAATCTTTAGTTAAATGAAATGAGATATTGGATATTTTGATTTAATTTATTTTTTTAATCGACTCCTCTCGCAGCTCTGCTGCAGTTTTCTTGTTGTTATGTTCATAGTAGAGAAGCATCAAACGCCATGTTTTATTTCGTTTGACAAGACCGGGGGTCAAACCCACGTATCTACAACACTTACAGACAACTAATCTAAATAGTTTTATCTGGGGTAGAAATAGCTGTACCCCGAGAAACCATTGAGCTGCCATATTGAAACTACATACTTTTTAATTATCAGGTATCGATGTATGGAGTACACCATTCGTTATTAGAACTTATTTGGCATTGTCGTCAAAATTCTTGTCAAACGCATTTTAAACACACTTGTTGTTACAAAGTCGTTTAGTATATCTACATGTTTGTGAAAAATCGGCAGCCGGAATAAGAACAATTGATTATAAGACGTCATAGTCGGTAAAAGTTCCGACATTAACCTTTTAATTTTTAACGATGATCGATGATTGCATTATGTAGTAGTGTTAAACTAACGATGATGGAGCACCAATGTAGAAGTGTGCACCTTACATTAACTGTCAAACATTTATTCTTGATATTTGATAGTTTAGTCGATATAGAATGTCTGATATATCTAATATTAGATATTTGTTGAAATGTTAAGTTTAATATTTAATGTGTATCGATAAAACAAACGTAAAGAACGCTGTACACAACGACCACAAGTACTGATAATGATACGTAGATTACACGAGTTATCTGTTTAATATATTAAGTATGTTCGTAGGAAATCAAACACATGTTAACCTTCAAATACTTTTTTTTTTAATTATATCTGCATTACACGACGGTTTCTCCGGTTTCCGCCACCTGTATATCTGACTGAAATACACTGCATTGTTGAAAGCAGTTCTAAATCTACAGGATCACCAGAGAATTTACATAGATATTTGACATATACGTGTATTGTGGGGGAGATGGTTATGGTGTTTAACGCCACTTTCAATACTATTTCAGCTATATCGCGGAGGTCCGGATTAGGGTTGGAGGAAACCAGAGTACCCGGAGAAAACCACCAACCTGCCACAAGTCACTGACAATCTGTATCACATAATGTTGTATCAGGTACACCTCGCCATTAGCGGGATTCGAACTCAAAACTTTAGTGGTGATAGACACTGATTACAAAGGTTGTTGTAAATCCAACTACTATACGATAAAGACCACGACTGTGCCTGTATTATGTTTTTTTTTTCAATTGAAGTAAACAAATTTATTTCAATCTTAATTAAAGGGGCACGATAACAACTGCCAATTAATCATTTGTTTTCTTGTCAATAAATATATTGTAATATTATATACGAATAGACTGAACTCGTTCATAGGTACCTGAGGACAGGGTACCCCTCTTTGCCCCCCCCTTTTATGGACACTTTTGTGTGCCTGTCTCATATATTCACATATCTGTCATCTCATGCATACATTTGTTTAATGTTTTTCAACGATATATGCAAGTTACTATCAAAGGCCATTTTTTATATATAATATATCAACAAGGTTGCTAGCTTTCACAGCAATGCCGGAGGTACCGCTTGGGAATAATTTCTATTTAAACTAGTAAAATTGCACTTACTTGTCAAATTGGCGGCATTTTACTGTACAGCGATCATTATCTTGCACAAATATCTACAACTCGTGTTCATCGGAATCCTTACATCTGTAAATCTGCCGATTTTGTCGTGTCGGAATCCACAATTTCAGCCCATTTCAACCTCGATCAACGGAACTGAAAATACAACGACATCTATGTGGTATTCTGAAACGGGGAATAACTCTGCTTGAAAGCGCGCCAGATTCCGAATGTGCTGACCACGGACGATAAGGTAAGCAACATTCGAATGATATAAACAAATCGTAGGGAAGATAATATTAGACGAGGATCAAAATCAAGCCTATAATCTATCTTTTGGGCACAATTTAGTAATTAGTGGCCAAGCAGAAACAGGTAAAACTTTCCTGATAAAACAAATTATCTTGGAACAGCAACGGAGGAACAGAAAAGTTGAAATCGTGTGTTCAACGGGGATCGCATCAACCCACTATGGGAAGCTGGGGGCTAAAACCTTACACAAGTGGGCGGGTAACGAGGATGGTCGCCACCTAAATGAAGAAATTGTCCATCTAGTGAGAACTGATGAACGCTTTCATGTTGTCAAGGAAAACATACAAATTACTGATTTGCTTATAATTGATGAGATATCAATGATAAGTGCTAGGACATTAGGGTAGGTAGACAATTTATGTAGAAAAATTAGGGACAATGAGATATATTTTGGTGGTCTTCAGGTAATTCTTGCTGGAGATTTCTATCAGCTGCCACCCGTTGCAAATGAATTGATTGGCGATCCGGGAAATCATTGTTATAAACTCCCTTGGTTTGATACATGCTTTCCCCATAAGGTGATTTTAAATATAATCCACAGACAAAGTGAAACAGATCTTATCAAATGCGTTAATGAATTAGAACTTGGGGAACCAACTAACGAGAGTATTGCTTTTCTTAAATCTCTAGACTGCCCTCTGCCAAATGAGGATCAGTGTGTAAATCTTTTTGCAAGAAATTATGACGTAGATGTTTTTAATTATAATAAAATACAAAACTTACCAGGGGAGCTAAAACTTTACAAAGCCAAAGATGAGGGATCAGAGCATTATTTACAGAAGTTTATGGCACCGAAAAACTTAGGTCTAAAACTGGGCTGCCCAGTTATGCTACTGAAAAACTTGACTAATTTGTTAGTAAATGGACTATGTGGTACAGTAACAAAACTAGATGCAGATTCAGTTGACATCAAATTCTTAATTGCTGATAAATTTTATACTGTAACTGTAAAACCTGTTGTTTTTACAACCTATGATCCTGTGGACAAAATTATAATAGCTAAAAGGACACAATTACCTTTGAAATTAGCATATGCCATGACAGTGCACAAGTCTTTGAGGAATATAATTATAAATCGTGAAAACTGCTTTCAACCTGGGCAAATAGGGGATGCAGTCGGTCGAGCCGAAAGTATTGACGGTCTTAGAGTATTAAAATTTAAGAAATATTTGTGTCGTAAGCATCCTCAACATGTATATCACTTTTATGAAGGCTGTAGCATTGGTGTTTTGAGAGATGACTTTAAATGCTGTAGGGGGTTCAAAAATGAAAATATAGATGATGATAATGAAGATGATGTTGATGATGATGAAAACAAAGAGGCACATATAACTGAACATTTTGATTCTGGGTCTGAATTTTCAGAAAGTGAAATCGACAAGTTAGATAATATAGATGTTTCTATTGAGCAGAATATTTTATCAAATGAGGAATCTTTATCACCAACAAAAGCTGCCCTTGATTCAGTTTTTGAAGAATTTGTAGGGAGTCCAATAGAAAAGACTATCAGCTCTTTTAAACTTGATATCTTGAAAAATTTCAACATTTTTAATGACTGGTATCAATCACAGGCTTCTGTGATAGAAGATATTGGCCTAAACTGCCTACCAGAGGGTGTAAAGACATATTCTCCAAGACAGCAAAATGATTTTTTTGTAAAATTTAACAAATATTTGAATTCTGTAGAGTATATCCAAAGTTCGATTGCCTTGCTTACAGCATATGGACTTGAAAACAGTGATCCACAATATCAATTTGTAACAACAATACTTTTTTACCTTGAAAAAAAATTCTTTTTACATTTTTCTGCACATCTAGATCTTAAGGCTCCTGAACAATTCAAGGTCATCAAATCTGATAATCTGTTATCATCTGCCAAAGGAAAAATAAGATATATAAGTGGATATGTGGTTGCTAAAATTAAACATAATCTGTCAATTAAGATTAGAAACTCTTTATTCGCAGAAGGATTAGAGTTATATTTAACAAAACTTCAAAATAATATGAATATATTGAATTCCTTATGCACCTCCTTTGCAGATTTAAAAGGTTCATGTAAAGATGTGGACACCTTACTGGAAACTAAGCGAAAACAAAATGAGAGAGAAGGCTTGTTACAGATATAATTTTTGAATTTTTTATCAAACTTGAAGAGTTATGTAGAAAAATGCTGTCACATTGCAATTTAGTTGATTATGGAAAGGTTTTATATAGACATGTCCTAGATGAGCTTCTGAAGAATTCTGCATTATTTGAATTTTGGGTTGAAACACTGACAAAAATTTTTGAAGTTAATTATAATTCATCTGACAATGATGATGATATTGACAGTATTTTAAATTCCGTTTTGACATCTTGTGAAAACTACTTAGAACTTTACAAAGAAGTGGTTCAATTATTCTTGAAAGTGTCGTATAGCCAATTTAGAAGGGATTATTTGACATATCTCAAAATAGAAAAGGGGAAGGCTCTCCGGAAAAAAGTAATGGACAAATCTAAAAAGACTGTAAAGACATTTAATATGCAGTTCTTGAAAGACGACACCTCTAAGGATAAACTTAGTTCACACTTGCGTCTCAAGTCAGAGATTATGCAAAATGACCAATTTCTACAGGAAAAATCCTTTACAAATAAAGATTTACTTCTTTTATATCAGTTATACCATGTAAAGATGTCAACGCAGAAAAAGAAAAGTGATATAAATACTGAACTTATAAAAGCAATTTCAAAAAGTGACTTGATACCCTGTCCACATTTAATTCAATCATCAGGGGTGCCCCGATCAAATGAATCTACTACAGTCGGTGTGGAATTAAGTGATGAAATGCTTACCTATAATATGCCCCCTCCTCCTCCTCCAGCTTCCACCTCCATTACTGCTTCAGACTTTAGTTCTTCGGCTTCAGAACCCCGACCTGTAACAACACAAAGAGGTAAACGGTCAACGAAACGAAAAACTTTGTATAGCAAGAAAGGGAAAGCAAAAGGTCGAAAAAAAGTTGCATCAGAAACTGTCACTGAATCAGATGAAAATTGCGCTATATGCAACAGAACAGAAATTGAAGGTGAAGACTGGATCAGCTGTGATATGTGTCATTTATGGTATCATAGAGCTTGTGCAAATATTGATGACGAAGAATGGAATCACCTCACGGTTGAAGATGCTGCATATACATGTCCACTTTGCCAGTAGATTATTTTTTGTAAGTATAGTTTAATATTTAAAAAAAAAAATGTTTTAATTATACCCCCGCAAACAAAGTTTGGGGGATATATAGGAATCACCCTGTCCGTCCGTCTGTTCGTCCAAGTACCTTGTAAGTGCAACTCCTCCTAAACGGCTGATTGGATTTTTATGAAACTGCACACACTTGTAGTACACTACCTGCAGATGTGCATGAAGGAATATGGTTGCTGTCCAAAATTTAAAAGGGGAGATAATTCAACTTATACTTTCACGAAAAAGGGGGGGCATGTACCTTGTAAGCGCAACTCCTACTAAACTGCAAGCGGGGGATATCACTCAGTGAGGTCACTCACAGTTCTAGTTTAATAGCAGATTTTATTTTTCAAAAAATGGATGCAAGTACCAATTCTTGGTTGGGGGAAGGGAGGGCGAACCAATCTCCTTATTCCTTCCCCCCTTTTAATTTAATTTTTTGAAATGTTTTTGCTTTTCTCAATTTTTCTCTTTACTTCTGCCCCTCCAACTCTTGGTTCCAGACCCCCACCTCCCGGGCTGCCGCCTCCTGTCCACCCCCTCATAGTTTAAAGGTTTCTTACTTAATTACTTGTATTACTCTAATATCTATACATGCAAATTATTGCCCCCCCCTTTCTGTAAGAAAGCATGACATTTGCATCACATAATTTATAATTAATATCTTCTGTTTTGACTGGACTACTTGTTGCAATTGTGCTCCTTCACCACCTCCTACATTTGATTTTCTGGATATGGAAGTTTGTCCAAGAATAACAGAATTAACAGAGTTACAGTAGCCTAAATAGGTAGGATTTGTGTTGGCTCCATTGTGGGGTGTTCTTTGCTGACAGAACATATTTTCTATTATGTCGCTATTTACACGGCTTGGAATAATTGAAGAATTTGATTTTTTTAGTTTGTAGATACACAATTCTTCAAACCCCTTAACTGAAGAAATAATATCTTCTCTTGTCTGATGGGATATTAAATGCTTCTCTTTGTTTTTGATATCAGTGTCCCTTTTCACTTTATTTTCCCAATTAATGAACCAGTTAATAGCATCACTATTTTGCTTTAGCCGCTCATCACTCACATCAGTAATGGGTCTTGAATCCCTGAAATTTCTGATAAATACAGTAGTACATTCAAGTAACTATATTGTTGCATCTAGCTGAAAACCAGCAGCGCCTAAACTTTCCCTGTATTGTTTCATTAAATGTAGCATTTCTCCATTTAAGACATCCTCCGCTAGGTGATTTCTCATTTTCCCCTCTGGTGATAAATAAATATGCTCTTGTGATAATCTATGATGAATGGGGAAAGGATTAGTAGAAATGTCCCACATATATGCTTGCTTAAAATGATCCCATTTTATGTACTTGTCATCTAATTTTAAGAGGCGTTTGCAAAATTGAGAATCCCCACTCTTAGAAATGTTATTTCTGATCTTTTTAATAACATGTGAAATATCCATAATGAAAAACAGCTTTTCATTTTCTTTCCGGGAAAAAATATTTCTGAAGGAACATGTCACAGGATTTGATGTATCAAAATCAGGTAATAGAATCTTGAATAGATCACGGTTGCTTTGGGCCCCATCTGTGCTAACATACTGAATTGTGAAACCATATGATGATAGCATATTGACAGATTTCCATAATAACAAATATAGTTCTTGTCCAGATGCTGTATGTGATGGGAAATGACCAAAAGGAAATCTAAATCCAGTAAAACCCAAAAACATTAATTGAAGCACATGAGTTGCTAATGTTTTTTCCTTTTTATTGCTTTTCGTCTGATCAAAAATGACTGATTCAGGCGTACACTCTGTAAATCCTATTAATTCTACATTACCATTTCTTTTTCGGAATTGCAAGTCAGGTTGTATTGACATTTCGTCAAATATAAGACCCCCTTGATATCCCTCCGGGGGGAGATTTTTAATCATCGCCTCATTTGACATCCATGCAAGCATACCTGTATTGATACCAGCTTCTTGATGGATGGAGTTCTTATATTTTCTTAGCAAGTTTTGTGAAGGTAAAATCATAAAATTACTGTTTTTTAATTCAGCATAACCCCTAGGGCTTCTATAATATAAAGTTAGACACAACCTAATGATGTCTTTACTCCATCTCCTTCCAAAAGGGTGTCGCTCTAAGGCCATTGTTTGGTTCATTAAAAATGATTGCATTTTAACAGAACACTCAGGGAAAATAGTTTGTAAAATTTTACTCAAATCTTTATGATCTGATTCTCCTAAGACAACCTCATCACTGTCTTCTTCTTTTAAATTACAAACATCATCTTCATCAGTTTTTACATGATCTTTTAATTTTTTGCAGAACAGACAAGTCCCTGATGCAACATTTGAGGTCTTAAAAGGCAATACCTTTAAACAGTTTTGGCTTCTGTAACGCACTTTCTCACTATTTTCATTACCAACCACAGATACATGTTCAACAAAATGAGGTAAGTTTTTATCCACTGAATTTAAACCCTGGCAGTACCGAAGTTCTCCTAGAATCTTAAACAATGACGTTATGGACTGTGTTGATAGGAAATAATTGTTCTGAAGCCCAGTTTTATGTAAACATAGTTTTTTGCCCATAAAAAACAATGAAAAATAACCACCAGCCTGCAAGTTGATTTAAAGCATCAATTTGTTGCCATTAACTATTTCTCCAGTAAAATGGCCTATTTGAATTTGTGTCTGGGTTTTTGAGGTGACAAAATAATCAGGTGGGAGAAAATTAGGTATATTTGTAAATTCCACAATTTGTGTAAGATTTTCCTCAATTTTCCATGACAGACCATAGTAACGCTGGGTTGATTTGCACCAGTTTTCCTTTGAACGGCCAGATTTTATCTTTACATTCTTAAAAATTTGACAAATGACATTTCCTATTGCAGAACTGGTCACATCAGAATTATACTTTTTCTTGATTTCAAGAAGCTCTACAAAATTATTTTCATTGCTTTCTTGCAATTTTTCAACAATCCAAGCATGTAAAAATTGTTTATCATTTGCCATCATGAATCTCTGATAAAAAAACCTTTTTTTCACGAAATTTTGCGCTCAATTTATTTGCCTTCGAAAGTTTTAATCCTCTTACTTTATCGTCCGTGGTCAGCACATTCGGAATCTGGCGCGCTTTCAAGCAGAGTTATTCCCCGTTTCAGAATACCACATAGATGTCGTTGTATTTTCAGTTCCGTTGATCGAGGTTGAAATGGGCTGAAATTGTGGATTCCGACACGACAAAATCGGCAGATTTACAGATGTAAGGATTCCGATGAACACGAGTTGTAGAAATTTGTGCAGGATAATGATCGCTGTACAGTAAAAAGCCGCCAATTTGACAAGTAAGAGCAATTTTACTAGTTTAAATAGAAATTATTCCCAAGCGGTACCTCCGGCATTGCTGTGAAAGCTAGCAACCTTGTTGATATATTATATATAAAAAATGGCCTTTGATAGTAACTTGCATATATCGTTGAAAAACATTATACAAATGTATGCATGAGATGACAGATATGTGAATATATGAGACAGGCACACAAAAGTGTCCATAAAGGGGGGGGGCAAAGAGGGGTACCAAAGGGGTATCCTGTCCTCAGGTACCTATGAACTCGTTCTGTAAATATATTTCACTATGATCAAAGGTAGACAATTCAATTTTCCTTATTTCATACAAAATGTTATGAATTTTATCCATCCAATAGAGAACATCAGCTTTGTTTTACACATCTGACAGCAGGAATAACACTTAAAAGTACTGCAATCTACCGGTTGATATGGAACAAACACTTTAA
>MJUT01027804.1:231120-241561 GCA_002080005.1 Gigantidas platifrons
CCAACTCAGCAATTTTTCAGCTATATCATGGCGAGAACAAGTTAATTTTCAATGAGATGATGATGGGGTCCGTTTTGTTATAGACCAACAAACTGAGTTGGATTTGTATAGTGTTAGCTCACTGAAATAACAATCCACGGGTAGACATGTTGCTTCACTCGGACACATTATTCTGATTCCTAGCCAACCAGTCTTTGCTCTTACTCCTTAATGCTGCATGCTTAATGGAGTAGCAACAAACACCGATTTCTTTGATTTGACCCGACTGGGGCTCGAACCCCACGATCTACTGCACCCGAGGCGAGCACGCTAACCATTACACCACCGGTGCGGTTGTGTTGCACATGACAATTGAAAAATGTTATTTTCAGATTTATATATATTTTTTATTATTTATGATAAGAACGGAATTCATTTCATAATTACAGAAAGGGTAAATGTAACAATACTCATAATACACTAAACACGCGTGAACAATTGTATTATGCATGTATTTTTTTTAATATAACTATATTTTTCCAACAACATCTGGTTTCTACAATGATCTAAGACGCACAGGAAAGCCGACTTAGGGACCCCTGTTTTGCCCAGAGAAAATACAAATGAATAATTGTCAACTCCCTGAATCACAGTCTAGGAACCTGTACGCCTGAATCCTCTTATTGATGTGCTCTTCTGTAAACTGCATTACGGTTTCGATGGAAATTGACTGCTCACGCTTTCAAGGCAGGGAAGTTTTTCGGAATTTATTATCGACAGATACAATGTATCTGTGTAAAAAAGTTACAGAATGTACATAATTCATTACTCTAACGGACGCTAAAGTTTCTTTGGATAAAATAGCGCAACAAATCCAGAATGGAGTATCAAACGTTTGTTTTTACTACCAGAAAAGGTAAAAATTAAATTTGTTATGCCTAAATGGCTTCCAATTTAGACTGTATGGATAATTTTGGATGTGAGAAGCATTCTTTTTACAAATAAGCGATAAAGAAAACATAATTTTTCCTACTAAAAATTGGATTGAAAAAATGAATGTGCTGTCGGCTGTTTGCTGTTTGCTGTAGCTGTGTAAGTCTGTTTGACGTCGCGTTTGTAAACTGTCTGTACCCTGATTGACGTGCTAAATTTGTATTTTAAAATGTCTATTTATTTAGCAATGCTGAGGTATTCATATCTGTAATTTTGCATAAACTGTGCTCATATCTATTGACATTACCAACACAAGTATCGGGAATATTATTCAAAGATAAAGGGTCAAACGGGACAATTTTATTTTATCCTTGTTCAAAGGAACCTGTTAAAATGGTAAATATGACGCTATACGGCTAATACATTAAAAAAGCAAAGATGCAGTCTTTGCATCAATCAATCATACGCATTCTGTCAAGTTTTTGGAATACAGGTTATTAGAATTTAATGAAAACATAGAAAAACTTACCTGCCGTGAAAGTGTAAGATGTCGAATTCCACCGAAACCGTGATGCAGTTTACAGAAGAGCACGTCAATAAGAGATTTCAGGCGTACAGGTTCCTAGACTGTGTGAATATACATTACAAAACACAAAAATGTACAACATAATTTCATATCATTAAATACATTAATCAACTGTATTTTCATGTTTATGCTTTATTTAACGCGTATTTTTTACTCATATTTATCATTTTCCAACAACCATTTCATAAACGTATAAGGGAACTTAGGTTATTTACAGATTTGATAAATTGATATTTTATAGCGGAGATAGTAGACCTGAATATTTCAACGGAGTCACTCAACCGAAACAATTGTTTCCAGTCAGTTATCCAAAGTCAGTTTATAATGACGTATCGCGTACATAACAAAACGCATGAACACTGAACTCACAGATGTTGATGCTTATACGTATAGATGCAATATGGCAGTTGGATGCTTAGATACCATCAAAGCTCATAGGCTTACAAGAATTTTACACTTGTTGTTTTCGTGTTGCATATGTCTTAATCTTTCTTGTGAATTTATTTAACTGCAAAACACTTAAGAGATTATGATTTGAGAATGTATGTACTCGCTCTACTATTATAGTCTGAAATGATGTACACTGTCATGTGATCTGTGAAGAATTTAGGGTACTTCGAATAGTTGTTGTAGCGGCAATAATGAAAACCACCAGTTTTGTTTGCAACGCATATACCCTACTTAATGCCACGTGACAACAACGAAAACAAGACACACTATAGCTAGGTTACTGTGTTGCCCGGTCTTCTTTCTCTGGGACATAGTTGCCGGGAAATGTTCACTGCCATATCACTATTTACTTATATAAAGAACTCTACTTTTATCACTATTCTTCCGCATGACACAAGTCGAGTGCACGCAATACTCCAAACCAATTTAAAAAAAATAGTGTATACAGCTCATATTTTGATAGTGTTGATGAATGTCATTTGCTTAAAAAAGTTTGTTTATCTTCAAAAATTTATCTGAACTTAGCAACTGCATATTTCGTTCTCCCTAACAACTTAATAATATTTAATCAATTTGAATTAAATCAATTTATCATAGGAGCGCAAGAGTTATCCTTCTTTGTACCTTCCTTATAAGGCATGGCCTACGTGACCAAAATCCCTTGCACACGTCTGAGACTCGCAATTATCGATTAATGCTTCCTTTTTCAAATTTTCATCTAGGCCTATAACAGAAGCAGACGTGAAAATTTGGATTGGTAAAATTTTGTTAAATTTTCTTCAGTAGCTACACTTCAGCACACTCTCAAAGCACCCAGGGTATCCTAAAATACATGTATAATATCAAGTTGGGAGCCAGTAGAACAAGTACTCTTGGATGGCGGGACTATGATCAGCAATACCGATTAAGAAAAGCTAGGTCCCCCACGTCTTCTTGGGGAAGTATTGATCAGGAATTATGACTTCTTTACATGAATCCAGTGGCTGCACAGCCTATCAACCAAAATATGCATGTTACAGTTTAATTTCCTTTCATTAATGTTCTTGTCTGTTAAATTTCTGATTTTGATTTGTATCGTAGAGGACAGTTCTGAAAGACAATTTTAGATGATGGGCTCGTCCATAATAAAGCATGCATTGAATCATGCTAGAAGCTTCAATATTGATGGCAAAAATCTTGGCTTGGAGCGTCGCTATGGCCAAATTCAATGGTACGGTGAAGGGGGCATGAGGTGGGCCGACCTGATGCCTAAAATTAAATGGTTGTTAAAAAATAATTATCCACCACAATTTCTAGTTATTCATTGCTCTGGCAATGATTTAAGGTTTTCAGATTTTGCACATTTTGAGATACAGGATCAAATTGAGCATCTTGGCTATTCACAAAATGATGCCAAGCACAACAATCGCTTGGTCACAAGTCTTGCCGAGATTAAAATGGCGAAGAAGTGTCAATTCCAAAGCAATGAATCTTGCTGAAGTAAGAATTAATAGCTTTGCAGCATCTTTAATTGGGTCAATTGGTGGTCGCTATATTAAGTATCCAGAAATAGCCTGGAACGAACCAGGCATGTTTAATGCAGATAAAGTTCATTTGTCAGAGCTGGGAAATGATATCTTTGTACATCATCTTCAGTCAGCATTACAACACTTTATGGGTGAATATTTTTGAATGGATAATTGAAAAGTTCTTATAAGGATTTAAAGGACATTCAGAGAGTTTTTTGTATGGTCTTCATATGTATATACTTATCATTTATGAAGTTACTATAATGAGACATTGGGGTTTTTGACTGTATATTGATATTGCTATAATTGTAAAATGTATTTGCTTTAAATTGTTCATGTGTCAACATTACTGAGTCTCTGTGCCCAGGACCAGTAAATTTATAAGGATAAGGATTTTGTTATAAGGATAATGATTTAGCCATAAGGATAAGGATTTTGATATAAGAATAAGGATTTGGTAATAAGGATAAGGATTTTTCTATAAGGATAAGGGGGCTTGCCATTTTGCAAATCTGTCGGCAGCCCATAAATAAATGTATTATGAGTCGTGACCGTACACATGTACACTCGCCATTCAATTATTAATAAAATTATGATTTATATTTGTTTATATATGCAAGCCATCTGGGATAATAAGATTTAATCAATTTGAATTAAATCAATTTATCATAGGAGCGCAAGAGTTATGTATATTTGTTTATATATGCAAGCTATCTGGGATAATAACAATTTATGAGTTCGAGTTACTTCTCTTTGTATAGTCTAGTATTTCTGGTAAATTCCAATAAGATCAAAGGTTATTTACCAACAGAGCTTACATGAAAAGTGCAACATACATCTCTATTATATCGTTTAAAATATCTCGAAAAAATGCCTCCCCCAGGACAATTGCTCCCTGGAGTGGCCGTCGTGATCGTGTGGTAGTTAGATATCATTAAAAACCTAGATATCGACTTTAGTTAATACGACTCGTTTCGGGAATAACCTCCATCAGGTATGTTCATTATTAAAAGATGGGAAAGCCAAATAAATAATTGAAAAATCTGGGGGAGCAAGTAAACCAAAGGGCATAAACATGATGGCCAAATTGGCTAAAGTCATCTATTGCTGAGGCAGGAGAACGAGTAAACCAAAGGGCATAAACATGATGGCCAAATCGGCTAAAGTCATCTATTGCTGAGGCAGGAGAACGAGTAAACCAAAGGGCATAAACATAATGGCCAAATCGGCTAAAGTCATCTATTGCTGAGGCAGGAGAACGAGTAAACCAAAGGGCATAAACATAATGGCCAAATCGGCTAATGTCATCTATTGCTGAAGCAGGAGAACGAGTAAACCAAAGGGCATAAACATGATGGCCAAATCGGCTAAAGTCATCTATTGCCGAGGAAGGAGAACGAGTAAACCAAAGAGCCTAAACATGATGACCAAATCGGCTAAAGTCATCTATTGCTGAGGCAGGAGAACGAGTAAACCAAAGGGCAGAAACATGATGGCCAAATCGACTAAAGTCATCTATTGCTGAGGCAGGAGAACGAGTAAACCAAAGGGCATAAACATGATGGCCAAGTCGGCTAAGGTCATTTATTCCTTAGGGAGGAGAACCTTGGTTTTATTAATGATTACATTATTTAGGAACTGTACATTGGATATCAAGTCTTGCATAACAATAGTTTTGCAGGTTTTTATTTATGGAAAATGAGTATATTTACAGCGGCAAACAAAATGGTTCGATTCTACTAAGCTTCAACATATGGAGATACAAACCTATGATGTTACTATCTTAAGTTTAATGGAGTGCATACTTAGACCGTTACGGACTCATTTATCATTCAAACGATGCTTAAACATATGAATAGATTATATACTCGGGTAGGCCCCCGAAACCTAATTACACTTAAATATCATAAATAGGCTATTACATTCTTTGCAGTTTGTATCATCATCAAATTATAAAAGTGAATTACATATGTATTCATAACTGCATCTATAATATTCACACTTACCGTTTATTTTAGATTCTCACCAATAGATGAACACTGGTCTGTCTTATGAAAAAAGAAAGTCTACAAAATTAATAACTGCAGCATTTTCTAAAGTTTCAGAATACACGGTAGTTTGCCCGTCTCAAGAACAATTATAATTTTAGATACAAATCGAGAATGTGCAAATGTTCTATTTCACTTTCTGTATTTTTCAAACAGATTCTAATTAATGAATTCCGGAAAAATACTCATTTTCAGGTACAATGGTAGTGCAGGCTTGGTAAAACGTGGCGGGGTATAATTTTATGTGTCCAAGCCTCCCCTCGTAATGAGAGTTTAAAGTTATTGATATAGCTGTCATTGGCGTTGTATGAAAAATTCAAAAGATCCCAAATTTTTTAACATTACATGTTAAAAGCTAAATATTATGTGAATCCTTGCCCATTTTTGTTGAGGTGGTGGTTCCAAAAAGTGTTCTGATGATATTTTGGGGTTCCGAAGGGAATTTGGGGGACTTGTTGCAGTTCGTTCTCATTACATAATAGGATGTTACTCAGGATACGATAATGATATCTTAGAACGGGTTTTTGATTTGTTCGGATAGATGAAAATTTTCGAAAAAGAACGAAAAGTTAAATTATTATGAAGGTCTCTGGGTTTTATCATTTTTGAGTGGTAAATCACTACTAATGGCACGAGAATCGTGTAACAACATAATGCGCGCGGCTATTATGATCCAGATTTGCTTCTGTATGACAAAGCTGAAACATTGTATTTTATTCCCCAATATATTTTTCTTGTATTGTATTTAAATTATACCAGACCAATATCAATACATGTATGGTAGTCTGGGAAAATTATTCCTGTCCAATTTTGTATTTCGATTTTTTTTTATATAACTAGGATTTAGGGCTAAAATGGATACTTTCTGATAAAGAGCTATAGGAAGGATGTTTCTCAGTCAGGATTTAGTTGTCACTGCATCGGAAATACATTTGAAAGATATAATTGTATTGTGGACAATGTCTTTCACAATTTACTTTTATTATATGTAATTTCATTGTAAAGACATAACTATTTCCTTTACTACAATTTTCAACGGGAAATCAGAAATCCAGTGTTTATGGCAAATTCGGGATAGTGCAACAACGTGAAATATGAATTATATATTTTTGGTCTAGCACTGAGTTCTTGAACAGGACATTTTTTTTTATCAATTGTGCCATACTTTAAATAATAACGTAGCTATCCAAATTAGCCCATACAACGCATTTCTGGAATAACCTACTCCATAAAATATGTTTGAACAAACTAGTTTGTTGGGGGGGATATGTGTATTGCTATCTAATAAAAACGCAGATATTATATTAAGTGCGCACGACGCATTTGCGGAATAATCTTCATTAGGTACGCTCTAAGCCGAAAGATTGGAAAGTAAAATAATTTAAGTCCTTTAGAGCAAATAGCATAAACAGGGTGACTAAAATCGGCAAATATGATCTGTGCCCGAGGGAGGGAAACCATAGTTTTAATAATAATTACATTATTAAGGAACTAAAAATTCGATTATAAATATATCTAATAAACCATTTCAGGGCCGAAAAACTTACTACTGGACGGATGATACCCTCGGGGATACCACAGATATGTCTGCTTCATACCTTGACCTACACATCGAAATCGACAATGAGGGGCGGTTAATAACGAAACACTACGAAAAAAAATATTATTTCAATTTTCCCATTGTGAACTTTCCATTTATATGTAGCAACATTCCAACAGCACCTGCATATGTAGTATATATCTCTCAGTTGATACGATATTCCAGAGACATTCAGGATATCCTTGATAGAGGGCTACTGCTAACAAGGAAGCTACTGAACCAATGATTCTTCTTTGTTAAGCTGAAGTCATCGCTTCGAAAATGTTACGGTCGCCACCATGACTTGGTTGACCGTTATAGAATATCTGTGTCACATATAACCACGGATATATTCCACTTCGTAAGCACTTCCTGGTCCGTTCCTCATTCATGACTTATCACCAGGTTTGTAACTAGATTAACACGACGGGTACCACTAGTGGAGCAGGAACTACCTACCTTTCCGGAGCACCTGAGTTCACCCCCGGTTTTTAGTGGGGTTCGTGTTACTCGATCTTTAGTTTTATGTGTATGTTTTGTAGATCGTTGTTTGTTCTTTTGTATTTTTTCTTTTGGCCATTGTTTTGTCTGTTCTTCTTCGATATACGGATTCTGATTAACCCTTTGGTATCTTCAAACTCTTGTTCTGTACCTACTTTGCACGACATTCACTATGTAATAAAGTTTCTCAGTGATTTGCGGTAGGTCGGTGGTTTCTTCTGCGTACCCCGGTTGCAATCACCAATGAAATATTGTTGAAAATGACGTTAAACACCATGACCTAACTCAACAAACGGCATATTGATTTAATAATATTTAAAACTTTCCTGATGGTCAATAACCGTATCCGCGCACAGTTAAACGTACATTTCACATCTATACACAAATATATCAAAGGGAATTATATATGTTTACCTATCTATGCATAATAATTAAATGAGGTAAATTAGACCATAATATAACTCGGTCACATAACCAATTGTAGCGCTTTAAAGTACGTGTATTTCACTATAGTATCTCATCCCTATAGTTGTAACACTTTTACCATTACATCTTATATAATAATTAATTCAATTACATATCGATAACCAGGCGAAATACACAATTGTTACTGTGTGATCAGGTAATGCATTATATATATATATATATATATTATTTAGAACCACCCCTTTACAACGGGGGCGCCTACCACCAGGGTAGAAGTAGTGGCGCGTCTATATTATATAAAACAATTATGTACAACACATTCATAGCATATAGTCTGTAAAATACAAAAGATTATATCTAAAATATATGTCATTTAAGAGTTCACATCACATATGTACCAAGCATAAAATATTTAAAAATTTAAAAATGGATAAGAAATAAGAAACATTAAAATCATGAGTTCAATAAATCATGTCTAAGATCGAAGCACTCCTTTAAAAACATTTTTCTTAAAGAGTCATAAAAATATCCGACATCACTGCTAAAAAGATAGCCGATGTCCCCAATTAAGAACTGGATCTTAGCAGCAGGCAACAGTTCTGCAAAGGAACAATTAAAGACGAGGCATTCATAAGGCTCAGGATTGAATAAACTAGAGAACTTCAGACGGATTTCTTCGTAGACTGGACAGTCAAAAAAGACGTGCTCGAGGTCCTCGCCAACCTCTGCATTGCATAAATCGCATACATCGGTTTGGGACATGTTCATTCTATACAAATACTTTTTTAGAGGAATGGTTTTCGTTCTAGCTAAAAGCTTCAATCTAGATGATCGAAAATCATTATCACATAAATAAGATTGTCTACCTATTCTAACAAAACAATTTTGATACAGGTCCAAACTGCTTTTAGTTTGCACTTCAAGCATCATTTTATTTCTCGTGTTTGTTCCAAACATCGAGTTCAGGGAGGCTTGACTTTGGCTTTCGAAACAAGAAACATCTGGAGTGACATCACGTATTATGTCTAGGTTCAGGGTATCATAATCCCAAAATGTGTCATTATTGTTAATCATTTCGTTATAAACCTGCTTACACAAACGATGATTTGGTAGTCGTAACAGACGTTTGTAATATGAGATTCTTTGTCTATCGATAAAGACGGACAAAGGCTCCCATCCTAGTTCCAATATTATTGCAGCCTTTGGAATGTTAAGTTTTGTACGGAGAATAGTTTTAGCTGCTTTGTATTGCGAACTATCCAGTGAGTCTTTACTGGCTTGGGACAGTGGCATCCAGACCGCGCATTCATGGGTTAGCGAAGGTCTGATAACAGTGTTCCACAAAGCATCCCCAAAATTTAATCGGTTAAAATCGCCGTGCTCGTCAAGCACACGAATCATATAGTTCAGTTGCTTATCAGCTTTTTCCTTGAGAAAATTACAAATGTGGAAATTTGATTTTAAGGTACGGTTTACAAAATATCCAAGATATTTATATTCGTTTACCTCTTCAATTGACTCATCCCCTAATTTCCAGGTTGAGTTATTATTTATCTTCTTCCCCACAACCATGACTTTAGATTTTTTCGAATTAAACTTTAGGTTCCATTTTTTGGCAAATTCGTGCGAAATTTGCAAGAGAGTCTGAAGTTCTCTAGGAGATTCTGCCATTAAAACAACATCGTCCGCGAACAGGAGACAGTTAATCAGATTTAATGATTTACACCGATATTTTTATCACTTAACATCTGAACAAGGTCGTTCATTAACACGGAGAAAAGGGTGGGTTACAAAACACAACCCTGTTTAACACCATACTCTTGATCGAAATAATCGGACTCGTAATCATTAAATAGAACTTTATTCTGAACATTTCTATCAATTTCTTTTATCAATCGCCATGGTTTGCCTTGAATGCCACTTTCCCAGAATTTAGCAAGAAGTCCCTCCCGCCAAACTCTGTCAAAGGCCTTCGATAGATCAAGAAAGGCAATATACAAGGGTTTCTTCGAAGACTTTGCAAGGGAACAAATACCGTGTAGCGTGAATATATGGTCTTCTATCCGCCTATCTTTCCTAAAAGCGCCTTGTGATTCACCAAGTATATTGTTAGATTCTAGATGGTTTTTGAGAATATTTTATACACGTTAGAGGATAATGTTATTCCTCTATAATTATCAATGTCATATAGAGAACCGGATTTTTGCAAGGGCCTTATAATCCCGCTATGCCAATCGTCTGGTATAACCTCAATA
The DNA here is from genome assembly GCA_002080005.1 of Gigantidas platifrons. Taxonomy (NCBI): domain Eukaryota; kingdom Metazoa; phylum Mollusca; class Bivalvia; order Mytilida; family Modiolidae; genus Gigantidas; species Gigantidas platifrons. The sequence goes on from MJUT01027804.1 coordinate 241,386, forward strand.
TCAGATATTGCCGTAAACATATCTACAAGCGAACGGATCATTATATCTCCCCCGAATTTTAGAAAATCATTAGGTATTTCGTCAATACCTGGTGATTTACCGGATTTTAGTTTCATAAGTGTATTTGAGATGGATTCCTTTGTAAATAAAATAGACAGCGTATTTTCGTCCGTCCC
>MJUT01027804.1:241812-256370 GCA_002080005.1 Gigantidas platifrons
CGCTATTTCCAAGAAGTTTCATTTTATTTTGAAACTCTTTCTGTTTGATTGCGGTTTGTAATTTTTCCTTTCGTTTTCGATATAAGCTTGAGATACGTTTTCCCAAATCGCTATCATGACAGTAAGATTTATTATGAATTCGTTGTAATTTGTTTACATATTGTCTAGCCTTCAATAGCTTATTTAAGTCCTTGTCCCAAAAATTTCGATAATGTTTTATTCTAGGGATTTTCCGTATTACTGACTCGGCGGCCCCATTAACCTTTGTTTTCCAAAAACTCCATAGAGTGTTAATATCATTAGTTTTATTAACCCAATCAGCAGTAAACGATGATTCGAGGTAATTTTGAAATGACACCCAATCTGTGTCATCTGTAATTTTCCAGAAGAATCTATCTTTACTCTTTGACATGGTTTTAGTCACCTTTGTGTCCGTGTTACACAAGCAGGTACTTATTATTACATGATCGCTGTGGAGGTCATATTGACCGTCCTCGTCGATAAAAACAGAGTTTAGATTGTTAGCTAATTGTTTCGACAACAACACGTAATCTATAGTTGAACGTTGATCATTTATAATTCTAGTGAAGAGACCCTTACAGCAAAATAAGGAATTAGCAACTGTAAGTTCGGTTGCCTCAATAAATTGTCGAAGTCTACCACCGTTATAACTTTGTTTGTCAACGGATAATATAGTATTTCCGGTAAAATCGCATTTCCGTACGCAGCGACCGTTAAAATCGCCCGATAAGCATATTTCATAGCCAAGAGACGCGAAGAGGGAACAGTTTTCTAACAATTCGTAAAAAGACTATCAGTCAGGTCCTTGTTTACTCCGTCATTTGGGGAATAAACAGTTGCTATGGCAGTCTTTATTCCATTTAAGCGACCTAATATCCAGAAACGTTCAAAATCATCGTCTAGACTGCTATTAAGATTTTCATCTAGTATAGGAAAATCGGTTTTTACGCATATACCAATTCCACCTTTATCTTTTACCGACTTACGACATTTGCCAAACCAATTATAACCTGTTTGTAGAAGTTTAGGCTTGTCATCAGACCGAAGAAATGTTTCCGCTAAAGAGAGTATATCCGGAGAATTATCTTTACACTCTCGACCCTCATACCGTGCGGTCGGTCATGATCATAGCGATCGTTGCTTTTTGGCCCTGCTCCCCGATTGGTATGTCGAATGCCCCGTCTATAACGTCTGTGCTTCTGTCCTTGACCACCATGATCATTTCCAGACCCACGCTGTGCAAAAGTAGCAGTACATTTAATGCCTAAATTTTCTGCCAACTTCACAGTACCTTTACTATTAAGATGTATACCATCATTACTATATAGTTCAGCGTTGACAGCACCATTTTGAAGTCTGAAAGTGTCCTCGTTATTGACAAATAGACAGTTTTCATCATTAGCTAATTTACTCAGTATTGTGTTACCTTTTGTAATGTTACCATGTTTGTCGTCTAACCTAGGACAAATTGAAGAGATAACGACATTGTCACATTTACATTTGGCAGTATTGACTAGAATGTTATAGTCGTCGTTGAGAGACTCTGTATCGAAAAGTTCGCTGACGCAGTCGTTACTTCCAACCTGTAGGATGATATTTTGGTAGGATTCATCGTTTGAGCTGCTTAGTAATTTGGCTGTGATATCAGATACTCTACCACCTCTGACACATATAGGGTCGGTATCACAGTCAAATGTGTATTTTGTAATTTCCCGTTTAACAGAACTTCCCACTAGTAAGGTTCCGCGTCGTTTCTTCTCTTCTTCCAACTCAGTGTTTGATGGGTGTGTATTCACAGCTTCCGGTTGACTGTTTTGAGCTTTCTGTTTGAGTCTGTCCCGTAGTCGACTATTCTCCTCCTGCGAATGAACAAGTTCTGCGGATTTTTTAGCCAACTTTGTCTGTACATCTTCGTATTGTCCAACGAAGCTGAGTAGGACTGATTCAATATTTTTTTATCCTAGTGGGCAGCAATCTGCATTCTGAGCATACCCAGAAACCGGTCTCGTTATCGCAGTCATCGGTGATACATCTTGTATGGAACCAGATTTGGCAAAAGTTGCACCTTATCATATCGCTCACCATCTGAGAATCATTGCAAATGCAAAGTGTAATGTTAGTGTCAGTTGGAGACTTCTTATTCGACTTCCTACTCTTTTTCCCTTTTTGTCCTTTCGGGTTGTCGATAACAGTTTGTCCCTGTCCTGTTATATTGCTCGAATTTAAGACGTCGCTATCAGAGTTTTTAATAGTTTCTAGCGCATCGCTGTTTGCTACAGTTTTTGCAACGGTAATACTGTCATTACATTCATCCTGTTGAGACTGGTTTAGGGTTTCAATTTCTGGCTCGTTTTGAGTTATGAAAAGTTCCACCAATAAAACTGATCCACACGATATAACTGAAATATTGTTGAAAGTGGAGTTAAACACTATAACCCTAAACCTAACCAATCGCTTGACACTGAGTACCTGATGAAGGTTATTCGAGAAACACACTTTGCGCAGTAAGTTAGATATTTACGTTTTATTAGGTCATTTTGAATTTAGAATAATACTCAGTAATATTTCCTGAACATTGGTGACGTAAGATGTTTATTACTTTAAGTACAGCATATAAATTTATTTGTGACGTGTTTAACAATATAACGCCACCGTTCAGTACAATCTCAATCTCTGATGTGAACTATATATACAACATGAAAATAACTAGACAATGAAATGTACCTGCTGAAGCATATTTACGGTGATTATAACATTACATCAGATAAGTCTTTGATCTATAATGGTGCTTACATGTCAGTGGTATAATATAATACAATATATAATACTTTGACACGGTATCGTTGTTAACTTTACATCTGAAATCATCATGATAGAAATTAACATCATATGATTAACGGTCGGTTATTAATTTGCCGATTGTAATAAAAACATCACAATACGCATGACTTATGCTAACCGGTTGTTATCTGGCATTGACGTTCATGTTTTATTTCTTTGAAATTTAATTCCATTGTCGGTAATGCAATTATTGATAACTAGAGCAGATTATACTATATAACCCTTTGTCTTCCTCTCACCTATTCTATTAGTTATACATTGTAATTCCTAATGAGCATCCGGATTACGATTGCTCTTAACTTCGTGTTGTACACTGTTTGTTAATCAATGTGTGGGGTTTTCGTGGTCGTATGGTAGTTGGATTTACAACTACCTGTGCAATCTGTGCATATCATCACTCGCGTTGTGAGTTCGAAAACACAACATTATGTGATCAAGTTTGTCAGTGACTTGCAACAGGTCGGTGTTTTTCTCCGGGTCATCCGGTGTCCTCCACCAATAAAACTGACCCACACGATATAACTGGAATATTGTTGAAAGTGGCGTTGAACACCATAAATCATCAACTCTAATCAATGTGTGATTTATTGGTATACTACTAAAGTTGGAGAATACAATTGGTCACAAACAGGAAATATAGACATCACAAAACAAATCTAGCGTAATATAAATATAATAGAGGACGTTAGTCCTCATTACTGTAGACCACCCCGGTAGACCCCCCACGTAGACTACACACTGATGCTCAATTTCTCGCGTCGGTCTCGGGTCTATGCTCACTGCGAGAATTGGGGCACCATATAACCCGGATGTGTAAGCCAGCTTAAATCCGAAAGTATCTACTGTCATAAAAAATAATAATAATAGCAACTTTGTTTTGTTTAAAAAAAAATAAAATATAATATTTTTATTCAATAAATTAAAATAATACATCTATTTGGCAGCTATGTCAAATTTGCATAAAATCGTGACGTCTTGTGTAAACACAAACTCCATTGACTCGTCTCGTATCACCGTCACCGTATTGGGCAATTATTTTCTGATTCCGTAATATTTCCTGCGCAAAAATTGTGGATGGTACTTGAAAATACTTGTGTCAATATTTTTGATCGATAACAGATATGGACTATTTTGAAATTAGTGGTTTGTCCTCAGAATCCCACGATAAAAAAGAACAGAATAAATGGCATTGTGATGATTGTTTGAACAAACATAGTAACCGGTATGGAAACCAAATTGGCAAATATCAACGGCGGATGTAGAAGAAGTAATTTACGATAAAGTAGGTAGAACTCCACAAATATTAAACGAAAAATAGTCTTTTTGATGACTTTAAACATTTAACGAATTTGAAAAAGTCAATGTAATTTGCGTCTTGCCATGTCAAGTTTATGATGGAAAATGTGTCTTGCTAAACACATTCATATCCCCTGATTTATATTTCGACTTTCTGAAGAAATGTTCTGCTCTGTATCTCCAGACTGGAAAGTTTGAGTTCTTAGGCATGCATGCACTTATGCATCTTTCTGGTCCAGTATTACCATAGTTTTTTTATTCTTACATATTGTACATGTATACACTGCTTCTTCAAATGTGCAGTCTGTGCCAAAAACATTTTGACAAACTAGCCCGAACAGTATTTTAGAAGAATTTATGCAATTTGTACTAGCCCGAACCAATTTTTACTAGACAGGGGCATAGTGCTAGTGTTTTTTTTTGGCTCAGCCTGTAATGTGTATCACCAAATATACAATGAATCGTCCTCAATAAAACAATACAAAACATATCCATTTACACCCTCAAAACAAAAAAATAAGTATATTTCAACATCGAAGTACTGTGAATACATGTGTCCTCATGGGTTTGCATGGTCAAAATATATGAACTACAAAATATACCTCTTTGAATGTACATGTAATGCCAAGTTGTATGTTTTAGTTACTGTATGGGAAATGATTGTGTATGTATAGATTAGCATGGGTGGGACTAAAATTCAGAGCGAGTTAGTTTTAGTCCCACTCATGGTGTATCTACATTGTACATGTATACTGATCGACTATTTCTGGAATCCTCACAGGAGACTAAAAATCTGTAGGTGCTGACATTTAAGCCCACATGTGTAAAGCCAGCATAGATACAAAAGTAAATACTTTCATGAAAAAGATTTAAATAATAGCAACTTTTTTTGTTTTTATTAAATAAAGTATTGTAATTTCGTTCAATAAATTAAAAAAAAATACTTCTATGTCAATTTCGAATACAATTTTTACGTCTTGTGTAAACACAAACTTGTATCACTGTCCCCAGCTTGGGCAAATTTTTTCCTAATTTCTCCTACACAAAAAAATGTGGATGGTATTTGATAATGCTTTCCATCTAATAATGTGTTAATATTTTTTATTCTTATACCCTGGTTCTTCACATGTGTACAAAATATAAGAAGATTTAGTTCTCAAGTCTAACCAGAAGCAGGAAAAATGTTTAATAGGTTGAAGAGCTTCTGTTGTATAAAGTATTACATCTAGTTACAAGCTAGAAGATGTTAGTTCAAGTCTAACCAGAAGCAGAAAAAATGTTTTATGGGTTGAAGAACTTCTGTGGTATAAAGTATTACATCTAGTTACAAGTCTAACAAGAATCAAAATAATGTTTAATAGGTTGAAGAGCTGCTTCTGTTGTATAAAGTATTACAAAGGGAACAACCATTTAACGTGAAAAGGGGGACGGTTATGGTTTTTGTACTGATCTGATTTTTTTTAAGCAGTTGGACACATCTTTATTTTTTTTCCAATTGCAATCAAACTAAATTATTGTTTTTCTTACCTAGTCAAAACAGATTTTTTTTTTCAATGCTTTGTATAAAGGTGTGAGCCAGTATTCATATTTAGATGCTATGCATATAGTTCATATATACTATAAATTTCCATGTTATATCTCGCATTTGTACATGAAAATAAACAAGTGAGGATTTTAATTAAACAAGTTCAGATCTTTACTATATAAAACACAATGACACACTGGTTTTTTATTCAGTTTATACAGGTCAATCTGTTAAATAAATGGCATTTATTATTTTTTCAAAACAATACTCTTAAACCAGATGATATTTTTATACTTATGTAAAGCAGAATATTTTTGTGGCCACTGCTGTGACAGATTATTATCCCCTCGCCAACGAAGTTGCGATGGAATATAGAAACGCTACCGTCCGTCTTTCTTTCCGCCAGTCTGGAACCCTATTGATTTTCAAGGTCACCGGGTCAATATTGATTTTCAAGGTCAAAGGTCAAGTTCCCGGGTCAAATTTTTACCGCGTAATATCCTTGTGAACACTCTAGAATCAACATCCTTCAATGGATTTTGGCCAAACTTGGTACATACTTAGTTCTTAAGAGAATCTGGAGCCCTATTGATTTTCAAGGTCAAGGTCACCGGATCAAATTTTTACCGCGTAACATCCTTGTGAACACTCCAGAATCAACATCCTTCAATGAATTTTGACCAAACTTGGTACATACCTAGTCGTTAAGAGAATCTGAAACCCTATTGATTTTCAAGGTCATAGGTCAAAGGTAAAGGTCACCGGGTCAAATTTTTTCCGCATAACATCCTCGTGAACACTCTAGAATCAACATCCTTCAATGGATTTTGACCAAACTTGGTACATACCTAGCCCTTGAGAGAATCTGGAACCCTCCTGATTTTCAAGGTCAAAGGTCAAGGTCACCAGGTCAATTTTTTTTACCATGTAACATCCTTGTGAACACCCTAGAATCAACATCCTTCAATGGAGTTTAACCACACTTGGTACACACTTAGTCCTTAGGAGAATCTGGACCCTATTGATTTTCTAGGTCAAAGGTCAAGGTCACCGGGTCGAAATTTTTACCATGTAACATCCTTGTGAACACTCTAGAATCAACATCCTTCAATGGATTTTAACCAAACTTGGTACATACTTAGTCCTCAGGAGAATCTGGAACCCTTTTGATTTTCAAGGTCATAGATCAAAGGTCAACATCACCGGGTCAAATTTTTAGGCGAGGGGATACGCCACGCTTTGCGTTGCCCTTGTTTAATTTCTTTCCCTTCTAAATCTATATATTTGTTTAGGACAACAAACCATACCCCCCTTTTTGAAGTTAAATGGTTGTTCCCTAATAGGTTGAAGAGCTTCTGTTGTATAAAGTATTACATCTAGTTACGACTACAAGCTAGAAGATGTTAGTTTAAGCTGGAAATTAATGCTCAGTATGTTGAGCGCTATTCGTAACTAAAGATAAAGAAGAAGAAGTCTAACAAGAATCAGAAAAATGATTAATAGGTATAGGGCCTATGCACAAAATGTAAAGGTATTTTTAGTATCATTTAATTTCAAATACTTATAAACGTCCTTTCTATAGGCCATGCCTACTCATATTATATAATGAAAGAATAGTGATCATGACAATATGGCAGCGGTAAATAGTTCATTGATATGAACCATGAGATCAAGTTCAACAATATATAAAACCTGTCTGAATACCACAGGCAAAGTATGGCGAGTTGGGAAAGGACCGACATTTCAGTCGTTTACAGCGGCTACAATGTTCCTACTCTTTCGAAATCTGCAAAACATGTAATTAACGCCCCAAGAGCTTAACACTATCTAAGCTAGTTACTCACTGTTTCTCGTGATGAGATTTATTATAACATCACCACCCCCTATACACCACCTTCGGACGCTCTGGGTGGTATATGGATTAAACCCCGGTAACCGTCATCAAATCCAATTACAATTATAAAAAACTAGAAAAATTACTCTAAACAGGAAGCTGCATTGTGGCTGAAAATATTGATAGTCGAGATATGGACATTTTTCATCTCGGTAAATTATTGTAATCTTAGATATAGTTTACATTTTAGGCTAGCTAGTTACTATGATTTATAGAGAATATTGACAAAGTGCAATATATATTGTTCAGTTTACGCAAATTAAGGCTTATTAGACGAACAAACATTGTATAATAACATCGATAACGTCCCAAAAATGGCTATCAATTAATGAATAATTTTGCGCTTGAACCTCTTATCTGAACATGAATAACATACTATAATGGTATTCCAAATTAACGACAAAATACAATATTACTTGAACACAAGTCATCTACCAATTTTAATATAAGTTTGGGAAATAATACAATTCCTGGTTGTTTTTCTACCATTAATTGCAAAATTATTTCAATTTAATATTCTTCCACTCTAATAAAAATGCATTTTAAATATTCAAACAATACCCCACATCCTAACTTGTTAAATCATTTAAATCTTATTCGTAGATGCTATATTTTAGCAACTGTAGTTGACTCGTTCGAGGCCAGTTTTCTTAAAGACAATCTACTGATACAACTAATAGGTTAAACTAGCAATTAAATAAGTACATTTATATATTTAAGGAATAACTCGTATAATCGCCTTCCGCCACATCTTCATATTCAAGACACAAGGGTATGACCATAACAGAATATGCTGCAAATATAGATATTGACTTAAAACTGATAGGACCAAAAGAGTGTCATAGTTACCAATGAGCCGATGGAATAAACATGTATATTATGTATTTTGACACTGTATCTAATTGATACGTCTTTCCAGTTCCCTTTCAATTATATGATTGTGTTACCCCCAAATACATGGTCGGTGGTTCTGTCTGGGTACACTGGCATATTCCATCACTAAAACTGGTCGCCATGATATAGCTGAAATATTGCTGAAAGTGGCGTTAAACTCCAAAAATCAAACCAAATACTTTTAAGTGATTCGGCTTTGAGCGTACGCAGTGAAGGCTGTTTTCCAGAAACATGTCATGCATACTAAATTTGATATATACGTGCTTATTACTATCACTTGATCGATACCTCTGCTGATGGACTATTTGTCCCGATGATATCATACGCCCAGTAGTTAGTGCATCGGCACTGACATGGTTTATTGGATATATTTATTATTGAAATTTACAGTTCCTAAATAATGTAATTATGATCAAAACTAATGTTGACGCCCTCAGACAACGGTGACCTTAACAGTTTTTGGCTGTCATGTTAAGGTCCTTTGTTGTGCATGTTCCCAAAGACATTTTAATTATTTGGATTTCCCATATTTCCGATATTTTGACTTTGTGCGTACCTGATGAAGATTATTCCAGAAGCGCGTCGTGCGCACTAAATTTGATATCTACATGTAATAACGGTCTACTAAAACTTTGTTTTTTAATTTTATGCTTCACTGGTGTTATTTTGTTTATTTCGATTGTATATTCGTTGTACTGTTCACTCTTAATTGTTATTTTGTTTATTTGGATCGTGTATTCGTTGTACTTTTAACCGCTTTGTTCCGCTTGGGAGCATAGACCATTGACGAACTCGATTTGGCGCTAGTTTTTCTGCCGAGTTCCAGTTGTGTCGGTGCTCTTTCAATTCTGACTCTGTGTGTCTACGCCAGGTGTTTCTAGGTCGTCCTCTGCTTATTTTGCATTGTGGGTTCCATTTGAGGTTCTGCCTGGTGATGCTGTTTGGAGGTTTCTTCAGTGTGTGGCCAATCCATGCCCATTTCCTCTTTTTAATTTGTGTGTTTAGGGATCCTGGTTTGCTATTTGGCAAAGATCCTCATTTCTGACTTTGTCGTACCATCGGATTTTCATGATTTTTCGTAGGCAGTAGTTGATAAATCTTTGGATTTTTGACATGGCCTTTGCTGTTCTCCATATTTCTGCCCCATATATTAAGAGCACATATTTTACATTTGAGTTAAAGCTTTTAATCTTTGTGCCTCGAGATGTTCTTGACACTGCATACTTTCCCTAGAATGTTGAGGATGACTCTGGCTTTGTTAATTCTGTTCTTTACATCAGCATCAGAGCCTCCCTCAATATTCACAATGCTTCCTAGGTAGGTGAACTCCTCTACTTCTTCCAAGTTGGTATCCTTTATTTTGATGGGTTGTTTACGTTTAGCATTGATCTTCATAACCTTCGTTTTGCTTTCGTTTGGTCTTAGCCCTAGTTTAATCGATGATTCTGCTAGAAGGGATATTTTTCTTGCATTTTTGTTGTGTACTGGAGATGAGGGCTATATCGTCTGCGAAATCTAAGTCGTCCAGTTGTTGCCACATTGTCCATTTGATTTCGTTTCTTTTTCCTTCAGTAGCCAGGAGGAAGAGAAAAGGAGATAACAAGCAGCCTTGGTTTACTCCTGTCTTGACATCAAAACTTTAAGTTAGTTTGCCTTCATGTATGACTTTGTATTGCATGTTGTTATAAGAGTTCCTGATGATGTTGATGACCTTTTGAGGAATTCCATAGTGTGCCATTAGGTTCCATAAAACTTCTCTATTTAAACTGTCAAAAGCTTTCTTGAAGTCTACAAAGTTGAGAAATAAGAAGGTGTTCGACTCTAATGAGTGTTCTATTATTATTCGCAGTGCAGTTATTTGGTCTGTACATGATCGATCTTTTCTAAAGCCTGCTTATTGTTCTCTTAGTTTTTCATCTACAGCCTTCAGTAGTCTTGTTAGAAGTATTCTGTTCAGCATCTTTGCAACCACTGACAATAGTGCGATTCCTCTGTAGTTTTTGCATTCTTTGAGGTTATCTTTCTCTGGCAGTTTAATTAAATGACCAATGTTCCAGTCTTGAGGCATTACTTCGTTTTTCCATATGTCATTGTAGATCTTGTGAAGTATGTTTGCTGTTAGGTCTAGGTTTGCTTTCAAGGCCTCTGATGGAATATTATCTGGACCATTGTTGTCTTTAATCTGTTGGATTGTTTGTCTATAATTTCCTGCAAGTTTGTGGCATGTAGATCTTTCATATTCCTCATGTTTGCAGCTTCTTCTGCTTGTGCAGCAAGATTTTCTATGTATGTTCTCCTGTCTTTTCTTACACTCTGTCTAACTTCCTTGTGAACTTTGTTGTATTCTGCATGAGCTGTTTCCTTTTCTTTCCTAGTGCTGCTGTCATTAATTGCATCTTTCTTCTGTTTTCTCTCCTGTACTTTTCTAAGAGTTTCTGGTGTGATCCACTCTTTCTATGTGTATGATTTTCTACCAAGAGTTTCTTCACATGTGTTATTTATCATGTCTTTTATTAGGCTCCACTGATCTTCAATATTGTAAAGTTATTCTAGTATTGGAAATTTCTTTGACAGTGTGATGTTGAACTGTTCTTTTGTTGCTTTATCTTTCAGAAAGTTGACATTGTATTTTACCCTTGGATTTTTCATGGTGAAAATCTTCCTAAACTTCATTCATATTTTTCCAACTAGTAATTGATGGTCTGATACAGCATCTGCTCCTCTCTTAACACAAACGTCCTGAAGTGATCTTCTAAACTTCTTATTGACAGAGAAATTGTCAATCTGATTTTCTGTGATGTGGTCTGGTGATACCCATGTTGCTTTATGTATGTGTTTGTGTGCAAAAATAATTCCTCCTATGACAAATTTGTTGTTGGCACAAAGCTCAGCAAATCTTTCTCCACTTTCATTCATTTGTCCAATTCCGTGTCTTCCCATTGTTTGTTCATACCATGTATAGCTATATCCTACTTTGACATTGAAATCCCCAATGTTGTACTGTTCACTCTTAATTGCTCTTTTCTTTATTTAGATTTTGTAATCGTTGTGTTGTTCACTCGTATTGATATTGTTATTATATGTTTTAGTATTGTTTTATTGTTTATTTGGATTGTGTATTCGTTGTGCTGTTTACTCTTATTGTTATTTGACCTTCAATGTTAACCTCATCCACCACTTCAGACATGATGTATGGTCGCCATCATGACTTGGTTTATTCACCAGGTGACATCAACAATGATTCATGATATTGTACCAGTGTCCTGTCACTTAATTGTATACGACCTATGATCAGGTGTCAGCCTATGTGGAAAATCACAGGAATACAACAATTGCTAATAACCACATGACAATAGGGACATAATTGTAACGTAGCATGCAGTATGAAATTGATGTAAATGTTTACACTGAATGACACATTTAGATGCCATCACATGTAACACGGATTTACATCGTTTGTTGATATTATCTAAACATCGTCTTCGTATTCTAACATTTAGTTGAGATTCTGCAGTTTTGAAATAAAAAAAAAACCACACACACAAACACACGTCTTGAACAATCAAACAAGACAAATTCACTTTGATACATTCATTTATTTTCATTTGAGTATGATTTAAATAGTAAAACACAATATAATTACCTCACTGCCTCCTTTTATGCTCATTTGAGTGCTGCTCTATGATTTCGCTAATTATTAATAGATTAATTGTAATTCAATAAAGTTATCTTCTTCTTTGTATTCAACCTTCAAAAACTGAACAGAATTTAGTGCTCAAAGGGCATTTGTGTTTTTAGTGTGAAATCGAGTACAGTTATTGTTCCATTTTAGCCCACACGGGTTCTTGTAATCAGCTCGTGTCGGTTGTTCGGAGTCGTTGAGTCGTTATCCTTTCAACTAAACGTAAGGGAAAACCGAAGGGGCAACCATGAACGGACAATCCAGAGACGCAGGATACATTGAACAAAAGACACATGACGAATACATGTATGGATAGCGTAGTGTACCCGACTGGAGGTATACTGAAAGTGAAGTATTTCTCCATAAGCCATACTAATATATACTATATTATATTATTGCAGGTGTATGAATCATTGTTATTATTATGTGAGGATATTCTCTGTACGTTGATATAATATATGTCTAATATGTATTGTTAAAAAGCTTAGAAATGAAATATGTTTAACCTAATCTAACATTATTTCTCCACTTATAATGTTTTTAATTACAAAAAATAACAAAATAAAAAACAATATATCTTTCAAATAGATAGTCAGTATGTCGTGCTTAGCTGATATTGTATAAGTTGTATGAGGCATATGTATTACTCTAAATTATTATGTAGACTATTTCAATATTGATAACGTTTCCAATTGAGCAATTTGAATGTGGTTGCCTGCCCTATGGAGTCCCTGTCTTATAAAAGGCTGTATTAAATGAAGAAAGTGTTGCCTTTCTGATTGTTATTATAGTTAAATATAGTATAGCTATGAAAGAAAAGTAGACTGCATGATAAGAAACGATAGATGGTTTCAATGACCGAAATCCTTCACAGCTGTTCTAATTAGTATATATGCTTCTTATTTTTCTTTATTGGCATGTGCATTGACTCGTGGCATTAAAATGCAAAATATCGACACCACATGGAATATGTGACGCCAATTGTCTTTTCAATATTCCCTGCTATTGATATTTACAATAAATACCAAGATGGCACTCAACTTGTTAAGAAATAAATACACATTGCATCATCATTGTCTAACTTCTTGTGTGGGGGTGTTCCTGTTTTCCGATCTCTATGTGTCACTCTTATAGTTAATTGTAATTGTATCTTCTTATTTAATTGTACATCTTACATTGCAACAAACAAATGTTAAGACGAAAAGGAGACAACATTTTAGGTTCAATTAAGTAAACAGAATTAACAGTTGACTGCCAACCATACATCAGTATTTCAATTTTGACATGTGTAACTATGGTGACCAATCACATACAAAAACATAGCATGTGATATATCATCTTTACTGTTAATCTACTGGTCATATAATTGAAACCAAATTTGAAGCCATCTTGGGGAAAATTATTTGCCCATTAGCTACATAATCATATTATAGAAAATTGATGTCTTTAAATAATTAAATGGTACGTCAAAAAAATGTCCAAGAGAATATATATTAAAGGAACTTTGATGGGCTATCATTTTTGTAAATTAAGTTGATTAGAAAATAAGTTCATTTATGGGTCAAATGTATGTGTTTGATATCAAAGGAGAACAGGATTACGATAATAATTTATTTCTGGATATGCATGTCTGTCCATGTTAATAACACACGAAAGACACGTTATTTCATACAGATGAATATGCACAGTTTCAAACACAGATATCCAATTTAGTGAGTGCAATATCTGTCACGGTTTGCACAAGTGGATTCTGAACAATGGGGCCTCTCTATAGTTTAGGGATAAATCCTCGTAAATATTAATGTTTTCCAGATAAGGGGAACCCGGCTCTCCCTATGGATTTGCAGCGGCCATTTTATTATAGCTGTCATGGCTTTAATTCCTTTAAAGCCACAATAGTCACAATATAACTATCTAACAAATGCCCAGTATCGATAATCCCTAATACCCCTATTTCCTCTGGTCATATGTGCAACCCAGTGTCACCTTCGTATCTCCGTTAACTTATTTGTACCATAACTATAGATATACCCCTGCTTGCTCGACGTTCAAAAACAATCGTAAATCTATCAGAGTGTGCACTGCAAGCAACACTATGTCAGAGAAGCTGATATTAAGAAAGAGGAAAATACACACACACTTTCCGAACCATCTAAAAATTCAATGTTATAAACTAAGGCGAAAACTCTTTATAGCTGGTTTAATTTAGCGCATAAGTTGTCTTTCGAAGAAGGAATGGTAGCTCGAGACAAATGGCACCAAGAAAAATATGATATAAACATTCCAGCAACATTTATAATCGATGTTTGTATTCAGGTGTTTTGTTGAGTGACAAATTGTTTTAAAGAACTCAATCAAACATTAAATCCATGTGATGATCTTATACACTGGTGCCATCAATATTT
>MJUT01027804.1:256586-270120 GCA_002080005.1 Gigantidas platifrons
GCGACATGTTTATTCGAGGACTGTTGTTTCAGTGAGCTAGCGCTATAAAAATCCAACTAAACGTGTTTGTCTAGTATAGTCTGTTTGGTGACTCTGAAAATAGGGAACAAATTATTTAAAAATCATGGATTTGCTTTTTGTTGCTCTTTTTAACATTTTAGGCACACATTATTCAATACATATCTGAGTAAACGTTGTCAAAGAAATAATTCCAATAATAAAAAAAAAGCTCCATAGGGTCCAATACTAATTTTATCAGATTGTAAGTAAAGGAGGCTGCCATTACAATGAACAGCCTTACTTGTTCTTTCCTGTCTGTTGTTATGCTAATTTCAGTCACATGGAAATGCCATACTAGGTTAAAGATTCAAGATATTTTGAATAATTGATAAACAGTTTGACTATATGATATTTGTTTGTAAACACTTAATAACTGCTGGTCACATGAGACCCTTATATGGACATGTCCCTTGTTATTCACTCATGCTGATTTATAACAAATTTTAAAATAACACTTAAACAAATGATACCAAAATCAAATAAATGTTAATTTCATGAAAGTATAATTTATATAAATATATAAATTAAATAATATTCTTGTTTAATACTTGTTTTCTTCCAAAAATTAAACAATTCATATACAACGTTAATTTCTGATTTGCAAATTAGATAAACATTTTCTTTCATGTTGAAAACAAAATAGAACCACAATATTGGAAATCTGACCACATTATAGAGGAAATTCCAAAAATTATTATAAATTTAGACAGTGATAGTGACACTGATTCAGAAGGGAATCATGACAGTGAAGGTGAATCTACTGATATGCACTGGTCAGAATAAACAACCTTTTCAGGTAATTTTGTTCTCTATTATTAACCTCTATGCACATAAAGGGAATGGGTAGTTTGCATGTTTTTTAAATGCTCCACAATCAACTATGTAATAATGTATCATTATTATTGATTTTTACCTGAACAGGTGTAAATCTAATTTGAATATTGTCCATATTTGGTATGATCAGTATGTAAACATCTGATATAACATGCTAATGATGAAATCAGCTGACTTGCTGTTTACCAATACTGACCACATGTTGCTGTTCATTTCAGTAGTAGTTACTCCCATGTTTGTTACATGACAAAATGACAGAATTTTACAATTAAGTCCTATGGCAAACTTTTTTATACTGTAATGAATGCTTTTGAAAAATTCACCTATAATATGTATTAATCAGTCCTTAATATAAATGTAATTAAAAAGAAAATCTGACCACCCATTGATTTTTTAGGAATTTTTTCCCCTATTTTCAGAGTCACCAAACAGACTATACAAAGCGGACCATATCATCATTTCATTGAAAATTAACTTTTCACCAATATCATAGCTATCAATCTATAAATGTATATGATATGTTCAAGATAGTGTTGTTGCTTGCAGCTTTGTTCAAGATATGTGTCGCCACTTTGAGCATTTCGTTGCATGCATGAACGGAAACCAACTTTTATAAACATATCTATATATATTTCTTGTAAATATATTAATTACCTGATATGTTATGAATTTATCATTGAATCAACGATAAAAGGATTTTACTTATTGCTTTGATGATACGAGTAATCCTATTTGACTAGTTAATCAAGTGTAGAGAGGATTTTTTAATCATCTTCATTTACGCCCATATCACTATCGAAGATTAGTTATTTAACTTTTTTTTTTTGCAATTGTTCTCATTATCATCATTGAATTTTTATGAAATGGCGGAAGCACATCGGCGGTGTAATGGTTAGAGTGTTCGCCTCCAGTGTGGTAGATCGTGGATTCCAACCACAATCGGGACAAACCAAGATTATAAGATCAGTATGTGTTGCCTCTCCGCTAAGCGTGTAGCATTCAGGAGTCTGATCAAAGATTGGTTCGCTCGTAATCATGATAATGTGTCCCGGTCAGACGACATGTCTATCCGCGAACTGTTGTTTCAGTGAGGTAGCACTATCAAAAATCCAACTATGCGTGTTGGTTTTAAAACGTGTTCTCGCCATGATATAGCTGAACAAGCGCTAAGTTGGCATTAAACAACAATCACTCACTCAAATGGCGTTCATCTGGTGGTCAAATATAATTGATTATCCATAACAACCTTTATCCTTTAACCAATGTGATGTTGGCTCCAGCACTGTTTACTGAATGTGAGCAAATGAGTAATATTTTTAATCCAGTTGGTGATGGTAGGTTATTCAGCGATATTACTGTCAAACATAATTCTAATGTAGTTGTTTAATATCCCTGGTTTGTGATTGGACAATGCTGTAATGTTCATGGTATCAATTCCACGGTTGAAAATCATGAGATATTTTAGACGATCGCCGCTTACGTCATCGTGTCAACAATGTAGCAATACACATGATTACATTTGAATGGAGATAACTAAATTGTATTTGAATATTTCACGGCATCAATTGTCGATTTAATGGTGTAATTTTCACCAATTCCACGGTTTCCAAATATTTTTTTTAAATTTTAGCTGATTACCGCTTACATGTCATCATGTCAATAATACGGAAATATATGATGTATGTATGTCTATCCTACACACCATTACATTAGAATGGAGATAACTGTATTGTATTTGAAATTTCACGGCATCAATTTGCGACCATCCAATCTCCAATTGATGCCGTGAAATTTTCAAATACAATACAGTTATCTCCTAAATGAATTGTTGAAAACACGTCACATCAAAGGTGAAGAAAGGTGATGGACATTTATTAAATTAAAACATTTCACAATAACAATTACTTGGCGGACACAAATTTAATATATTAAGACAGGTACCGAAGTTAAATACTTGACAGACATGAATTGAATAAAGCTAAGACATGTCACAACATTTGACGTACATACATTTAAGTAATTATAGCATGTCAATGAGTGAGGAGGGGGAATCTTTTGAGACAGTTATTATATACTGTATAATGCAAGATTGTAGCGTATTGACTGATTTTTGCTTAAAATTCATCGAGGAGTATATCAGCTAATTGATGACGAGGACATATTCAATAATACTTTAAAAAAAAACTTTGGATGCTATGAAAGTTTCTGATTTTTTACGTAATAAAACACAAGCTATCTCATATACTTTAAAAATTAGTATATTACCAGGCTTTCATATATGATATATCCATACTAAACATTTGTATGGGGCCGTCGTGGTCGTGATAGCTTGAACCACCACTCAAGTTGTGAGATCGAATCCCGCTCCCTTAGGCGGGCTATTCTTGATACAGCTGTATGTGATAACGTTTGTCAGTGACTTGCGGCAGGTCGGTAGGTTTTTCCGTGTACTGCGGTTTCCTTCATCAATAAAACTGACCTCCCCGATATAGCTGAAATAATGTTGAAAGTGGCGTTATACACCATAACCCTAAACCACACACATTTTTATGACCAGCGTTATCAACTAAAAGGTCTATTGAAGAATTCAAAACATGTGGTTTTTTTTCTCTCCATACCTTTACATTATTATATGACTATATATATATATCCTAGATTTTGATTGGAAAAACACTACTTCACTCTCCATTTCAAAATGTGATTATCACCGCTCAAAAGAGCACGCGATGTTAACATTACCTTTGAACACTGTAGCGTGTACCCAAAAATAGTAACAGGGAAAGTCCAGGTTTCTTATTTTGAAAATGTATTCTCTGATTGGTCGATATTTGAAGAAGCGGTTTTGCTATCCAATCAGCGTTTTCCTAACAACAGCTTGCAATACATCTTCTTGTTTTATATCTACCCCACGTTGTTTTCTTTTTCGCGACATTTTGTTTGTTTTGAATTTTATTCATTTACCGGTGAAAGTCACAGGTGGATAAGAGGCTCGCTCAAGTATTACCTTGGGGAACCACATATTTTTTTTTTGGTGATGACTATTACAGTGAAATAAAACCCCCAAAATATCACTAACTTCGGATTTACTAATATAATTTTAACAAGTGATGACTTTGGATTGCAGTTAATACCACAATTTATCAACCCCATAGATCTGATTATGACCTCGGCCGATGGCCTCGTGATAATCAGATCTCTGGGGTTGATAAATCGTGGTATTAACCTCATCCAAAGTCATTAATTGTATATTATTAACACGTCAACATTGATGGCAACGCTGCACTTCGAAACATTTAAGTAAACGTGAGATGAAGTCTATTATTTGGAAATATATACTTAAGGATTATGTTGAGGACTATGCCAGACATTGGGAAAAACAGGTGGTTATCCTCTCCAAATGGATAAGGCTATGATGTGCATAATAGTAATGATTGAAATGATTAATATGTCAATATACATCAATGCTACCTCTATCATGTTTGTTCATTTGTTTTCTTTTACAATTTGTTTTTCTTACATTAATGATTTATGATATGTGGTCATGAATTGCTGTCTTCTGTCAATCTATGAAACAACTAAAAACTCAGATTCTTCCCTTGTGTTTAGACCACGATTAACATTCCCGATTAACTCACTCATTTGAATTTGAAAATAAAAAAGTCTTTGATTTATTTTTAATGAATCAAAATATTTTTACCGTGTTGCAACATATTTTCTTGAAACGTTGAACATCACCACGATTAAACCAGCAGGAGCCATCAATAGAGTAGACAGTAAGTACCCTACCGCATCACCTGAATACACCCTGGATTCTGAGCATCATCTGAGTACACCCTGGATTCTGAGCATCACCTGAGTACACCCTAGATTCTGAGCATCACCTGAGTACACCCTAGATTCTGAGCATCACCTGAGTACACCCTGGATTCTGAGCATCACCTGAATACAACCTGGATTCTGAGCATCACCTGAGTACACCCTGGATTGTGAGCATCACCTGAGTACACCATGGATTGTGAGCATCACCTGAGTACCCCTGGATTTTGAGCATCACCTGAGTATACCCTGGATTTTGATAGGGTCCATGCGGCTCATCCTTAGTGTTTCTGTGTTTGTACACGTTGATCTTAATTTTGTCTTTATGAATATAAAGTGTACACAGTGATGGTCAACGATTCCTCCAATATCAACAAATCGAACGATCTCCTCTCATCTTAAAAAAAGACCACAACATATGACATTGGAAATTCAGGTCCTGGTTTGGGACAGGCACACGAATGTGGTTTATTGGATCCGAACCTACCGGCCTTTTGATAAGTGGATCTTCAACGGAAATAAATGTATACACAAACGTATAATGACAACATAAATATGGACAGTACAATAGCAGGTTCAATGAGTGCTCGTAGTTCACTGACTACTAACTAGGAAGGTCTAATATGTTGGTTCAAGACCGTTACTCTTTGTATCTTTTTTTTTGTCTTTTATGATTGATTGACCATTTTGTTTACCACGTTACTGAAATAGACATAGAGTTAATGCTCTTAATTTTTGTAAATTATTGGAAACAACCCTTAGAAACAAGTTAAAAAAAGACGTGTAAACTTAGAATATAGTAAATTCACTAGCAGGCCTTCTCGGTTTGCATTTTGTTTGTTATACAATAATATTATATAAATTACATGTGTAACAATTGTCCATTCTTGTTATGTGCACACATTAATATGTATATAATGCTTAGTATTTGCATTATTTGTGGCAATTTGTTTACAATGGTTTCTAAAGAATAGAATAGTCTTGTCTTCGTATCTTCATCCATTCATACAGAAACAGTTATATATATATTTATAGGGGAACGCATATTGTTTTTTTCTCCGATACATCGACTTTCTATTCATGCAAATGAATTTTTTATACCACATAACAACCCTGTGTTAAGAAAATTTAATAATTATACTGTCTACGTCTTTATTAGAATGGATTTTTATTAACATGAGTGCTTTGATTTTTCTTAATTAAATGGTTGCAGCGTTTGGAGTGCCATGTTTTTAAGTAATACGTCTTGTATGATCCAAATTTTGAAAATTAATTGGTTGTTATATCGATTTTTATAATTATAAGCCGGATTCACTAACACTCTGTAGAATAATAACGGCACCAATTGTAGGATGATTGTCTTTTCATTTTCTCTCTCTATTTTTAAACGTATTTGGCGTTATCTTATGAAAAGAAACACTTCTTGATCATTCTGAACGCATATGACATCGCTAACTTTAAGTTCGAATAAAGACATTTCATTCTAATATAGCTGGTCTAGTATAGAGCAGATATCTTCGAAATATAACTTGTTTTGTCATGATATAGATGAAAATTGCTCATTTAGCATTTAACAATTATCACTCACTAACTCATACTAATATAATTTCTTGTAATATTTCTAGTTTGTACCTGTTGTTAGAGAACCCATAAACGTTTTACCTATTTCTTACAGTCTAAAATTTTAGATATTATTTGTGTATAAAATGACAACTTGCGAAAGTGTAAAATACAATTAATTTTATCAGTAATAATTCTTGTCTGTACAGACTTCCTGACGTTCCTAGAATTATGCCTGGAGGAATAACAGTGTGATATTTAATATTTCAAAATGAACTTTTTTGTATTTCAAAATGGAACTTATTATAACATTCAATTGTTAAAATTGTAAATTAAATTATTCGTTTCCGAATACGTTTGCTTTAATTCAATTCAAAAGCTTAATCCAATCCGTCAAAATTGTATTCTATTAATTGTATTTGCTGGAATTGTTTTTACAAGGAGAAAATCCAATTAATACTGTGATGCTATAAAACATCTCTCTGTTATTATTAGTAACAACAGATCATTGTTCTATAGTTCATTCTTAAAATTACGTTAATGTCAAAAACTAATATAAGATATCAATTACAGCAACTAGTACAAACCAGCACATAATTATGGCAGGGTCTAAAACGCGGAAGTGGGAAAACACGGAAGTTCAAAATGGGGACTTGAAAGGTCATATCTTGTAAAGTACTCAACCTAGGATAAAAATCTAAACGGATTCTTAAAGCTATTGTTACGATCTATCTTTTAAAGGAATGAATAATAAAATATGTTATTATTTAGGTACTTAAAAGTTGACCGGTAATGTAAAAAATGAGAACGGGCAATGAACAAAATTTCCACTTTGATCTCAAATTTCTCAAAATTCAAAGACCCCGGTCAAACACCGTTTAGATATTCTGAAAGACAATGTTATACTCTATCAGACGATATAAAAATCGTTTTGTTAAAATATTAGATAAAAGCACAATCTTGACCGGAAACGTACATTTTCAGAGTTGGCCATCGGCTAATTTTCAACTTTGATCGCAAATTTCTCAAAATTCAACGAACCCGGTCAAAAACCGTTTAAATATTCTTAAAGACAATTTTATACTCTATCAGACGATATAAAAATCTTTTTGTTAAAATATTAGATAAAAGCCCAATGTTGACCGGAAACGTACCTTTTCAGAGTTAGTCACTGGCAATTCTAGTAATTCAATCCTCCATCTTACTTATACATATAATTCCATTACTCCGCCAAATTTAACAAATTATATTATATATTTAACTTTATTAAATTCTTTTTACTACCATTGGGCACTTGTTTCAAAGTTAAACTGAATTAATGTTTTATTTGTAACAGATTGTCAAAAGCTATGATTATCTTTAATTGGATATGATCAATACAAAAACAATATCATTAATTGAAGTGACTAAAGAGTAAATTAAGAACTAGATTACATTATTCATAAAGGTCAATCATTCAATTAATTATAGCTAAGATATTTACTCAATTAAGTCATACATTATGAAAAGGTCAATAAGAATTAAGAAACAATAAAAATAAAACAACCCTCACTCTTTTTCAACCGGGCTTGGGACCGGCATAGGCGGGTTATTGTTTTCCCCCCCTTTTTTAATCAATATCCTTTTTCTATATTCATTCAATTTTATTTAAGATTTCTTCCTTCTTAGATTTTATTAATTCTTCTTCAATTAGGATTTTATATTTTTTTTAACTTTTTTATTTTATTCTATTTATCTCTGATTATTTTCTGTTTAATTGATATTTCCTTGCCTCTAAATTGTGAACTGTTTTTAATTAAATTCCTTGACAGATTTACTTACTTTCTTCAAGTCTGAGGTTTTCGTTGATGTTTGATACAATACCAGGTGTTACCTTTCAAGTTTTTATTTCCTGCACAAGACCTATGCTTCCATACATTGCAAAGTTTTTTACCTTTTATTCCCTCACATCCTATCATATTTTCTATTATATTTGGTTTTCCACATTCACAGTCTATTTCAATTTTATGTGTATTGATCTTAAAATTTTTAGGAGCAAATCCAACATGATTTTTAGGAAAAGCCGAGAAATTACCTTTTTCTAAACAATGAACTAGATGTTCTCTCATATATTTTTGTTCAAATTTTATATGAGTTCCTCCTTTAAATCCAGACTGACAAAATTCAACTGCATTGGCCAAAGAAAATAATCCACAGTCTATACTATTGTCCTGCTTCTGAGTTTCTGGTAATTTAATCAAAAGTTTTTTACTATTTTTGCCATAAATTGGTATTCCAAAGAAGTTGTAATATTTAAAGCTAAACTATCTAACAGATATATTTCACCATTCGAAAGTTGTATTGACAATACCCAATGTTGATTACCATTATGATGTATTTGTACACTAGGTGGATCCTGTGGTAAAAACCCGTTGTGACTTACCCATTTTCCATTTGATTTTACAGGGGCTAGTGTTGTTTCCTGAAAACCATTTGTGTCTGGGAACTGAATTTTTAAAAGATTTTGAGCCGTAATAATAACATCAGAGCATAAATACTCTTTATTTAGAATTTCATGTTTATGTTGTATTTTACAATAACCAATCCATTGTTGTTGGGGATCATTTTTCTGTTTTTCTATTTCTATTTCATTGTTTTCAACAGTAACATTTCCTATTTTACGTTTTTTGACACCTCATTCATTTTTTTGGGGGTGGATTTAAAACTACCAACTGCAGATGGTGTTTTCATTACATTTTGTTTTAAAGGAGTGTTTATAGTAAAGGCCGAATCTGGAGCCGGTTCAAATTCAATTTCATAATCATTAATCCTAGGTTGTTTTCTGCCTGATTTTTTATCTATTTTTTTCTTACTATTCTTTGAAAGAGCCCTTAAATTAACTACCCTGTTTTTCTGAATTGCTTCCAAACCTATGCTCATTTTAGCTGCCAAAATATGGTAACATGTTGAAGTAGATACACATTGACAAATTTCTTTTGGGAATAATGTAACACAATATTTTCCTTTTTGACCATTTACAATGAAAGCACCTTGTTGTGGAACTAAAGTTATTAAATTATTTTCCACTATAAATCTTGCCAAACTTTGCTGACTGCTATCAGTATTAAATACAGGAAAATTTATAACAGGTGCCTGATTAACCGTTTCGTCACATTCTTTCTTAATTACTGTTTTATCGTCTTCAATATTTACCGATGTTATTTCAGAGTTGACAATTTCCTGTTTATTGTCCGAGGGCGTGTCAGGTATTAATTTTTCAACTTGATGTAATGGTTTTTCGTTTTTCAAATACTCAATTACCTCGTCTGGACAAACTACTCTTTTTGGAAGAATTAAATCAGATGGAGGAATAAATGCCCGTTTAAATTCAGCTTTTAAATGATAATTACCCATACCTGACGGGCCACGTAGAATTTCATAGTTCTCAAAGTTTTGAATGTAATAAAACCCAAGTGTCAAAAGATCTACTGGTAATTCTTTCCAATCATTTTCTCGTTTAAGAACGGCATTCATACTTTCTGAAAGATTGTTGGTTATGCCAGAATATGGATAAAACATTCCTGGGTATTCTTCAATTACCCATTTCCCTGAATGATATTGTATTGAAGGTGAAATAAATTTGGTGAAATGTTCTAAAACTACAGGAGTCCATTTAGATGTTAAATTAGATTTAAGTTCCAAAAATTCGTCCTCGCTGTCACAATGAAGCATTTTATCAACATGATCTACATAAACTTTAATGTTATCACTTTCAACCTTTCCTTTTAACCAAAATTTAAAATCTCCCTTTAAATGATTCCAACAAAACATTATCGGGCAGTTAGGAAAAATTTCTTGTATAGCTTTTTTAAGACCAGGTTCCTGATCAACAACAAATGGAATTTTCTTTTTGTCAAGCCGAGGTATATTATCTTTCAAGTATTTAAATACAAGTTGGTGCCATTTTGCATGTTTTCGTTCATGGATCAGAAATGCCAAAGGAACTAAAGGTGATTCTTCGAAAAGTACATGTTTAAAAACGATGGGTGAAACATAACAGTCACCGAGATTGAATGTTGTATCATAAACAAGGTATACAGGCTCATCAGATTTAAGTTCAATTATATCTTTAAATGTTTCTATAATTTCAGGGAGTGCAACCACAGCCATAAGATCGGGATACACCAAAATTTCTGATATAAAGCCATTTAACTGATATGCCAAGAGAACCAAGTTATATATATCGTCTTTTGATAAAGCTTTTTCATACTTTTGCTGACTTAGTATGTTTTTAGCTTGTTTAGTATTCCTAGGATTAGCTACCGCTTGATGACTACCTTCTATAACATTTGTACAAATCATTTTCTTGTAAACTTTATGTGGATCTCCCTCTTTACATTTAATTTCTTCAACAACTGATGGCATGGTTCGAACAAATTCAGAGTGATG
Source organism: Gigantidas platifrons (assembly GCA_002080005.1). Classification (NCBI taxonomy): domain Eukaryota; kingdom Metazoa; phylum Mollusca; class Bivalvia; order Mytilida; family Modiolidae; genus Gigantidas; species Gigantidas platifrons. The sequence continues at coordinate 267,285 of MJUT01027804.1, forward strand.
TTTACTGTTTCCATGTGGCATTGCCTGATAAACATTTTCATCGCCTAAATAATGCACCAAAACTAGATTGGGATTGCTGTCCAGCCAATATGCAATCCGTTTAAAAGAATTTGTTGAACGCTGTCTTTTGCGACCCCCTTTAATTTCAAAACCTGGTAGTCTTAGCTTAAAATAGCACCTTAGATACAAATTTACTATCGTTTATCCAGGTGTATTGATCACATTTCCAATCGTCAAGATGTTTAGATTGAACCAAATAAACCTCTCCCCCTTTAGGTTTTACAGGAGGAAGAGTGCTAATCTTATCTTCAGTGGAATTTTTTAAAATATTTTTAACCATGTTATTGTCTAAAGATGTTAATTTATCAGTAAAAAAAGGACTGATTCCTCCCCCAATTTGACGGTCTAAATTTTTATAATGATCAAAAGACTTAGAGCGCCCACTAGATAATTTTGAAATCATTAAAGATGGAGCTGGTGGACTATGAGAGCGACCTCGCTGAATGGAACTAGATGGAGCACATCGCTGCGATGGTCTACTTCGTCTACTACTACCTGAGTGCGAACTTACAGACTCGTTACTTACACTCTGGTCACTAGAATCTGAATTTAAACTGTTCACCGTGCTTACAGAGTCGGAAATACTTACATTCTGGTCACTTGGCTCTGAACCTACAGATTCGTGAATACTTACAATCTGCTCACTTGGAGACGACTTAGACTTACTCGATACTACCGACTTACTGACAGACTGAGATACTGGAGAGGCCTTAGAAGATGTAATAAGGCCTTTACGACATAACTTAAGAACCTTACCATGAGTGTTCCAACCTTTACCATTACGACCTTGTCCCCAGTAATCGTCTGAAACAGTGTGTATCAGTTCACGATCTCCTGTGCTCAAAAGGTAATTACGAAATTTTAGACACTGGTGGTACTTGAGATCGGTTATCTCAAACATTATCTGTAATTTGATACGAAACTAATTTTGAGATGATTTGATAAATTTGGAAAGTTGTTTAGCTTCACTGGCTGTCTCTGCATGCCGAAATTTTTCTGCCAAATGAAAATTTGAATGTTCGACAGCCTTTCTATACTGATACAAATGTTAAGACGACGGAAAAGACATACCTTTATAAACCATAGTACATGGGTAAAAATTTGACAAAATATGTCCGGCACCCTTAAAATAGATCGGACCGTTCAATGACTCGGATACACGACTACGAACTGGAGAAGAAGTACGAACAGACTGCGAGACACGGCTACGAACTGGAGAAGTACGAACAGACTGCGAGACACGACTACGTACTGGAGAAGCACGAACAGACTGCGAGACACGACTACGAATTACTGGAGAAGTACGAACAGACTGCGAGACACGACTAAGAATAGGCGAAACCGTAGGACGCGGGTCCGATATACTGACCTCACGAGTTGGTAGTGGTGGAAAGTCATTCGGTTGGTCTGGTACGGGTTTGGTGGCCTCGGTTGTCGGTTGGGTAGTAGTAGGTTTGGTAGATGACTTCAGAGCATCCAAGTACGGTGTTGGATGCTCTATAGTTGTTGTTTCTGTTGTTTGGAAGTTTACTGAGTATGGGTCCCGGTGTGTAGTGGTCCTGAGTGAACGGAGAGTACGACGTCTCAGTAGGTGCTGGATCTCACCTTCTAAATATCTCACCACAGTAGCAGCACCTGATCTGCTAAGATGAAGTCCGTCTTTGCTCAATAGTTGGCGTTGTAGCTTTTCACCAATAACAAATGAAGTATGTCCAATATAGTACAGTCGGGAATTAGACTGGACTATATTGGACAATTTGCTATTGATGAAAGCTGCCTTTCTATTGACCAAAGAGAGGAAATCCTCAGACTTCATCTTACCAGGGTACAAGTCCTGAGCACGAGGTAAGAGACCAGAGAGTAAGACCTTGCACCTACTATTTACCTGTAGGACCTTCTGTACTAGTTGCTGGTAGTGGTTGAGTATCTCAGCGGGGGTGTCATTCCACAGGTTATTTGCCCCAATATGGAGGACGATAACGCTGTAGTTGGTCACCTTGTGACCGATGACACCCCACATCTGCTCAATGCGGTAACCTGAAAAGGACACAACATCAACATTACTTAATTTCAAATATTGGTCAAAGTACTTTACCTAAGAATGACCTGCAATCAAAACACGGTTAGACATATTTAGATGAAGAAATATAAATTATTAAGTTTTCAAAAGTTAAAAATGAAACTAAAATATCTAAATTAAAAGCAAACAGAAAACACTATTTACACAAAAAGCACTAAATTTATATTTGATTAGAAACAAAGATAAGCACTATATAAAAATAAAAAAAAATAAAAAAAAATGTTAATGCACGACGTAGCACTAATCGAAACACTTAATGAGGTCCACAAATGGAAAGACAGTATATATAGTACTCTTGAAATGTGTTCACATCTGACATCCTGATAGAACTTTATGAATAATGTAAGCTATCTCTTAATTTACTCTTTAGTCAGTTAACAGTATTCAAATGATTACATTTAATCATCATAGATTAGGCCGTCTAATTAGCAATCACTTCAATTAACGATATTGTTTTTGTGTTGATATCATAGCTTTTGACAATCTGTTACAAATAAAACATTATTTCAGTTTAACTTTGAAACAAGTGCCCAATGTTAGTAAAAATAATTTAATAAAGTTAAATATATAATATAAATTGTTAAATTTGGCGGAGTAATGGAATTATATGTATAAGTAAGATGGAGGATTGAATTACAAGAATTGCCAGTGACTAACTCTGAAAAGGTACGTTTCCGGTCAAGATTGTGCTTTTAT
>MJUT01027804.1:270306-292910 GCA_002080005.1 Gigantidas platifrons
TTTTATATCGTCTGATAGAGTATAAAATTGTCTTTCAGAATATCTAAACGGTGTTTGACCGGGATCTTTGAATTTTGAGACATTTGAGATCAAAGTGGAAATTTTGTTCATTGCCCGTTCTCATGTTTTACATTTCCGGTCAACTTTTAAGTACCTAAATAATAAAATATTTTATTATTCATTCCTTTAAAAGATAGATCTTAACAATAGCTTTAAGAATCCGTTTAGATTTTTATCCTAGGTTGAGTACTTTTCAAGATATGACCTTTCAAGTCACAATTTTGAACTTCCGTGTTTTCCCACTTCCGCGTTTTAGACCCTCCCCATAATTATAACAACTCTGTTCACCCAGTTATATGTGACTGTTGGCATTTGACTCGCATGTGGAAACGCTTGCATGACGACTTAATTTCGTGAAGATAGGAGATTTGGGCTCATACTACTAGCCAGCAATGTGCGTGGTCATGCTAATGTGTGCTATGGGTATCAATTGTGTCTCCGTTTCTACGAATTATGTCTTAGGTTTTTAAAATGTTCCGACATTGTAGTATTTTTTTTTATTATTATCCCAATACACAACACAAGTTAAACATACAATCGAGAATAATTAGAATAATAAAAGACTTTTAAACATACTCCCACAAGTAACCAGGAATCAGAGTGGGTTTAAATAGGTAGACATCTAACGAATGCATGGTGTCAGTAATCAACATACTCCCACAAGTAACCAGGAATCAGAGTGGGTTTAAATAGGTAGACATCTAACGAATGCATGGTGCCAGTAATCGAGTTGAAGTCTTTATTTATGGGAAAAAAGTCGAAATCCCGTCAAACTAGGAAGGGATCTAATAGGTAGTCTTGGAATTGCTGAAAGAAATTATGATGACTAACAATAATGATCGGAGAATGAGTCGAGGAGACTGATATCACTCGTGTCGTTCATGTCAAATTCAAACGGTTTTGTCAGTTGGTAAGTGAAAACAAGAGATCATCTTTTAGATCGAAAGTGAAATTTATGGTTTATATACAGAACCAATTCTAAACACACACTTTATGTACAGTCGTAAGATACATTATATTATCTAAGAATTACAATGAATTTCGTACATCACGAAAATCTAAAAGGAAACGAATGCTGCAGGCAATATATATAATATCAGACTCTTCCATTTGAACCTTCGAGTCAACAGTAATGTTATTCCTATGTATAAAGTTGTATTAATGGAACATATTAAAACATGCTAGCCCCGTCCTTGATAATACATGTAGCGACATTCCATGGAGAGTATAGAAATTGGGTACAAACAAATCTTCATATAGTGGAATCCACTTTTTATATTAAATACACAACTTACTCTTAAAACGGGACTTAGTGTTGATAATAACAGGTAAAGACAGCTTTCAGCACAACCTACAGGTCTGTTGGCAATAATCCGTGGTCGCTAGTTGCAATAAAAACAATTGCAAACTATAATAACAACTGCACTCCACAGAAACATCCATCTAAGATATTATTTAATGTATGTAAACAAGTTTTCATCATAAATATCTTTAACAATCTGGTTTATTCACTAGAAAACAGCGACCATTCAATATGCACTTTATTAAATATGTAATACAACAGAATAGAACCATTCTATAACAATATTTAAAATACAACACTGCGAAAAGGTGACAGTTTAATGATAAATTGTGTGTCTATATATTTATGACATCATTTGAATTAAATCGTACTTTTTTAGATAACTCAAATTATTGAGTGCATTCGTCGTTTTATACATGCAACATGCTATAAATGAGTCCGCCATTCTGCAGTAAGTTATGTCACTAGTGGAACATGAACTGTTTACAATTGTCCTTTTTCTTTTGATCATTGTATTGCTTGTCCTTCTGACTACAGACTCTGATTACCCCTTTGGAATCTTCAAACATTTCTCAGTAATTCTGTTTTAGAATAGAGACTATTGTTCAATACAGCTTTGCCGATAAAGTCAAACCAAATATTATAAAATTGTTATTTGTTGGTTCTCCGCTAAGCAGGAAGTGTTGTCGGTGATAGAGGAAATGAAAGCAACATACACATAAAAAGCAAAAGATCAATTGCCATTTGAGAAATGTAACAATCAACTAGTTCAAGAGGCGATGACTTCAACCTAGGAGCAAATCCAGTATTATTTGAGAAGCTGCTGCATATGCAGCTGGGCTCTATCCAGAAAATCAATGTATTGTGCGCACAAGTCCTAGAATAATGCATATCGTGTGAATATGTAAACATCATCCTTTGTCGATTTCAATGTAAATACCATGAGAGGAATCATACTTTTGAGTGTGAGTAGTATCCTTTACTTCAATCTCAGATAATCGCCCAATCGAGAATTGTTTAGTCACAGAACATCGTTTATTTAGCTGAAGTTGGAATTAACGGTTTGTCATTGAAATAAGTCTGTTTCATAAGCGTGTTGAGATAAATTAGCGAGTTATGGAACACACTTTGTACCCATCGGAATACCAATCGTCAGTTGATACACTACTATAATATTCGGAAAATTCGAACTTGAGTAGTAGATGCCTTTGACTTGGTATACTTCTTCATGTGATGGACCTTGATGTGATGCATCCAAACTGATAAAGGAGTTTGATAGTTCCTCATAAATATTGCTGCACAGAAAGCATAAAAAATGGTTACATTGTAATAGGAAATTTACGCATTTACTTCTAAATTTAAAACCCAGATTAATCTGTTTGTATTGTGATGGTTTCCCATTTCCCCTGACATGTAATATTTCAAGATTGCCTACATCTGTATTAATTAGATATGGATCCATGTTTTATGATTAGTGGGGAACTTCTGAGTGTGAACTGAAAGTTTATCTGACGTGACATTCTACATGTACAAGATGTTCTTAGATGTAAGTGGAATAAGATAAAACAAACATCCATTGTATCATTCTAATTAGGCTGTTATATCTTAATGCTTTATCTTCTGATTCAATCCACCATTTATTTGGAAATGCCTGTACCAAGTCAGGGTCATTACGGTTTTCACAGTTTTCCGGTTGTCGACTGATTTTGTCTGCTTATATACATATGAGTTTTGACTTTGCCTTTGGAAGATCGTTCGAAGTTCGGTAATTTTGTTATTACCCTTATTTCCAAATGTCGAAAAACGCCATATAACTTTAAATTCTTGGCAAACATATTATTAGTAAACATGTGTTTGGAAAGGTTAAAGCTATCTGGAATTACACCATCGTCGTCGAATACCCACTGTTCAGTAAGCTCGTTACTCCTCCATTAGAGGACCAATATAATCCACTGGGAGGTTCCAGCGATGCTGACATTATGTATGAAGTGTTATCTGACATCGTAATTAGAAGAATTCTACATGTAATATTACTACATGTATTGTTTGATTTCGTTCTATGCATGAGGTACACACTACTCATTTCCGAAGTCTATATTTCAACGTTAATACTAAATTAAGTAAACGGTAAAGCATTATGATATCTGTACATACAAAATTGGAGGTAATCTCCCATACAATCATTATGAATTTTTTTGTATTTGTACTGTTGTTGAGGTTGTGTTTGTTCTGGAAAATTGTTTGCAATTGTATACTGTAAATTCATCTGATGTAGCTTTAGAATATTCATACGCATACCCTCGTAAGGTAGTATTTGTAATTAACCTGATTGATTATCCTTGGTCGACAATTATCAACGTTTAATTACATTGCATGAAAATTTCAATAGATAATTAAAAATGTTACATTTTTTATTTAGATGAATTAGAAATTTTAATGACGTGTGTGGATTGTTGATATTATTGTTAACCTAAATATATTTTACCTTTGACCTTTACCAAATACAAGTCATTTGTTGAACACATTTATTTAATGCTATTTGTCATTTGTTCTCATAAACTAACAGCATAAATCATCAAAACGATGGACACTATTTGTACTGTACAATGTACCTATATAGAACACCAATAAAAGTCATGGTCCTATACTGTATTCTGTGTCTATGGCTTCTAAGCCTAATGTTTGAATTTGATAGTCTCTCATTTTCATTTACATGGATATCATTCTTTACTAATTGATTCCTCTGAATGACATAATTTGTTCTTATCGAAGTCGGTTAAACAGCTTACTTAGGAAACTTGAAGTACATATTAGGTCATTTCGTAATTAGCTTAATTTATCCCAGCTAACTTGAAAACATGGCTTCTACACATCGCAAGTTGACAATAATTAATAATAGTATGTCCCCATATCATTACCAAAAGGCTAATTATATCACGATTGTATCTGCTTACATTTCTACAGAAATAAGAACAAATGAAATACAAAATAACAATTTATTGTACATTTATGATCACATGATTGAGTATGGGGAAAATATCAGTTACAACGTTTTCATAATTCTATTTTATATCTCCTTTCTAATACTATCATAATAAGTTTTCTTGTAAACCTAGACCGTCGAACATCTTTATCTTTTTTCATTTGATAGCTAGATATAAAGTTTTTTTTTATAGTTTTTGATTTAGTTTATCGTGGTTAATTCGAATACCCAGAAGACAAAATAGTGGTCCATTCGACTTGGACAGATCGCGCTTCGACTGTAAATTATAATAACAATTAGATTTGCCCTAAGAAACACATTTTCTGGAATTTCCGAGTTCTGGGGATCAGATTCGTTATATGAAATAGGAAAGCAAAATATTCCAGTTATACTAAATTGATAAATACTCTTTTAAAATTAATTTGTAGTATTTGGAATAAAATGTTTAATGTAGTAAATTATATTGACATTGTCATATCCCTTACTAGTTTTATTACTAATTTATATTTGGATTAATCTAAATTAAAACTTTATTGAATTATAGACTAATACAGATCATCGCAGTCAGAAGGCTGAACTTTTATTGTATTACTTTAGAAAAATACTGTCATTGTATTTTCTGTAAGAATGACTTAAGCACAAAAGTATGAACCACCTTTGTAAGATATGTTTGGATTGACGATGTCTGGAACTATATCATACCTTCAACTTGTTGGAGACGGTCAGAATTGGAGCTATATCAGACCTTCAACTTGGTAGAGATGGTCAGAATTGGAACTATATCAGACCTTCAATTTGTTTAAGGGGTCATTATTTGAACTATATCAGCCCTCTACTTGTTTCTGACGGTCAGAATTGAAATTATGACCTTCAACTTGGTGAAGATCTTCAGAATTGTTGAAGGAGGTCAGTATTGGAACTATATCAGACCTTCATATTGTTAAAGGCCGCCAGTTTATCAGCCCTACAGCACTCAATATTTGGTAGAAGGAAGATCAATCTTTAAATACAGAAAATATTGTAAAATAAATTCACTTATATATGTATATATATAATCCTGATGTTTATACAATACAATGAACACTTATCAATGACCTTTATAATACATGTATGAGCCGCGAAATAAATAATAACATTACTAATATTTTACAACTTTTTGTATATTATTATATACATGTAAAAAAGTCATCGATATATATCAGGTTAGTGGTTAACATACCATAACCAGCCAATACATAGTAATTACACAGTACATCTGATCTGTATCAAGCTACATAGAAATAATTAATCAAGCATCAAATTTTCTTCATCTCATATCTTTCTTTGTATAGTTTCATGAAAACCTCCAATTTGTAAACACTCAAGGAGTTGTTTCCCCTGGGCCCAAGCTCCCAAGAAAACAACTCCCTGCATGTGGACAAAATACAATTATTGGCTTTATACGGTGTGAACATAAAAAGTTGTCAACCCGAGGTTGGTTGTTATCCACGGGTTTAGCTCGAGGGTTGACATCTTGATGTTCACCTCATATGAAGGCAATAACTGTTTTATTATTCCGAAGCTACTCTAAGATGTTTATAGATTGATTATTATATGACTTCAGATAATGTCTGTTCTGATTGGCTGACGTCCCTAGATACGTTCTTTGAAAAAACTTTATATTCACCTCACGCGACATAACGCGCTGCGAATATAACATTCCAACTTTTTGCACCATACGAAACCAAAGAAAACGTCGTGATAAAAGCTTATTTTAAGGGTAAAATCAACATATAAAATGTGTCATATAATAAAACAATTAATGACTTTCAATTCGATGGATATCAGGATTTATTAACCAAAGAATAATATATTTACCTCGGCCATCTGGCCTGTAACTAAAATGTTCCTGTGTTAATAAATCCTTGTATCCACCTCATTAAAAGTCATTAATTGTATAATGTTTGTGTTGTAGAAGACAACATCATATTTTCCGGTACGGAACCTTCCGGATTTTCAACTCACTTCCGGTTGTCAGGGGTTGTAGACCGGGTGATAATCTATTGTCTCCCTCTACATTATATGTTTGGGATGTTCACCGGGTTGTCTCCCTCGTCAGCAAATTTTCCGTAAAACATCCAAATTGTCTTATTACTTTTATATAGTAAATACTATTTAAGGTCTAATAATTCTGGATGTCCACCTGACACGAACGTAAAACTTATATATTGTCAACCAGAGGGTGGTTGTGTAACAAAATAGTTATTGCCTTCATATGTGTTGTGATGAACATCAGGATGACACATCATACGAAGACAATAACTGTATATCTTCCAGCTGACGTATATAAAATTAAATAGTCACATGGTACACACTACAATATAGGATTTAGATTAGAGTTCATTGTCTTCTCTTCGTATTAACTATTAATAAATAGAGACATAATAAATAAGTTTATCGCGAACAATAAATTAGGGAATCGTAAACAGAATAAGATTCTATCAGAAAAGAAAAACAGAAATTGAAAATATGATTTCTGACGATTTATTTTTTTAATTAATTGTCTTATCTATTAAAACAAATGGATTACCAGTGTAATTGAACAACGAGCAGTATTTTACTGTTTTAAATCAATACTTGTGTTTGACAACAGTTTAAATCAGCTTTTCAGTACACTTCAGAAAATTTATAAATACATGTAAAGGAATATCCTTATAATGGTTTATTATTTTTTAAATATCAATTTTACAGCAAAGATGCCTGAATAAATGTACATATATAATTTTGTTCAATATGACATTTATTGCTAGAAGATATCCACTTTAAGACAAGTCATATTGCAATTATTCTATTTAAGAAAAGTCCGAAGATACCGCAGAGGCAATCAGAAGCCGCAAATCGAAGAAGAACGAACATTGCAATGGTAAAAAAAAATAATGGCAACGAAAATTGTTGTGTGTAATTGTCTATGGCTTTCTGATTTTTGCAAGAACAGACATCACCAGCTGTGTAATGGTTAGTGCTTCCTCCTCGAGTGTGGAATATCATGGATTTAATCCATACTCGAAACACACAAAATCCTGTAAATTAGTATTTCCTTCTTCGTCACTTAGCACACAACATTGGTCTCTCCACCATACAGCTCAGCTGAAAGCTTAATATGTGTTATGTAACAATGACACACTTTGTGACAAACATACGTGGAGTAGCTATTCGAATGTCTTTATGTTCATACATATTCTTATTCTTAGCATATAATAATCTACTACAATGAGTCATATTTATATGTATATGTCCGTAACAAAGTTTATATTGTAATATTCAATATTTGATAAGACTGATCAAGCTAAAATCGATCACTTTCCCCAATAGCATTGCTGATAGTCAACATCAGTCTAAGCACGCATAACATAGGTAACATCGGTAATACCCGATGAATTCCCAGTTGGTATGTAATATAACTGTAAACCCGTAAGGCACATACACACTATCTGTCGTATCCATATCAGCTAAAACATTGAAATATTATGACAAGAAGTATCACATAATAGCTACCAATAGCTCGTACTGTCTTATTACTGTTGTCTTCTTTAGTCATTTCATATACTTTTTTGTTATGATAACCTGAAATAAAAAAAAAAACATATTTACTATGGGTGAAAAATACAATACAATTTCATTCAGAATATGGAACTGATTTTGAAAAAAATCTAAATTATATTAGTTTATCAATATGCAACGCATAAAGGTATTATTAAGATCCTTCAAAGAATGAAAATTATTTTTAATAATATTTTCATATAAAGTATTACATAATACCCAGTAAGCTAATAACGATAGGAATAATTTAAATGTTAAATGGGCATCACGGGTGGTGATGATGTAAAGATGGCAGATAAGATCGTCAAGGGGAGCTTGTACTCACCTGGTTATGCACGTAAAATGTTAAATTCTATATTTCTTTGTATCAGATCGCATGATTTGAACTTTAAATAGACCAATTATGTTTTAAAATAGAAACAGTATCGATGTTAAATTATATCTTTTACCGAAAATGAAACATTCATATCTGAAGTGCTAATCAGTGTCTATGGGTTTTTGATGAGAGCAACAGGTACGATTCTAACTTCAGCATCATTCAGTCATGTACAATTGATTAGCTATGATGGTTCATTCCAGTTTTTATGCCACTATTATCAACGAATTATGTACATTTTTAGAAAGTTTGTGAATGTAAACTGGTTTATTATTATATAATTATCACTTATAGAAACGACTGCTACGTTTCCAAAGCAACAAAAAACACTGGTATCCCTTTACTCATTATACACATTCAGTAATCCACCAACACAGCTACTTTTTATTAAAGTGCTTGTACTAGGTAAGGTGAGTGTGCGGCAATGTATACATGCATGTGTGTTAGGGATATCAATGCTATCTATGTTTCTACGAATTTCATATTGTAATTTGAAACTCTCTTGATGGCTTGCAAGTCTAAATATTCCATTTTATCTACCAGTATCGATCAATATTAGAGTTGTGAGTTCGGTTCCCACCATGGTGAGATCTACTCTATGCAACCTTGTATAACACGACGAGTGTCTTATAAGAAGCAGGTACTGCTTACTATTCGCGAGTATCTGAGTTCACCCACAATTTTTTGATGAGGTCCGTGTTGCTCATGTTCTTTCCTTTTTTGTGTTGTCCTAATATGTGTCTTTACATTGTGATGTCCGTTACGATTTCCACATTAAAACAATTTTCGGTTCGTCTTTATCTCCAGTTATTTGCAGGAAGCTTCATGTCTTAATTACGTTATTTGTGGTGTCCAACACATATTGTGTTGTGTTTTTGCTTTGTATTTTCTTCATCCTGTGTTGCCAGTTTCTCATGATTGTCCATTTATGATTCCCCATTGTGTATTATTTAACGTGTTAATGTTTGTCACTGACATGCAGCAGTTGGTTGGATTTCACTGGTACTCCGGTTCCCCTACTGATAAAACCGATGGCCATGATATCATTTAACTCATTTTTAAGTTTTTACACATGCATAGTGTATAAATATTTGACGCATTAATTTGATTCAGTATTGATTTAAGTCTTATTACGAAATTTGTCATTAAGTTTTAATAAGTCTTAAAACTCACCTCTTTTCTTCATGTGATCTTTTTCCGCTGAGAGATAAAAAAAAAGATTTTTATTATTATATTTAAATTGATAATACACTTAGCATTAAACTTTTTGTTATATTCATGTTAGCGGAGCCTGACCACAGGATATATAAATATGATCTGCTTTCGTATGTCCGAGGTAAAACCTCTTCCGCCCTCTAGTTATCTTGGACGCAACAGCTTGTCCTTGGCATGGGACATGCAAAAGGATTTTTTTTTTATTTTGATCTTGAACGCCATTTACAACTATATTTTATTTATCTGGTACAATGTAGATGCATGTTTTATCGGCATTGGAACCGGAGAACCGTGTCGTTTAACAGTGGCATGAAGGGTGCTACTAATTGATTAGGAACTGCTTACTCTTCCACAACACTGATTGTAGGAGGATTCGTGTTACTCAGTCTTTAGTTTTCAGTGTAGTGTTTAGCCGACCTTTGTTTTGTTTTTACCATTGTATTAGCTATCCTTCTATTGACGACTTCTGAGTATCTCTGAATACTGCGAAATACATAGTAAATGTTCCGCTATAAGGAATGAGTAAAGCTACTATGTACGTTGAGGCCACTAAGTGTACTCTCATCATTGACCTCTCTAGTGAAATAATTAACACGCAATCCTCAATGTACACCACATGGATACTTACCATTTAATATATGTACAATTATACTTGTAGTGTCAACAGCTCTGTTATTTGTAGGTGTCATGCTGCGGCAAATGTATACCCCTGCATCAGAAGGATTCACTTGTTCAACAGTCAATATACTGATTAGTGTTCGTCCTGGAACTTCGGGTCTATAACTAGTTATTACAGCTCTGTTTCGCCATTGTGATTTTCGTTCATCAATAAGATTTCCATTATGAAACCAGTCTATAAATTCTGGGGCACGAGTGGTACCACTTGCATTACAGGTTAAATTCAATCGTTGTTTTGGACTTAAATACACAGATCCGTCGAGAGTAATAGCTAAAAGGGAAATATGAAATGCATTTATAAATACATAATTACTTTTTTGTTATTACATTTATATACATGTTTAGCTTTGAATACTAGAAAATGAACAGTTAAGGCTTAAATGTTTAAAAAAAAATGCAAACTTTCCAAAATGGAATGTTTTAATTTCCAAAGACACTGTAACGACACATTGGTAGTTACACTAGGTTTTGGCAGTGTCCATGTCGCTCAGATTTCTGTTTTTTGCGCATGATGTTTTTGTTTAGTTTCTCTCGGTTATTGTGTTGCCTGTGTGTGTCTTGATTTCCCATTCGGTTTTCTTTAACGTTTATTTAATGGTCCTATGTAACGAATCGAGTAGACACTTCCTATTCTATCATCAATGCGGTTTATCATCCCCAACATATGACGAGGTGAAAAAGACTCATATCATACTTTTAGTAAGAAAGTTAAGCATGCCCTTTCGTGGTTATTCTCGAATGGTATAACACTGTCATTAAAATATGATCGCCACATCATAGTTAAATACACGTGGTTAAAGGAACCATACTCAATTGATCGATCAATCTTACACATACTTCAAATGCAAAGCATTTCAGCAAATAAATTCCTGTGATCGTACTCCTATCTATTAATTCAGTTACATGCCAACGTTCATATAATTCCTTGGAGTCGTGCATAGTTGAATACATTGCAGTCATACAACTAAATACTGTCAACAAATTGTATATGTACAATTTAATTTTTTATGGACGAAGAATTAAAATACGTTATTTACTTAAACAAGTTAATAATTTTATTTCTTCGTCCATAAAGATTTTAATTGTACATATAAAAATTGTCTCATGGTAATTTTGGTAGGCGTTAGAAAGAGTTTGAAGATGCTAAAGAGGTAATCAGAAGCCCTAATTCGAACAAGGACAGACACTTACTGTTCAAACCATATTGCTGTCAAAAAAGTAATACAAGAAGCATGTTTCCTTTACAGAATCTTTCAAATGTGTATGGTGCAACGCTCCTAGTAATCTGGTTGTATGACAAGGATCTTACAATATCCAGCTGCATAATTATCATCCAAGATGGTTGGTAAAGCATTTCAAAAATGCAAACTCGCCCTAAATAACATGTTTGCCTGACGTATGAAACATAAATTTCAAATGGTCTTTTAGTGGGGTTCGTCTTGCGCCATTTAGGTTTGTGTGTGATGCTTTGTAGATCATTGTTTGTCCCTTTGTTCTTTTTCTTTTAGGCATTGCTTTGTCTGTCCTTCTTCGATTTACCGGTTCTGATTAATTTTCTTTAACATTTTCTTAGTTGTGAATGAAATATTTCTAAAAAAAAATACTGTTGATACTTACAATGTCTAAGGACAGGTCTTTCTTCTACAATAGAAATATATTAACTGACTTTTTGACAAAATCTTTAATATGCTTTTACATTACATGAACAAAATAAGATGTTTAATGTTTACCAAAGACTGAATGATCTTTATCTACATTTTGCCGTTGCTGCTCTAATGTTATAAAGCCCACTTTGCTTTGTCTAATTAGCTTAGTATTTTTGCATATTTAGCTCAGAGCAGAAATGTACCAACTATAATTCTGACACGTAGAAATTACTTTGTATCGTAAGTATCCATAATTTGCTTAATATCTTTCTTAGTAGAACTTCAATTATCTAATTTTTTTTTAACATTTTCGGGTTCATACCAACATCGGCATGAACGATTTTATATTGATATCAAAATGGACACTTATTAACAACTACAAATTTGCTTTGTCTAATTAGCTTAGTATTTTTCTATATTTAGCTAAGAGCAGAAATGTACCAACTATAATTCTGACACGAAGAAATTACTTTGTATCGTAAGTATCCATAATTTGCTTAATATCTTTCTAAGTAGAACTTCAATTATCTAATAATTTTTTTTTTTACATTTTCGGGTTCATACCAACATCGGCATGATCGATTTTATATTGATATCAAAATGGACACTTATTAACATCTACAAATAGTATAAATAAAGGTCAAACAACTAAAGTTGACTGTGCAGAGTACATAATAATTCTATAACTTACTTAGAACTGTCAATTTTACGTAATGTAACTTAATTTCAGAAGAAATGAGTTGACATTCATACGTTCCAGCATGTGACGGTTGTGTTTTCTTGATAACAAGATTCACTTGTGTTCTGTGTTCCGTCTCTTGATAATCAATGCTCATTTCCTCATTTGGTGCGTACATCATTTTACCCACTGATAATGGGAATTCCTGGGATACTTTACGCCAGGCAACCTAAAATTATGACACAACGATAAAAAAAATGTCTTATTGTTAATGTTAAAATAATTGAGTAAAGAGACGGCAAAAGATGTTTCGCACAAGAAATCAAGTAACTTGTAATGTGATGGTCAATATTGTCAGATGAAACAAATCCACTATTAGGTTCACATTTTATTTAATTAGAAACTCGGTAAATCTCGTGTGAACCCTCGGGTAGAAATTGTAATATTGTCCTTTGATAACTCGACTCCTTGCATAACTCGAAGTAAACTGTTTGGTCCGTTTATAGTAGTTGACAGTCTGTGTTGCATGTTCGTGTGTTTGTTTGTTTTTTCCCTTGTAACTATGTGTCTTGTCTCCAATGATGCTCGTGTCCCTGGAGTCTCGCGTGTATATACACTAGATACATATGCATGTATATCTTTAATTATTATATAAGAACTATTACTAATTTCACATTATCTTGGAAAACATAGCAATGCAATTTGGTACGTTGACATTTTAATTGTAATTTATGCAAAGGAACAGCGATCCATTGTCTTGACATTCTAATCCAAATTCGTGCCGTAAACCAATTAAATTTTAGACTGATTGTGCAAAAATGAAATTCAAGTAAATTACATAAGAATTTAATTTCAAGTTTGATATAAGATTGCTATTCATATTAACTTATGCTGACAGATGTAATCAGTTTCCTGGTTCTTTATACATTTGTAATTGGATTATGAAGAATGTATTCGTTTTCTCTGTATACTTTATTGCGTTTAAAAATAGTGTTATACATATGTTATACCACAATGTAATAAAGGCGTTAATGCATTTCTATAATTTACAGAGCCAACAAAATACAATTATACACTTTTTAGAATATTCATTTACAGTCATAAGATTGATATGAAAAGCACAACATTTAGTATATGTATTGTCTATAATTGTGACTATAAAAACCAGTGGGGTAGATGACCCTCAATCAACGGGTTCCATTGACATCATGGGAAGTCCACATTTTGTCAGGAAGTTACCAAGCATTTCAGTGTCAGAAAACGATCACTTGCTACTGATATTACCATGCAGAGGTATTGTTTGCGCTTCTTCGACTTTTGGGTTCTGGTTACCCCTTTGGCATCTTCAAACTTTTCTTGCTACACACACTGGTAATGAGATCGGCTATAATTTCATTATAAGTTAACTAGATTGTATTAACTTCGATTCATATATTTTATATAAAGAAGCCAATGCTATCAATTATCCGATTATGACCATTTAGACTAGCAGCTTTGGCACCATTAGAAGATATTCAAATATATTAAGTACATTCCACATTCTGAGGGCATGCGATGTCCAGGTTAAAAGAGATGAATAAAATAATGTAATGTAAAAAAAAATATGGTATGTATTTCACATGTATTTCATTTACCCTCTTTTTGGCACTCATAAATGTTCCCCAAATAATGCATGTGTAATTGTGCAAGTGCAACTTCACATTTAGAAACATTATTTGTTGTTGTCTTAAAGTAAACACTTCTTTATTTAATTTGTACAGAAACGCTATTGATTCATTACAGAGTTGTTGTCTGGTTTTGAATATTTCAAAGAAGTATAGAAAACTACTAACCGATTTAGGACCAAAATTATTCACTGCACATTCAAGTACTGCTGTATCACCAGTATAAACAGTCACGTGTTTTTCGTTTGGTGGATTGAAGGTGGTAGTACGCTGTCTGTGGAATATCCCACCTGAAACTATAATACACATATATTTGCATTAGTATAATACGAGTAATAAGTACATGTATTAATAAGAACAGGTATGCCTGTCAATGAACATGCGAGTCTATCTTACATATCACTAATGCACAAATTACAGTAAATGATCTGCGATTTTATTGCGCTATTAAATGCCTTAACAAGTCTGTCAAAGGTTATGTTCACTAAGGTTAAGGAAAATTGTATGTCTATCTACTACATTGTTAACATTGATTTTCCTTTTAAATAAACGTTAGAGAAAACCGAAGGGGCAATCAAGAATGGAATAATCCGGAGAAACTAGCAACATTGAGCACACAAGATGACGACAAACTAAACACAACAAAACACTTACAACTAAAACGATGAGAACCACGGGTCCCACCAAAAACCGGGGATGAAATCTGGTGTTTGCCAATAGTAAGCAGTTACGGTCAAATTCGATTTTTAAAATAAAACAACTGAATATTTTACTTTTGTGCATAGTTCCGTATCGTAGGGAATTGGTAAAATCCATATTCTACCGTTCATATAATATATCCCGTGCATGTTATTTTACCTATTCTGTTAAATTGCATTGGGGTTCATTCTCCCAAAGACTGATAGCTATCCAGTCATTTAACATTGAGAGTACTTGACGAAGGTTATTCTAGAAACGAGTCGTGTGCACTATACGTTTTTATTGTGGTAATAGCTAGGCCCATGAAAAAGAAGAGAACACACTAATGTTTCGTTGAAGAAATATATTGAGAGAAAGTATCAAATGTAATATTGTATATGCAGTCATAGCTAGTCTCTCTTTCTAGGATGCCACCTAAAACTAATCGCGGGATAATAAAGTCGTTACATAAATAAATTGAGAAGGTTAATTATCACATGCAATATGTTATATGCAGTCATACATATGTATCTAGTATTTCACTACGGTCTGATACTAATAGTATGATAATGAAGTAGGTTACATTTAGCTGAAGTTATCGTGAAAACAAATCAAATATGTATTCAATTTAGCTGATTCCTTTTATCCTTTTATCCTGGTTATTTCATTACTTTTAGTTTCAATCAGTTATCAATGTAATGTTTTACACAAATGTTTGACCTTCCCATAAAAACCAATTAGCTTTAATCCCGTATCAGCTAAAATAGAAAATTCATTACATTAATGCAATCAATAGCATTACCATGTCAGCGTAATTGAATTAATTGGGAGGAAAAGCAGTTACATGTCCACATAAAATCATTGTTTTTATGTCGTGAAGACAGAAGGGGCGATAACTAACACTTCACTAATGCAAAGAAACAATGGTAAAGTTTAGCTGTTTGTACAAATTGTCTCTGTTATGCTGCATTAGAAGGTTTGAATAATTCATACTTTGGTCATTTCTTGATTAAAGTGAGAATGCGATAATGTAAGAAAAGTTGAAGATGGCAAAGGGTAATCAGAAGGATAGACAATATAATGCCAATAAATGATCTACAAAACGCGTAGAGAACCGAGCCTATGACAAGGTGTTTTTTCTTCTAAAACTACCTGTTTCGCAGTGAGTGTAAATTAATTTTACCGACAACTCATGTATATTGTGTTTTTCTATTTAGGAGATAACTGTATTGTATTTGAAAATTTCACGGCATCAATTGGAGATTTGATGGTCACAAATTGAGTTTACTGGCGACACGTTAGCGGATGCCGTGAAATTTTCAAATACAATACAGTTATCTCCATTCTAATGTAATCATGTGTATAGATGTGTATTGCCACATTATTGACAAGATGACGTAAGCGGATAAAATTTAAAAAAAAAAGTATCTCGTGTTTTTAACCTTGGAATTGATACCGTGAAAATTAAGGCATTGTCCAATCACAAACCAGGAATATTAAACAAATACATTAGAATGTTCGTTTTCGTCCTTTTCACGGGTATCGCCATTCACGTCCGTGTTACAATGTTACCGTTCTTGGCATTCGCTCTACATCAATCATATACCAGAAGTTTGTTATTTATATGATAAACAAGTAAAGTCAAAAAATGTTCGATTAATGTAAGGATTGCAGGATAAAAATATTCTTTTTAATTTTTATGTTATATATTTTCATAAAAACTAGTCCTCAACGACAAGTAATACTCGCTGGGAGTCATTATTAGTGCATGTATACTTTAAGTTACTGATTGCTTATTTAACCTTGATAGTTTGTGGTTTTTTGTTTTAATGTAATCAATGGTCTGGTATTTACCATATGTCCGTCATCATATTACAAATTTTCATCCTGACAAAGGAAGTAATTGTTAGCTATACTCATAGCATCCACCTACAGCAAACATATCGGATTTACACGCTAAAAATTGAATAAGTACTGGCTACCGGAAAAGAGTAAACTGATACGTTTTTATCTTTACCGTACGAATTATGATAACTTTTGTTTTCTAAAGAACAACTCAATATATTCGTTAGTTAGATCAATGTATTCTCCGGTTTATTCATAGCCAATATGTTTTCAATTGTAAACCCGTGGGAATTGTTCAAAAACAATGCATACACCACGTATTTTACAGAGAATAGGAGAACAATAATTAAAAGTTAACATCAATGATAGCAATGCAAAACGGATGGGAAACAAATAGAAACCAATTGTTTATTTTATGATATCAATTGACACTACAATAATCACTATAATGGACGATTGTAATTTTATTCATTACAATTTTGAAGACCTTGTATTGTAATTCTATTATTTACACTTCTGGAATATGGTTACACCGCTCCTAACGTTACGAGTAATTTAAAAATAGATCAATATTTGAAAAAAAAAAAATCGTGAAACAGAGTTAAGGATTATTATAATGAAAACATCGTTTGTATTGGTGATTTTAATCATATTCCGCGATATTTTTAATGGTAAAAAAAGTGTTTATGCACTGTACACGCGGAGAAAGGGGATGAAATACCTTTATAAATAAATGTTCAACTGAGGTCTCCACTATAAACATTGATGATACTTTAAAGAGAGTATGAAGCGAGCCATAAAGAGACCGTGTTTGACAATTATGTTTTATAGTTGTTCAATAAATGCTTCCGGTGAAATCTTTATCGTTTTCATGTTCAACGTATAATATGTATTGTCACTCAAAAAGCTGTGCTGGGTTGTACTAACCTCAATTAAATTTAAGTGTCAATTGAACTTAATTTACACTTAAACTTACTTGAAATGTACATAACAAACTAATTTACACTTAAGGTTTAATTGAGTACATCTTAAGAAAACCAAGTACTGTCAACAAAGAAGCTACTGAACCAAGGGTTCCTAGTGGTTAAGTTGAGGTCATCACTAAAGCTTTTATAGCCATCCATCATGACTCGGGCTACCAACACGGGATCTCTGACTCACAAATAACCATGGATATAGTTTGTTGTAATCACAATCCGGATCTTTTCCCATTCATAACTATTCACCGCGTGTGTACTAAGCAAGAGTAACATGACAGGTACCACTAGTGGCACAGGAACTACCTACCCTTCACGACTACATGAATTCACCTCGATATTTAGTGGGTTTCGCGTTGCTCAATCATTTGTTTTCTGGTATTTGTTTATATATATATATATATAATACCGTTTGTCCTTCTGTAAATTGTCTTTTGGTTTTTGTATTGTCTTTTTCTTGATATACGGCTCCTGATTACCCCATTGGTATCTGCAACCTTTTCGTAAAAGCTTGATATTTTTGTATCCATTACTTAGATGTTCACCCTATCTGCGAATGTATGGTAATCTGATCTACGTCAAGCAATGCAATTAGTACATTTTAATGCTACTATTTGTGATATCGCCACATCGCCTCGACGACACATAATTTAATATGCTGATTTTCTACACCAAAAGCAAATAAGTGATCACTTCCATATAACTGAAGTATTGTTAAATATGGCGCTAAACGCTAACAATCTAATTCAACAACCTCATTTCCTCACCACCGTATCAGTTTTCTGAAAATAAGTATTTTGGGTTTATATTCATGTAAGTTATTCAGAATAAATGTCAAACGTCTGTCTATGTTATTACTTGTCATGGTAGGTTATCAAATTATAATTGGATGTGATATCAAGATGAAAAATAATGTAAGTTCAATCAGTCAACATTCGTCAAGGTATTAAGTTTTGGACGGGAAAACTAACGACTTCCTCCACATATACACATTTTTGCCATCTTTTAGGGAAGATTCCTCATGAAAAGTATAATATTTTTTTTTTAAATATGTACATGTACGTATAGGAGTTACCAGACATATGATTTGCTATAAAGGAGCAAGAACTATCCAAACTGATTCTATTAACCTGTAAAAACAATATCAATACCTCCGTATGGTAAGAATCAAGCATGCACACAAATACTTTGATAACATGATGAAAAGTCAAAAACAATAACCTACCCAACAAAAGCCAGATAAAACTACCGTCACGATATGTGAGGCTCCATATTACATTAAGTAACCAAGCACAGTTGTAAGGAATACATATTTACATATGAATTGCAGATACAATGCTTTATGGCTAACGGAAATGACTACAATAATATCTTCCCAAGGGCGGGGTGACAACAGATACACTCCTACTTAAAGATCAACCCAACATTGGACTTGTCACGGTAACGTTCTATTGCTTAATGTCAAGTGATATGTGTTCATTCAAGATCAGTTTAAGTTTACAAGCAATCAAATAAATCATGTAGGAAAAAGGTTAGCATTTGGATAAATGGTATATATAAGTCGCACTGTGGACGGACGTAAATTAGATGAAATACTACTTACTTGAAATGAAACAAGAATCAATCAATCAATCAATACTTCCTATGAATTATTCTTGTAATAAAGAATATTGTGTCACAGTTATATTAAACAGACGATGATCGTACTATTTAATAATTCAGAATTGATACCAAGTTAGATTAATATAACAGATAATATTGTTTACGAAAAATTGCATTCCATAGAATATTTAATGCTAAACAAAGCCAATATGTGGTAATGCCGTTTAATAGAGAACAATGTATCGAACAAACTTGTTACACGTCTTCAAGAATTTCCAAAATGGACAATATTACAATAATGATGATGAACATAATGTCCCATTTACACAAGATTTATTTGAAGATATCAATGGAAATTACATGTTTATTCGCTTAGGCGGTCCACTTCACAATATACCCAGATGAATTATGTACTCCTAATCGGAGTAGAACCCTCCTCACGGGGATGACTGCTGGTTGAGGGGAATGAACCAACATACACTTTGAGATGGGAAGATAACGAGTGAATCGTGTTAGGAGACTAGTACACCCCATGGAAGTAATGACAACTTTTTGTTGGAATGATCTTTGACTTTTCGTTGTAAAATGACATGATACTGTCGATCATTCCTCTTTTACTTGAGGCAAACAACTGTCCATAATATCATCGCAGCTCTACCGTTTAACTATATGATTTATTATTTGTAGTTGGTTCGTTGATTTGTGTTACTAAAGCCAACTTTAGCGGTATTTTTAAACTAGTTCTTGTAATATATATATATATATATCTAAAATATTACTCAATTTAGGTTAACCAGCAGTCAATCAAGCTAAACCATCAATCAATTAACTTTCTACAGAACGAAGGAATACAGTAAACATCCGTATAAGGCGGCCATCAACTTTTACAAATAGTAAAATTAGTTCGTCGTGTGTGTTATTCAGTAACGATTACTTATTGAATGCGATACGACGTATCAGTTCATATTCCTCTTCACACGATTGAACAACACGAAATGGCAAACACAGATAATCAGCATTCTCATAACCGTAAATCTTTAGGACATGTCAAAAGTTTCTGCTTAGCTTTTTAGAATTCTTATATATATATATATATAATTATTCATCTCAGTAGCACATCAGATCGTAATTGATTAACCTATCTTTTCAAGAAAAATATTGTCATCAAAATGCAAGCTACAGACAGATATTATTAGACTGACCTACAAAGCATAATACCTTGTATGAATATACACTTAAAATGCATAACATATACTTTTCAGAAACTGGTAAGATGGTGAAGAAATATGGAAACCTAGTTACAATTTTAATGATTAACGCGTTATGGAACAACATATTAGCTATATCAAGGTGATGAGTTGTTTTATTATTGGTAGAGAAAACAACGACATCACACAATGTTGTGTCGAGCCATGGACAGATGGTGTACACGTTCCAATTGAAGTACAATATCTACAAACAACTCCAGCGTCACATAGTTTTAACTACACAGTTAATTGTTTTTGTTCTTCACGAATATGAATTATTAAACCTATTTTACTGACTGAATATATTACACATACTTGACCAAGTTTAATTTACATTCTAATTAAAATGCTGTTACCGTTGGTATATGTTTTCTTGACAATAAATTAGTAATTAGTAATACCTTTTGAATATTCGGGGTAACAATAAAATTACAGGAGTAAAAATAATGTATATGCATGATTAGTAAAATATATGAATTTCTAAAGAACCTTCAGACAAGAAGATTGTTTACCATTTTGAATTGTACGTTTAGTTAACAAACACACATTCGACTACTATTAAAACATATGACTTCCATAGTAGATATAATAATATCGCCTCAAATAAAAATCAAAAACAAACAAATAAATAAAAACAAAGTAAAAAAACGACCCCGAAAAACAAACAAAAAACAAAATCAAAATGCGAGATTGTCCTGGATATTATTTCATAATTTGCATGAGACTAACGTCGTATATTGAAAAATAACAATCGGATAATTCTATGAGAAAGTTGGTACCTTATCGAAGTGATTAAGGTTAAGCAGTTCCTGTTTCTTATGCGACACCCGCTATGTTACTAAAATAATTACATCGTGTTGGACACCACCATACGGATATACGTACGTACATGTATACAAATAGCATCTATAAGACGTGAACCCTCTTACAAACAACTGAGGGTAAAGACGAAACGAACATAGTTTTTATGAGGAAATCGCATTAAGCTGTAGTTACGTTGGATTAGCGTGAATAATAAGAAACGATACAAAACAATGACCACTAAAAGGTTGATACAAATATAGTATATGTATATTTTAATTGTATCATCGTCTTGTATCTATAGAATCTCAAGAGAAGTAATGTTATATTACGTATTGCCCTGTAGAGTAGCAATTTCAATGTGTATATTTTGGCTCTTTCATTATAATGCTATGTAATAATTATTACTAGATCATATACCCGCATTTGTTTACATGTATTATATCATATGTAATAAATACACGTATTCACACTCATAAAACCCTCGAGCACATCACATCACCGATCATATGTACCTTTTGTGGCATTGATGAAATGCCATAAGATCAAAGAGGGGAAATACATAGTCCTTTGGTCATGATATGTCTGGAGTAAAGTAATTAAATTGACTTTTGTCCATAGTCTTATTACCGGGTGATTGATGTACGCGTGATGGATGACAAACAGATTTAAGACGTAAATGATACTGGGCCAGTCAGAAGATATAGTTATATATTACATATTAAATACGGCCAAATATATATACGTATTGACAACTGACTGTATTCTACAAAATATAATATATCATGCATCACAAGAAAATTTAGATCAATTAAGACTTACATAATATTCTATGATGTTAATAAATCATCACTGTACATTCATATAAGATGTAGGTATGAAATACACTGAAGGAAGGTTAGGGTTGTGGTACGGTTTAGCGCCACTTTCAACAATATTTCAGTTATATCGTGGCGGTCATCTTTATTGATAGAAGAAACCGGGATACATGGAGAAAACCACCTCAACCTGCCGCAAGTCACTAACAAACTTTATCACATAATATTGTATCGAATACACCTGGCCATGAGCGGGATTGGAACCCACAACGGTAGTGGTGATATGCACTGATTGCACATGCAGATAGTTGTAAATCCAATAAACTACACGATGATGACCACGACAGCTTCAGTTATTTCGTGAGTACTCATGTCGCGCATTGGTTATCATCGAGTGAGGAAGATCATTGGTTATCATCGAGTGAGGAAGATCATTGGTTATCATCGAGTGAG
>MJUT01027804.1:304186-373799 GCA_002080005.1 Gigantidas platifrons
TACCTGACGAAGGTTATTATTGACTTTGAGCGTACCTGACGAAGGTAATTCCAGAAACGCGTCGTGCGCACTAACTTAGATATTTACGTTTTTATAGCAAACTATTAATATATTTTTTATAAATAGTTCAATAACCATGAGACAAAATGTATTTAACATTTTTAAAATTCCATTACACCTCCTTAATTCCTTAATAAATAACACGAATTACAAATAATCTTAGTTTATTTCAATGATGATATGACACATTTTAGAGATGACTAGATGGTCGAATCTTTTTCAGAGTTCCTCAAAGCAAAATAAAAAGAGCTTTTGTGCATTAGGATATCATATTTGGCTCTATACTCAGAATTGTACGATACTTAGAATTAATTAGTTTTGCCCTTTAATATATGTTTTGTTAATGATATTAACTTACCTTTAATTAAAAATAAAATTATGAGTATTCCCAGGTGTTGTTGAATTATTCTATATAACGTTGCACTAATTTCCATGTCTTTGTTAAATCCATTGAACTATTTTTTTTTCTAAATGAAGATACATGGAGGTAACAAGAGTTAAATAGAAGTAGAGAATGAAGACCAAGTCTGATAATCATTACTTTATCTGTATCATACTGGTGCCGTCAACATTCAACACGTTGTATATACAAGTCAAGTATTGATCCATTTAAAGCACGTTTGATTTGTTCATTGAACACTAAAGAAGGCCGTTCTTAAGTATTTAGGAAACCTGTAATTATGTTTTGCAGGCAAAAAGTAACCTTTCCGGACTGAAAATGATACTTTAGCACGATCCTGTTTCGTAATTATTTATAAGTCTAAACTTTTGAAAACCAGACAAACAAATGGTGACTCGCGGCCGTAAATCTAAACCAGACAAACAACTATATCAGATTGCTCATAGGAGCAGTGTTTTAGTAGATCATTATGAGAATAATTAAAGCATGTAGGTAAAAAGGTAATAATGTAATGTACCTATTTGGCGAAAAATATATTGCTGTTGGAAAGTGATGGTAATACCTAAAGGGTTACTACCTACATGTACTGTATGTTTTATTTTACTCTGACACATACAGATTTATTTATAAGAGAAAATAATAAAAATAAGAATAAGGTTTAGCATCATCTCGTGATAACGGAAAAAAACATTTACGCCAAGGATACCATTTTAATAAATTATTGAAAATTTTCCTTAACTTTTATTACCGCTATAGATATCTTGTGTATAAATACAATTCTACATGCAGATATCTGATCAAAAAAGGTGTTTCCTATGGCGACGTAATAAACAAAGCTATAAGGTTCAGAACTGACAAATCTACACTTGCAAAAGCATTGGTAATCTTATTCGTAAAGGCTATGATTTAGTAACGATAGTTGATTTTTTAAGGAAGATTTTCCTGATGGTACAACTATAAGGTCCAATTAAATTAAAAAAAAAATATGAACCATTACATATTTTATTAATTATTTATATTCAATATCTGATTTTTGCAAATTAATTACCTATTTACTCTGGTCTCCCGCGAAGATCATTATTTTTTAGAACAATAATTACATCAGTAATCTTTATTGTCACTACGAATAATGGTATCTAACCAACTACATTCATATTACTATGAGCTTTCACTGACCCAGCAAGCACATGTTAATGTAGTCATAGTTTTTGTCTTTTTGTGTTGAGTCAAATATCTGCAGTTCTATTATTTGGTAATAACTGTCTTTTAGAGATATAATGATCAAGAGTGTATCTCATTATCCATTTTAACCACAACACGTCATGGTGCATATCGAAAGCCATGATCTGCAATTCATGTGTTCGATCCATAGTCGGGGTAACCCAAATAGCGTATAATTAGTATGTGTAGCTTCTCCACGAAGCATGCGTCATTAAGGAGTGATGGGGTAAAAATCAGGACGTTTCCTAATAGAGAAACATATTTTATTTGTTGACTGTCTCCGTGAGCTAACTATAGCATAATAAAAATCGAAGTTTCCAAGTTGGTCACGTACAAAGCTGATATCATCATTTTCTCGCAGTGATATAGCTGACAAATCGTTCAGGTGGTGTTCAACAGCACTTACTATGAAACTGTTATTTTAAGGATATATAATGAAAGAGAATATTGATTTAGTACACACAGGTCACTGGCTAGATCACAGGGTTTTAATTGTCTCCCCTCACAGTTCAAAAATAATGTTTGGTTTCATTTTACCAATTGATATGCATTTATGTAATTTAAATTTATTAGCTTGCATGTTATGTTTTACTTTCCAGACTAGCTGTCATTTCTAATTGCATCTACGTCTATATGTTATCATAATTTGGTCTCCTATATGCATTATATATTATTCCAGCAATACATATAAGCCATTTTTAATTTCATATTTAAATTCGTTTTCACGTAATGGTGTTTTCGCCTTGTTCTTTGAATAAGTACTCATTCTACAATTAATATACTTGAAACCAGAACACGAACTGTACCTACATAGACTTCAGAAATTGTTATCATGTTTCACGTGTTCACCAGGAAGTGCGATGTTTATTTGCTATATGGCGGAAATGGCATGTAAAGAAGGAAATTACATCGTTATAACTGGATTTAACGGTATTTTTCTTAGATAGCATCGGCAATAGTCTTGTTCTATTCCATTCGTTTATCTTTTTATTGATCACTGAGATCTTACTTTTCTTTTTTATATTAAGATGCCGGGAATAATGACTGTATCAATTGGGGATCGATCAAGAGATTGTCCAGTTAAGGTCTAATACAATATATTCTCTATATTTAATTCAGTCCTCCATCTTGCTTTTCCCACCATTTGTGTTGGAATGAGACTTATTAATCAACTCCATTTTCGCACTATTTAATATTTGTCGACCAACTGGAAAAGTCGACACCATCAGCCAATGCACATGTCTGCTTCATTGATGGGATTGATTGATTGATTGTTGTTCAGCATAAGTATTTTAGTTCTATCAATGACGTGAATATCTGTATAATTTGGCCAACACAAGTAAAAAAAGGGCGGGGGGTACATGGACAAGAATGGAAGATGCTGCCTGGCTACGATCTGTTAAAAACTACCACCAAACGCGTAGTCATTAAAAGATGCTTCATGTTGTCCGTCACAAACAACATGTAGTACAGCAAGCTCTTCTTACTTTAATTTGTGTCCGAGTGTATTGTTGGATAGACTCTCATATTCATTTAATCCATATCCTTTCTTATAGAGCATGGTATTACCAATGAATAGTGAACCCAGTCACGAAATGTGTTTTAACTGGTCCCGTACAGCCAACTAACGTCCCTTCCGTGCCTACTTGTTAGTGGTTATTCCAGAAACGCGTCGTGCGCATTAATTTTGATGTATACGTTTTTAATTATTTC
Source organism: Gigantidas platifrons (assembly GCA_002080005.1). NCBI lineage: Eukaryota > Metazoa > Mollusca > Bivalvia > Mytilida > Modiolidae > Gigantidas > Gigantidas platifrons. The sequence goes on from MJUT01027804.1 coordinate 307,581, forward strand.
CCTCAATGAATAAGCAAGGCCTGGCCTCCATTCCCTCTGGTTATTCCATTTTGTTTTAATGTCAACAAATTGCAAGTAAATCACGAACTTAACAAGAAAATTGATATCGAAAGTAAAAAATATCTTGATCACATAATGATAGAACGAGCTGATACGCTTCAAATTAATCTATAATGTAATTGTACTTAGCAATAACTTGTATATTTAAAAGAAAATAACCTCAGTGCCATCTTCCTAAAAATGAAAATATGATATTTTCCAATTAGTGCTATTTTTATTTCGTACATGTTGTTATGGTTCTTTTTATTGCAGATAATCTAAGAAAGTTTTATGTCATTGAACTGCGTGTGACATTTTATTATTGACATTATTGTGTGATTTTAGTATATAGCTATAGTTGAGAATTTTTTACTTGTAACATTGTATATATTGTTAGAACTTTTTATGCATGTTGGACGCAACCCTGCTACCCCGGTAGTGGTTGCCCCCGTTGTAAAGGGGTAGTTTCCTAATAAATATATATATATAAGACATAAACGAATTATCATAATTGTAATACCGAAGGATATTATTCATACAATTGAAAATAATCTGACATTCTGAATACCAAGTAAACACGTTTTAGAAAAGTATATTATCATAGAAATGCAAGATAATTATTGTTTAAAAAAAAACTGCAAAAAACAGAAATTTAAATGATCTACTAATTAAAAACTACGAAATATAATTAACTGTTGCAAATTATTAATCAGATCAGTACCTTTGTTAATAGGGGAATCTAACGTTGTTAAAATAAATGATGATTTGCATTTGTTACAGTATTATCATTTAATTAAGTTTGAAGATACCAAATATACCAAAGATATTAAGATCAATCACACAAGTGTGGGAGTAACTTGTATTAAGGATATGTAGGATGAAATGAATATCGTATTACAAATGTATTTCTGATACCTTACGTAGACAGAGACACAAACTAGTATTTTTTCGTAATGTTATATAATATTGGTGATTGTCAGTAGGACGGAATTACAGCGATACTTATAACGAGAACAATTTGATAAAACATACATTATCACATCAAGACAAATATTTTGATATTATGTTTGCCACAAGGGAACTATATAGCATATAGGTCTGGGTAATGTTGTCCAACAAGGTAAGGTAAGGGTTATGTATCCACAAAGGTTTGGTATAAATAACTTGATTATTTTACATAACATTGTATTTTATTGACACAATCTTATCTCTTTCCAGTGTAATTATCACATGAACTGTATTCTATATCACATATCAGCGAGTGAAGTCTATGACATTGACATAACAGGTGCATGCACTTCGTTGTCGTGTGTTAAAACCACTTAAAAAACGGAGTGCACAGGTTGAGTAGATGAATAAAATACTCAATTCGTAAATGAGTTCCTCGAGTATGGAAAATATCAATTTTACTGATCCGCTCGTTTTTAGTAGTTATCAATTGGTTGTCAGTTGTTGTCCTTGGTGATCCGTTGTATGAAGTGGTCATTGGTTCACCGTTAGTAAACATGGTATTTTGTGGTCTTGTGATAGTAAGGTCGTTGGTGGGCCGGTGTCATGAGTCGTCGTTGAAGACCCGGTTTTGGTCGCGCATTGGAATATAATATGTTACACCCGTTTTTTTCATATGTCATTCTCAGTGCCACATTTTTTACTCACCTTAGTTACAAGCAGATTTATTGTTCTAGTCATGAATTTAGCTGAAATACTGCTCTCTGTGTTATCTTAAAAAATGTTGATAAAAGAAAAGTATTAGAAGTACAATTCCAAAATAACAGCAAAGTATCCCTTTAGGAATTGTATGCAATGATTCCTCAATAGATGCTATTTTCAAATGTGAAATGTGGGGAAAACAAGCTATTGAATACTATGAACCCTCCAATTACGTATTTTCTTTCGATTTTAATTAAAATAAAATAAAATATAAGATTAAAGGGTGGGTATGGGTAAATTGAACGTATAAATTAAAATAAATAATTAAAACGTTTTGTAAAATATGTGTTTCTATTTCAACAAAGGAAGTTCTTACACTGTATAGCGGCATTATCTGAAATATTAATAAGATAGTTTCCGTCGGCTTTCGTACGATAACAATATTTTTAGATTGATTGATCGATTGTTGTTTGACACCAGGAAATAAATATTTCAGTAATACGTATGAAGAAAATAAGTTTAAAAAAATGAATGTGTCACTGGGATAAAGTAATGAATTTATAATTTTATTGCCACAAGTGTGTCACTGGGATAAAGTAATGAATTTATAATTTTATTGCCACAAGTGTGTCACTGGGATAAAGTATTGAATTTATAATTGTATTGCCACACGTAAATTGGAAACGTCGATTACAAACGTAACAAGATGACGTTAAAACATGTCTACATTCAGTTGTAACACGAACATTCTGTATAGGTACAAATAAATTATAAACAACTTCATGTTGACAATATTTTCTTCAAGCGGTGACTTGAGGGTGATCTCTTCTCTGGTATCTTCTGTAAAGCAATTTTTTCCTGACTAAGTAACACCGAATTAAAAATTAATGATATGGATCCCGAGAACAGGCGTTAGAATATCGTATCAACGTTGATACAACCATTGATATATAATTGGGAAGTAAATGATTAATTTGTATAAGAAGTAACGACTGCCCCTGTCCTATCCTGGTATTACCGATATTCTACGGTCTAACACACAAATACTAATATCTCAATACAGCGTCCAAAATGAAAGATTATCATCCATAACATGATAAATTGGTCATTTGTGTTTGATTTACTAAATTAAAAACCAAGTATTTTCTTTCCATTTTAAAAAGGTGGCATGAATAACAACACGTCCATATTCATAAATAAGGGTAATAACAAAATTACCGAGCTCCGAACAATCTTCCGAAGAGAAAGTCAAAACTCATACGTATATAAACAGACAAAATCAGTCAACAACCGGAAAACTGTGAAAACCGTAATGACCCTGACTTGGTACAGGTATTTCCAAAGAAATGGTGGATTGAATCAGATTTTACGGCGCCAAACCTCCCGCTTTCATTACGGTTCAAAGGTTTGGGCTGTCACTATAACAGTATTTACAACAATACTGGAACAAAATAGGTAAAATAGTACGCTACCTGTTTTCGAAGGTCAAGGTAAATGAAACATTTAAGCGCTTGTTCCTCAGTGGGCAAGACGTCAATATTTACATTATTAATGATACCGCAGACGATGGAACTAAAATCGGACTGCACCGTTATATCTTCTAAGTAATAGATATTGTAGTTCATTCCTTTAAAGATAACATTTCAAGCTCAGATTTCTTGCGTTCGTTTTACATTATTTCAGCATCATAACATGACCACAAATAACGTGAGATTTTATCACGTGAAACGAAAATGCGAAATCAGGGGACAGTTGAAAATGAATGATGATAGATATTGGCCTGCCGTACTCAAGGTACACTTATTTGTTCCCACCCAGAGAACACACAATTTGAGATTAACAGTTACAGTGTACTTTCTGGTCTAAACTAAAATCCGACTATTTTATAAAACAATTTGTATCCAGAAAATACATTCTTGATTGAAGCAGTAAACAGTTAGCGTACAAGTTTCAAAAAGCAATGTCGTTCTGACATGGGGATATGATTTGACAAATAGAATCAATGCAGATCGGACCCTGAAAACGCCAAACAACCACTTTAACTAGAAAATCCCACGGTTTTCACCTTTAGACAACAATTGTTTAAATGCTAATTAATAAATACAAGGAATAAATGCTTAAATTCATTCCGATGTTTAGTTTGATTGAAGTCAGTTTGCTACATATATATCAAATTGTATGGCTATTTATGATAGGAAATTATTAACCAACTAAGTACATTATTGCCACAAATGATTATTTATTAAAAAAAAAAAACTCCAGCCGGGCTTAATACAGACAAACCGGGCATTAATACAGGGCCAATATCAAATATGAAAAATTCAAAAGTATTAAAAAATTTCATAAAATTTCAAAATTTTAATATTATAAGATATACATACACATGTCCAAACATTAAAAAAATGTCAATTGTTATATTTTCAAACTAAGCGGTCATTAAAAGAGTAGAGATTACATCAAGTTGGCAGCAACACATATACTTTTGTTCAGTTGGTTAATAAAAGTATCAAGGAATGGGTATCGGCGTTGCCTTGGGCCATTACAACCTCCTCTGGCCATTATTACAGACCTCGGGCATATAACAGGGCCATTATAAAAACACCCATTCATTAATACTATGCCATAACACTGTTTGATATTTTACATTGATTCCATACCAGTCTGTCATTTTAATTATCTCGTCTAAGTTTCTTTCCTTATCTTTAAACCCAACAAATCTTTAATATCAGAAGCATCTTCACAGCAAATAATTCAGTCTGATCTGATGATTTCCGTTTTATCAGATACCCAAAGAAAGTGACACATTCTCTTGGATATTCATCCTGGAATCCACATATCTTTATAGCAAACACACCATCACAGATTACAGTTTGGTGTAGCGATGTCCGACAGATACATTTAGTAAGTGACAGATATGCGTGGTTTTTCTTGTAACACTAATTGGACAACGTAGTAAGCATGACTGCTCATTCAAACACAGCTTCTCATAACCTATTGTGTGGACTTGTTTAAAGTTTGTGAAACAAAGCAAACATGAAAGAAAATACTGATTCAATGTTTCGTTGTAGAGTCATTTATTCTCTCGCAAAGACCATTGATTTGTTTAGATGTTCATGAATAATTGATATTAAATTTGTTATGTGTCCTAGGAGCAAGGATTTTAACCAACATATTGTATCTTCCTACAGCTAGCTAGTAGTCAGTTAATTACGAGCATTCACCGACCTTGTTATTGTACTGTCCATGTTTATGTTGTCCTTCATTATTTGTGATGTTGTCTTTTTAAGCGGAAGCAAATCTGCGCTTTTTTTTAAATTGCTTTGTGTCCGACCTAAGCCAGAAACTATATGTCCAACGCCATATGGCGTGGCCTTTCTTGTCTTTAGTGAATTAAGATGAGATGACATTGTTCGCATTCTTGATATTCATGGTATTGCTGACTATCAATGTTTCAATTTCTTTTCACAATCGTATATCAAACACATTACCGACGTCAATCGTTCATTTTACCATTCCAAACCTCTACATCGTACTACATTTCATTCTAACACGTAAATACAAAACCATACTTCAGTAAAGTTTTTTTTATGTCTCTTCTAGTGTGGTAACTGCAAAGTGTGTCAATAACAATAAAGTACTTTTGTCTTTACATTGTTTTAATCTAATATAATCCGGATTTTATATTTGAAAGAAGAAACCATCTTGTAAGAGTCACGAAACTTACTTTGTTTTTATGCCTACGAATTGATGTATTAAAGTAAAATGTTTCCGATAAATGACGGATAACAACGGATATTAGAGATTTTCAACAGTTGGTCATTCTTCTTGTCACTTGATTAGTTTATTAATTTTCCTAATGAAAACATTGTAATTTGTCAAGATATGACAGTGGAGATATCGTGAGTGTATGCAATATGTCAGGCATGTTTCAAGTTCAATAAATGTTTTATTATACAAATGTACCATGAGCTTAAAACGATGAAATTTCAGCACTGACTGATACATTGTATAAAGATGTTTTAATCTTCCCGTTCGTTAAACTTAAGGTAATATTATTTCAAACGTACGTGTTGAGTGTATGCTCTTGTGTTGCATTTGTATTCTCAAAGTGAGTGAGCGACTGATCGTTGCTTGATGCCAGGTGAGCAAATATTCAGCTACATCATGCAAAGAATGATCTTATGATTATGTCCGCTATGTACCAGACCAACACGCTTAGCTGGATTTGTATAGTGCCACCTCGTTGAACCAACAATGCATGAGTATACATATAGTTCCTCTTATTGCGATTTCAAGCCCAGGCAGTTTTTGACGTATTCCTTAATGCTGCATCCTCAGCGAAGAAGCAGCAAGTACATGTTTTCTGGTCTTTGGTGTGACCAGATCCAGGATATTATCTACTCTACGTTCTTACTCGAATCAAGCACGCTAACCATTTCAACACCGATGTGGTTTATATTCACAAAAATATGACTTACTCTGAAGCTTATTCCAATACCGATACCAATGGTTATATAAAACGACCTTAATTTATTGCGGAATTCTTTTCAATTGTCAATTATGTAACCGATATTTCTTTTGCTTCGGCGGCTGTGTAATTTGACATTTCCCGATCGAGAATAAAAACACAAATATGGATAGGACGTCCCAACGTTAAGGATAGGGACTTCCCTTTCAATTGGATAGGGTTTTTATATGGAAAACCTTATCGTCGTCGACATGTTGGAGTGTGTTACACTTCTTTCACGTTAATGTACACTCATTCGCATATACGTAGGTACTCTATTTTGTGGCCCCTACACATCTATCCATACTTTACGCGTGGCTGTCAAAAGTCGTCGCTCCAGTAGTCGAATTCCGTTCGCATTTATGTATAATACCTATATATTGCTAAACCTTTTCTCGATCTGAATATTTATGAAATGATTTGCCGCTGGACGTTTAGCAACCAATAATCAAGTAATTAACCAATCAACTTCTACTAACTGAATTAAGTGGTACTTTATTAAGTGATCAAATTAATTACCATGAATTAAGCAGAACGTTTTCAAAACTATTACAAAATCATAGCACTATGGATTATACCAAAGAGTCCATGTAGATTGGGTTTATAGTGTTTAACGCCACTTTCAACAATATTTCAGTTATATCGTGGCGAAAATACGACCTATGAAGCAAAACATAATCGTAACCTCAGTATTTAATTATTTTACATGGTCTAAAATAGGATATATTATATGAAAATGTGTCTGAAGATGTTCGTGGAAATACTAACTATATTATATTATAGAGGAGATAATTACAATATTTCTCCCATGAGTACTATCTGACGATATCTTGAAGCCAAAAGTCGCATCATATATATGCCTCACACGATTTGACGGCTCGAAAAAGAAATATTTAACTTGATAATTTTCCTATATCATCCTTCCATCCTGCCGTCTAATAATCAAATCTATAATGTAAAGACAATTACTATAGTTATGCTATAACAGGCGTCGCTTTAAGCTCAATCACTGCTTGATAATATATTTCTCGAGTAATGATCTAATACATTGACACTATTTTCATCATATTCAAAGCCTGATAATTTTCGGACAGTTTAATAAACATCACAAATAACATTAATTCAGTGTACCTTACAGTCATCATATATTGTTGTTATTATTATTATATAGCAGTATAACATTACATGTAAAATGTATCAAACACGACAGCGTGCAATATTCCCCGATATTTGCAATAGTGCAATTCTCGCTTCAAATTATTAGTAATAGAACTTTTAATATATAGTGGTCTGATATTCAAAGTTCTGCTATACAGCAAAAGGGTTATTGCCAGAATAGTATTTTATAATTTCACTCTTAGAATATTAATTGCGGTTGTAACTAAACGTTAGAAACACAGAAGGCGCAATCTAGAGACATTGGCAACATTGGGTACATAAGACACATGCTGAAAAAACCCAATACAGAAAACTAGAAAGATGAACAACACGGACCCCACTAAACACCGGGGGTGTAAGTCTGGTACAATGTTTACCAACATTCGTGAAATAGTATTTAGTATGTAGATTGTAGTGTTGACTATTGTTAGTCTTTTCGTCTTCTATCTTTTTGACCATTGCAATGTATGTTCCTTTGCGATTTACGGCTTTTGGGTGCTCTGTAGTATCGTCAGATTTATTAGCTTTAACTAGATCTTCTCAGTTCAAATGATGCTCATTTGAAGTTAAGCAAATCACACCTAACATATTCCTTCTTGTAAGAATATGTCAATATCTCCATATCAACGCGATTGTAAATAATGATATACTTTTATGGTAAACACATACAAAAATCAATGTAAACATATGCTAACGGTATAATTAAAATACACGATTAAACATCAAACGTGCATTTAGAAAAAGGGAATACAAACTGATATCAAAGATGATCTCTCTCATGTTTCATGTGGTAGAACAATCTATGACGAAACAATAATAAAAGAGGGTTCACTTCTTTTTACAAACATAGAAACAATGCTTCGTATGGATACAAAGTACATATTTTATTTATTCATTTAGAAAGAAAACCGATAAAAAGTATTTGTCCCATTATATTTGAGATTTATCCTCACTGATTTAATCAATATGTATATATATTAATGGTATCTGTACCTAGGTTTTGACCATCAAATGAAAGTTTAATTATCGAACAGTTATTTAATGAAGAAATAAATTGATATTGTTTCCGTTCAACTCCAGACTAGGTACAGTTCAAGAATTAATTTATTAAATTTATTCAAAGCCACGGAGTTACATTATTTTGTTACATTACACTGATATTCAAAGCCTTTTTTTAATTTACATTCATAAATTAGCTGTTCTTTCACTTCGATACAACTGTGTGTACTGATAACAAAAGTACATGTGATCATAGTCTCAACAACCCGTACTTTTTTTGCAAACAAGTTAAACACATTTGTCTTCGCTATCAGCTAACAACAGTTTTACTACGTATATAACATTTTATTGATATGCCTGTACCAAGCCATGAAAGTGAGCGATCATGTATAAATGTGTTTGGGGTATCCACTGCTTCAAAGATATTTTGATTTAATAGACTTTGGACATGTTCTGACTGTGTTGTATGTTTTGTTTTGTTTTATTTTCATATTGTTTGACCTACACAGTAACTTCTGGTAAATAAACAAAATATGGCTTAGTTCTCTGTTGCTTGGTACAACAACTCCGACAAAAATGTTCACTGATGAATCATATACAAAACTCTTTCTCGGGAAGGGTTGTAAACCATCGTTCTACGTATGGAGATTTCCACGAAAATACAATTCATTTACGGCAGCTCATAGTGGTGGTCTGTTGCAAGATAGAAATGTACCTCGCTTTCCATTATAAATCTTAGTACATTTGCATTTACACGTCTTAATATATTGTTTGTATATTTGTGCACGTCATGAAAACAGCAATAATACTCCTCATGTGACGTTAAACAATAGTTAGCTATACTACAGTCTAGGCTACATATATTACAATTGCAAGGACAAATGACATATCATCATAATCAAATTTCAATATAACTAGACCTTATATGATCCCACAGGTATGTTGGAGGATAAATACTATGTTCAATGTAACCATTGTTTCATTACAAGCGACAGGACTGTACGTGTATATACTAAAGTTATCACAATTGAAGATCACTGAGATGTCAAAAGGATTGCTTAATATGTCATGGTCATATAAAGCAGGTATAATACAAGTATCAGCCCGCCAGTTGTTACAAATTACATTACATGTCGTTTTCAAATCGTTTGATCAGTTTTTATATTTGTAATTGTTAATTATTTTGTTCCTTGTCCTATTAGTGTACAGGCAACTGCCCATTATCTAAACACATTAGTCTGTGTCGTGAACAATTATAAACTGCTTTTGAAATCACTAAGGGTGATATGAGGTTATTTCCTGTTTTTGATCATTGTTTGTAGAGTGACGTCATATATTTAACAACGCTTCAGTGAAGTGAACGACTGTGTATCACGATGACATCCGATGTGACGTCATAATCTTCAAGGCGTTCATATGCATATTAGTTTTTGGTTTGCTAATTAGTACGTTGCCTTTCATATCTGAATACTTTATTTGTTTTAATGTGATATGCTTGTTTGATAATTTTGTTAAGAAACATATAGCGATGAATTAACTACATGTCAGTTAGAATTTGAAAGCTGAAACAATAATGGTCGAACCCTCGATGTGATTCGGGGCTGTATACATAGGGCCTGGGTTTTCCACTGCGGGATACAACACCTTCTACAAGGGTAATCGTTGAAATTGTAGGTCAAATCAAATATGCAACACAGACAAACGACCATAGCATCTCATCTTTTCTTTGTGGGACTATAAACATACATTTCCTGTTAACTACGTCACTATTTATACATGTGTTATAGATATGAGTACAATTGTAGCTTTACTCATCTAATGTTCAATGATCAGCAACAATAATAGTCTACAACAGCTCCTATGTCAAATCTAAACCTTCAAACACGGAAATAACAACACAATCTTAAGCAAATAAGAAGTTTGAAGATACCAAAGGGATAATCGGAATTCGCAAATCGCAGAAGGACAGACAACACAATTGCCAAATGAAATAGGACAAAGAACTACAAAACATTACACATAAAACTAAAAATCGAGTAACACGAACCTTGATAAAAACCGAGGATGAAATCAGGTGTTCCGGAAGGGTAAGCAGTTCATGCTTCATTAGGGGCACCTATGGTGTTACTTTAGTTACAAACTCGGTGATTATTCATGAATTAAAAAAAGGACCGGAAAGTGTTTACGACAAGTGGAACATATCCCTGGCCATTTGTGACATAGATGTTCCGTAATGGTCAACCAAGTCATAAGATATCTGTCCTCCAAATTTTGGACAAGTATAGATCCAGTCATAACTTGCAAATATTAATGATTTGTGATTAACGATTGCACCGTATAAACTTTATTTATTATCGCATTTATTCTGATGAAGTATTTAACAGGCACATGTTAACTAAGATATACAAACATCCAGATGACATAACTACATGTAAATGTACATCCAGTAAATTTGTATTTGGATTCAGTACAACATTATATATTTTGTTTTCAGCTAAACAATGCACGTATAGATGACTACAAACTACATGCTGCTCTGTCACCACCACAATACATAGTTCATAGTCAGAAACCCGAGTATTACAGCGATAATACGTGGTAAAAAACCCGAGTCAGCTACATACATGTTGTAGAGGCCACATATAATACAATTGCATATGACAAAATATTCAAGTGCAATTTACGAAGGTAAGTATTGTCATGGAAACTCACTATCAATGTCTTAGTAGAAATTTCAAGAATATTAATCTCTTTGTACTTATTGAGCCATTGATTAAATAATTGCATCGTAAAAATCAAATACCATATTAATGACATCGTTATAATTAGTTATATGGCTATGAATAATGTGGATTTTTTTCATGTTATCGATGATAATTGGTATGTACAAATATTGTTCAAAAGTAAAGTATGGCGCTATGGAAACATTGTGCGTAGACAGACTATATATTATCTTTTGTGATCTACCAATGAATTTATAAAGTGAAAATCCACTTCATGACAGAGTCTTAATTGACGTTCAAGGCTATTTTTATTTAGTTTTAAATTTCTAGTAAGAAAAGATATGGATGTAAATGAACATGAGAGACTGTCCAACATAACACCTAGACACACAATCAAGTAAAAGGAACAGCGTTTTTATTGCTGTTCTGCATTTCACAGTCACAGTAGGGTCTTCGACCATTATCATAGACAGATAAGTACAATGTGCGTATTTGGTTTAATAAAAGTATTACACAGACACAGTTAGAGACAATGATTGTCTAAAAGTATGCACGTAATTACTGAATATCAATGCATGTATAAGGCATAACATAGATTAAGTGCAGAATTACTCCAAATTCTCTTTTATTTGCGTATTAAGAGTATGGATTTCCCCCAACATTAGACACCCATTTACGTTGCACCCACACATATGCAAGGGCACGTTTTTCATTGTATTTGTACCCAACAAAAACAGAAAGCCAGTGTTGGAGGGTGTTTGTACCTGCAACAAAGAATCTTCGTTTTATTTATTTCTATTCCATGGGATTTCCTGCGGTCACACATTTGGTGCAATAGAGAGTAGTCAAAATATATAATGCTGATTATTTGTAAGAAAACTGTCTGGTATCTACCCTTGGATTGAGAAACCATGCAACATTCATTATTGTTGTCATACAGTTACACAGATAAAGTACCATATTGTATCAAAGATAGCGGTACCATATACAATATATAGATAATTTGAACGATTTTAAAAATCAAATCTAGCAAATACTAGCATATTAATATAAAAATTTAAATTGGCAAGTGCATAGTCCCATGTATGATGAATTAAGGCTCTATGGTTTTCTTGCTCCGAAAAACATTTAAAATATTTGACTTTCTAATCTATTGGCTGTTACCCACTTGATTGCATGTCCACTTTGTTAGATATCCACGTGTTATATATATGGGTCTATAATACACATCAAGATACACATTTTTTTGTAACTGAGTGGTCCTATTGACGTTTAACGAAAAAACAATGTCGATGACATAACAGTAGACTTATCAAGATAAACATTTTTTTGTAACTGAGTGGTCCTATTGACGTTTAACGAAAAAACAATGTCGATGACATAACAGTAGACTTATCAACTGAGTCGAGAAAATACGAAAACAACAAATAAAACATAAATGTCTAAAATCCTGGGTCCTCGCCTCTTGTACATTAGTTAAGAGATTGTTACGTAATACATAAAAGGCATACATCTAGTATATTATCGATGACGCATTTAATGTGAATTGACTACGGTGAAACGTTTTACCCACGAGCGACTTTATAGTGTCAGGAAATGATGCATGTTTCTTTGCTTTAACTCGAATGTCTCTTAACGGAAATGATGCATGTTTCTTTGTTTTAACTCGAATGTCTCTTAACACTATTAAACAATTACAGACAGTACATAAAGGTTATGTTACAGTTTGATTAATACAATAAACTTTATTGTATTTATATGCACTTACGAGTAGAAAAAAGATGTATACAAAGAAGTTACCTAATAGTTTTATTCTGTTTATCATTGTCTTTTTTTCTTTTGGTCATTGTATTGTCTATTTTCTTTGATTTACGGCTGCTAATTACGTCTTTGGTATATTCAAACTTTCCTGGAATCTCTTGTAACACAATACCACATATTTTCACCGCAGTAATGGACGTCCAAAAGTTGTAGAGCTAAACGAACCGAATACACAATTTGACATACGAGCAAGACGTGTATGGGAACGGACCTGCCCCTAGCATATTTAACCTCTAAATCGTTTGTTAGAAGACCAGTGCAAAGACTTGATCAACTTGTTAAATATTTCATTTGAACAAACCAATAGAGGTATTTTAACACAAACTGATGTACAGGCGTACATTTTATATTTGTAAAGTACACATACAGCTTCACTTAAAACATAGAGATGTTATCATTGCGTGTCCTCTTGTATGCAATTTGTCATATTTATAATACGGCATTGTTAGAGATAGGGATTATAATGATATATTGCTTTCAGTGGCTGCACAGGCAACGCCAACAACCACGTGGAATGATTATGTTGGTCTCAGTAGACAAAGTAATCTGTTACATAAAGATGAACATATTTATGATGCTTATCTTTCCACGTTTTTTTTTATTCACTATCAACAATAAACAATGTTCGAGCATTATCGTTATTTTCTATATGTTTATCAATTATTAAAGCAACTTTTTTTAATTGATTTTTATTATTTTTCAGCTATAGGATTGTTTAAAGTAAGAATATAGGAATGATGCAGCATCTATCGGATCAGGAGCGGCCTTTTGTGTGGGATATACTTAATTATAATTATAAAGTGTATTATTTCTATCTGCTAAATACTTTAATGTTTTTCGCACACCAATTAGATTATTCGCTACATTGTAAATAAAACATAATTTCATAAATGTCTAAACTCCTGGGTCCTCGCCTCTTGTACATTAGTTAAGAGATTTTTACGTAATACATAAAAGACATACATCTAGTATATTATCGATGACGCATTTAATGTGAATTGACTACGGTGAAACGTTTTACCCACGAGCGACTTTATAGTGTCAGGAAATGATGCATGTTTCTTTGTTTTAACTCGAATGTCTCTTAACACTATTAAACAATTCCAGACAGTACATAAAGGTTATGTTACAGTTTGATTAATACAATAAACTTTATTGTATTTATATGCACTTACGAGTAGAAAAAAGATGTATACAAAGAAGTTACCTAATAGTTTTATTCTGTTTATCATTGTCTTTTTTTCTTTTGGTCATTGTATTGTCTATTTTCTTTGATTTACGGCTGCTAATTACGTCTTTGGTATATTCAAACTTTCCTGGAATCTCTTGTAACACAATACCACATATTTTCACCGCAGTAATGGACGGCCAAAAGTTGTAAAGCTAAACGAACCGAATACACAATTTGACATACGAGCAAGACGTGTGTGGGAACGGACCTGCCCCTAGCATATTTAACCTCTAAATCGTTTGTTAGAAGATCAGTGCAGACTTGATCAACTTGTCCTAATACTTGACCGTACTATCTGTTGGTAAGTAAATGAAGCTAAATATTTCATTTGAACAAACCAATAGAGGTAATTAAACACAAACTGATGTACAGGCGTACATTTTATATTTGTAAAGTACACATACAGCTTCACTTAAAACATAGAGATGTTATCATTGCGTGTCCTCTTGTATGCAATTTGTCATATTTATAATACGGCATTGTTAGAGATAGGGATTATAATGATATATTGCTTTCAGTGGCTGCACAGGCAACGCCAACAACCACGTGGAATGATTATGTTGGTCTCAGTAGATAAAGTAATCTGTTACATAAAGATGAACATATTTATGATGCTTATCTTTCCACGTTTTTGTTTATTCACTATCAACAATAAACAATGTTCGAGCATTATCGTTATTTTCTATATGCTTATCAATTATTAAAGCAACTTTTTTTAATTGATTTTTTATTATTGTTCAGCTATAGGATTGTTTAAAGTAAGAATATAGGAATGATGCAGCATCTATCGGATCAGGAGCGGCCTTTTGTGTTGGATATACTTAATTATAATTATGAAGTGTATTATTTCTATCTGCTAAATACTTTAATGTTTTTCGCACACCAATTAGATTATTCGCAACATTGTATACTAGGACACGTAGTCAAAGTGTTGAGAATAAGAAATAAATTATTATGAAGGACCAACTCTCTGTTCGGTATGTGTTGACATCAATTGAGATGAGATCAACAGCCGTTATGACAAGATAATGATTTAAACATAGCTTTAAGTCGTGTTATGAGATTTTCTGTTAATTCTGATAGTTTGGTTAAAACTCGTATGCATTCCTATTTTGATTTTGATATAAGTTACTGTTGATATAATAAAACAATTACAGTTTTTATAGGTCTATATGAGTGATTATGGACCCAAGAACCAACGTTGACCTCGGCTTACGTCCTCGGTCATTATTGATTTCGTAGGTCCAAATAAACCCCATAGACTATAATTGTATATTATTGTTAACAATATAATTGCCATACCTCTTAGACTTAGTGACAGTTCAGATTTCCAGGAATCTAAAATGACCTATAATTAGTTTTTCAAAATGGTCTGAACTTCTATTGGAAAAATAATAATGTGTGAACGGAAAAGGTATTAGATTTAATATTCCTTTAGGAGATCAGCTGATATTTGATGGAAAGTTAAATAATAGTATGATAAGAAGCTTGAAATGTCATGACGGGTGAAATATACGGCGTTATCGTAATATTACGTCACACATTATTATCCATTTAGGAAATCAATTCCGACAGCGTAAAGACTCTTTGCATATATGATTAAGTCAGTGTATACGATGATTCCACTGTATCGCACATCCGTGTCTATATCAATTTGTGCAACAACTGTCATGTCAAATAGTGTTCCCTTATTTATATTTCACGAAAGCAATGTGTAAAAAGACATATATTATGTACAAACAACTTTCACGTATATTTAATCTTGTCAGTAATACCTTTCTACAATCACTGACACAAAATACGTTAACTTCCAGTATTAGCGGTATGATATAATATATTGGTACAAAGCAAGAGCATAATGTAACCTACGAATGGCGGTCAGGGGATGCTCTCTCTATGATGATGTCTGCTTATAATACGGAAACCTGAACGTGGGCAATAGCGGATGTCGTACTTTGAGAGTGCCACACTCGTCACATTCGGTGGTGCATTGAACCTGCTTACAATGTTCATCGTCCCTGCTTCACTCTTCAAACTTTTCTCATGAGAATCAAAAGTTGCTCCTCATAACAGCATAATTTGATGTATAATGTTGAACATTTTCCTAGTCCAAAATATACATGTGAGATATGAAACACATAATATATGGACATTGATCAACCAACAATCAGTCAATCAATTTCAAATAAAAATTGACATTTTATAAACTATTCTACAACAAAACAGTCCAAGATGTACAATTTAATTAAATTTGTTTCTTCCTTTCAAAATGTAACAAACAATTTTTAAGACTCGCATTAACGGTATAAACAGTTTAGAAATAATCACAATTTCGTTCTTAATTAATATCAAATTTTGACGTCGCCATGTATATATAATATAGTTTAATATATTAAAAATGTATTCCTGTTTAGAAATGTACGCTTGTTTATGTGCGTAGTTACACTTCAAAATAGTTCCAAGATCCCAAATGACACAAGAATAAATCATTTATAAAACGACCAATATGATATATGTCTATCTAGGGAGACATGACTGATAGAAGAACTATGGCTGTTGAGAAAACAAGCTGATAATAACGAGTGGTTCAACTAATGTGTCCTCGTTTAATTTCATTTATAAAAACGTCTGACAATTGGGAAAAAATTAAAGCGTCATCATTTTTTCTCATAATCTCCATTTGCTTTTAATGGTATTTAAAAATGTCAAAAAATTCAAAATTCACAAGTTGTATACAGAGATAAGTTTTGAAACAAAAATGTAAATATCCAGAAATCGTATGAATCATATAGTAATTTAAGAAGAAAATGAAAAAAAAAAAAAAAAAGTTATGGTATATTGGAGGAGACATCTTTGATGAACCCATTTGATTTGTAAAACACACTTAAACAGATAAAGAAGTATTGATCGTTATAGATTATGGAATTATCCTTTTGAAGATAAAATTGATGAAAAATATCGCCAAAATAAAAAAAGAACCAAATACGTAAATGGCAATATCGTATTGCATGATATACTGATGTTACTAAAAGTGAACCTCGCAATAACACAATTGAACTATACTATTGGATGTTTTACCAGTCTTAAAGATGTTTGTTTGTATTGGTAATACAATTATATACAATAGAACGTGAGTTTTGAATTCTCTGACACCGCAAAGGAATCATGAGCATAAAAATATGGGACTTGTGTTCTCTTATGCGAGATACAACCCATGCGAAACGAATGTCTGCTGCTTGAACTGTACAAATTAGATATACAACGCGTGGCCCATGTTTGGAAACTTTCACGCTCCTTGCACGTAGAAGATACAATAGATAGCTGCAGTCGCGCCTATTGAGTCAGTGTGATAGAATTAGTCTCTCCATAACTGTTTTCAAACCTACCACCATCCGCTCATTTACATGCCCCTTTTACCAATGTAATTTATTGTGTTTAAACTTGTGCTCATTATTAGTATGACTAATAATTAACATTAAGCATTATTTATTTCATTTTTGCGTAATGTCTAATTTTTTTCGAGTGTCATAAATCCATAGATAGCAAATTTAGGGCTCGTGACGCGTTTGTGGAATAACCGCCATTATATACGCCCGAAATGGAAACATTTTACGAGACGAAAATACTGTATCTCTCAAGATGACCTATTATTTGTATTTACAGCTGTCGTTGTATAATTCAGGGTTATGCTATTTCTCTAAATGTCACCCTATAGTAGGTTCGTACAGAAATAAGAACGGATCACTTGCACCATTAGATAATGACATGTGCCATTGTTATTGTAACATTTCAACTTTTATACATCTGGGAAAAGTTAATGAGCCCGTTTAGTATATCATGTATAATAGTTAGCTGTGTAGCTGTCAATTAACACAGCTGATACCTTCACAACAGACACTAATGCTGTATGAAACATAGAGGTTTTATTTTGGTACTTTAAGTTTAATAATACATAATAAACGTAATACCAATACCTCCGGAAACAAAGACATACAAATTAAACTTACCTTTAACGAGAAATAAAACTAATATTAATCCCAGGTACTGATGTGTTCTTTTGTGAATTTTTGCACTAATTTCCATGTCTTTGTTAAATCCATTGAACTAAATTTTGCTCTAAATGAAGATACATGGATGTAACAAGAGTTAAATAGAAGTAGAGAATGAAGACCAAGTCTGATAATCATTACTTTATCTGTATCATACTGGTGCCGTCAACATCCAACACGTTGTATATACAAGTCAAGTATTGATCCATTTAAAACACGTTTGATTTTTATTCATTAAAACAATGAAAGAAACATTAATTGATAGTATTCCAATGAAACGTGTAATCAAAGTCCTTTTATTGAGAATGTTTTTTTCCAAGGATGGTTGAATCGACTATTAATAGTTTAGCATTGTTGGTTCAGTAGGTTTGTTTTTCTAATAACCTTTATGGTATATTCTCTCGTCCTATTGGTCCTATTTGACTTCCAGTGCGTCCTATTTCAACAGTCGCATCACTTGACAAGACACATTGTACATGACAAAGATTAATGGAACATATAATTGAATATCTGTATCATTTCCCACATAATCTAAGCTAATACAAATATGGATGGGAAACATATTGGGTAATTGAGAGGTAGAATTAATATCAAATTTGTTATCATTCAAATTAAGTGCTAGAATTATTGTTTGTTCTGAAATAAAACATGTGTATCCCAAAATAATGTTTCTTGTTTATGAGTTTAAATAATAAGTTAAACAGTTATAAGCGATAATAAGCCATCACAAAAACCACACTACTTCAAAACACAGAAATGATAACGAGTCATATCCCCAGGCAGTAACAAACATGTGACTGGGTTAATGGAATCCAAACCATCTCTTCTTAAAATTTAGTTATCTAGCCACCATATTCTTATTTTTAATTTTGAAATCAACATTAATTTCAAGAAATTCACACAATTGTCCATTGCAAATGATGAATGGTTTTCTATTAGACAAATACAAAGAAAAACTATGATAGCAAAGGGGTAAGCAAAACCCGTAAATAGAAGGATTGACAATGCATTAACTATTAGAAAAGGAGAAAAGGCAACAATGGTCCACATAACACTATGCTGAAAACTAAAGATTAGGCAACGCGAATCCCACTAAACGTCGGGGGTGAACTATGGTGTTTCTGAAGGGTAATAAGTTGCATCGTCACCATTGGCACCCGTAGTATTTATCTTGTTAAATATGTCTTAAAAGTAAAAAAAAGAAGACTCATTTACATTTGAGAACTGGTATTTCGTAACGGTGACTTTAACCTTGGAGCAATACAGCCCTGTTTGAGTAGCTGTTGCATCAGTAGCTAATATCTGTCCAGAAAACCACTGCAGTGGGTAAAAGCCATCACATAACGTATGGGTTGTGAAATGTAAACTTTATAAGCTGGTGCTGCTAATATGTGGATTAAACAATGACAACTGCCCATGAAATATTATGGTTTAAGGTATATGTTATTTACACAACAATCCAAAATAAGCCGGAACTGTCCAAATAGTTTTTGCTTATATGTCAATAAATATAAAAATCTGGTTTAGATAATCCATAGAACCTTTGAGGTGTAATCAAACACCATGACGATAACGGCATGAACAATGTTCAAAGACAAATAAATATAAAATATATGTATTTACAAGAACAAAGAGTCAGACCTATTACTTTTAAAATGTGAACATGCCACATTACGGTTCATATTGTAACTTGAAAAAATATCGTATAAACCAGTTTATAAATGCGTAACGTAGTTATAAGCATATTCAGTACAGAGGATACAATTGTGTTTGGCAGGGCAGGGTTTACATGTTTTCCACACATGGCACCCGTTTTCAAGTTGGTGTAGAGTATATGTTAAGCAGAAACATATTTGTAGTCAATAGCAAAGTATCACGAGGTATAGCAAACAAAATACTGTCATTATATTTCCACTATCATTATAACGGTAACATGTCAATAATAAAACAATACAGACTACCATATAGGTATTAGTAAGAACTAATGATAGTATAAATCGACCTGAAATATACGTTCAACGAAACGAAATTTGCATTCATACAAACGTCAAAAACAATTTCAGGTACATCATGGCGATGTCAACTTACATTCCAATGAAATGATGGTGATGTCAGCTTTCTACTAGACCAGTACGCTTAGTTGGATTCTTATAGTGTGCTAGCTAACTTCAACAACAGTCTACTGGTACAATGTAAACATGTCGCTCCATTCTGACATATTATCCTGATTCCGAGTCAACAATTGTTTGCTCATGCTAAGAAGTCAAGCAAACAATACATACCAATTTTATAGTCTTTGGTTTGACCCAACCGTGGCTCGAACCCACGATATACCGCATTCTTCGAAGCGAGTACGCTAACCATTACAACACCGCTAAAATAGTCAGTAATGTATGCATTCATTGGAATATTTTTAAATAATAATATCGTCAGAATGTATACTTGTAGTTGTAGCAGTTTAGCTATGTTTGATAAAATCTCCAAGTAAATAATAAATAATACATTTGTCAAAAGTTAATTATTTAGTTGACAGTTAGACCAAAGCCGTGTTTGGAGTACAAAACAAATCGCTTGCCTAATACACAATTTTAGCATTATTTTTCCATTTGAAATTGTATTTATTTCTGATTCAATTCCAAAATGGAAGGTGAATGAGCGATAGTGTAATATAATAATAATGATTTGTTGGACTTTCTATTAGGCCTCGATTGAAACGTCAACTAAATAGAATTTTATTATAGTATTTTAATATCCCCATACATTCTATATCAATATAATATTTTTTCACTATAATAAAACAACATCAGTGTCTAAATATTGACTTCAATAACACTGATATGCTGATTACAATGAAATTTCGATTTTGGAAATGAGAAAACAAACAGAATGTTATATAAATCACTACTAATGAATAAATTTTTTCTAGTTTCATGACCCAGATACATGTATGATTTGATTTAACCAAATATACAACCGCTGTTGTATTGCTCAAAATATTGCATAGACTTGAAACAGCCATTGTCCTATTCACGAGGAAAACAAGTCATTACGCAATAACAGAAGAACATATATATAATAGTGATTACACGTGTATGGGGTACAGGGAGGTCTGTTTCTATTGCCACAATTAGAAGATAATATAACAGAAAGGACTAGGAACTTTTGCTGTATAATTGCCAGCCACAAAATACCAATACGACCAAGCCATTGACAATAAGGAATATGTGTAAGTGGTCTCTTACGTAGAACGAGAGTGACATTTTTCAAACGAGAGACATTATATTACGTCATATGATTTATCATATCTCTATGTTGAATTGTGAATTTGAATCACCCTACAAAACCAGAGACACCACTGTGGGACATATTCTTTCCTGGTTATTATGTGGGTGTTTGTTTTTTTTTCCATTCCACTTCTAAATGTATTTTGTAAACTCTACGTGCACAAATACAACTCTTTCTGACAAATTAGAGCCTGGGTTAATTCAATTTGTGTTTTCTATTCAAAAACATTACTAAAAATCTCATTGGCTACATGTATAAATAATTGGGTTATTTTACATGTTTGGACAGATTTTTGCAAACGGCTAGAAAACATAGCTGTAAATTTACTCACTTACTTTCATGTATATTGTATATATCTTAGTGGTCATATAAAGCCTGCAAGAATCCTTAGGGGTATTGATTTTGCCCTTTCCGACGATTTTGAGATTTGATGTTGGAATTGTTCCGATAGTCTGGTATGTTTTGACTTTCATATTATTAATGGCACACAGTTTGTATAATTTATTGTAATGCAGTGTATATGACTTATTTCCTAATGATTATCACCAGATATCGTTATATATACCATTTTAGAAGAAAAAAAAACAGTGGCAACTATGCATAATAATGTATTTAAGATTACGCTTCAACATGTTGTAGTCCGTTTATGCTTAAATTTGAACGCCTTTTTTTGAAATTACAATGTTTTAAATATCAGTCTCAGCTAACAATACAAAATAATCACAATCTGCACAAAGAAGTACACGAGTCAAACATAACATCACAACAACGTAGCACACAATAAGACAATATCAGGTGTGTTTCTCGAACGTCAACTTTCTTAAAATCAAATATACATACTGTTGTTTTAGCAATTATAATTTATTAAATTGATGTTCAGTTGAGAAACCATTAATGGTGTGTTCCCATCATGCCCAATTTTGAAAATCCAGGTAAGAAATACCTTGGGTACAGTGGGAATTATTTTTATAGGCGTACTAATTAAAGATCAAACGAAATTACATATAGTATGTTTCTACATAGTCGTTTGATAAAAAAAACAACACTAACATGTAACAAATTTATTGACCATAAATAATAACAGCAGATTTACACTGAGTAATGGAAATTTAAAATTACAATTTAGTCCAGATGGAGTAAATGTGATGCTGCGTCTGAGTACAGTATAACATCAATGCGTACACTGGTAAAACGTTCATTGAGTTGGATTAGTCGGATGTCAATGTCTCTGCATCTGTTGGCTTTTGGACTTATAGTAACACCTGCGCTACGCTGAATTCTGGTTACTTCATTTGCTGCCTGGATGTCTTTGACTGTGCTGATTAATGTGTAGATGTTGGGTGAGCATGGAAGACATTCTTCTTCAGTTTTTGTGCCAACCCTCGGTGTGATTTGTGGTACGGGGTCCAGCTGTGTTGAAGTGGTTCTATACTTATCGGTCCCCGTCGATCCATTGGGTTGGAACATAGTCCATGAATGTAGTTGTGTTGGTTGGTGTGCCAATGTCTTCTATGTCATTTCGTACATTTAACCAAACGTCTTCTATTAAACCCATCGATACGAGTGATAGAACAGCTGATCTTCTTACAAGTTGTCTAATGTCGTCGTCGTTTCTGTAGGTGACTTGTAGAGAAGTGTGTTGGGTTTTTCTCTATATGGCTTGAGTGTTATGAAAGAAACAATCCTTGACGGTAATTCCTTGGGAGACAGTTCTAGCAGCGAGTCTTTTCGGGTAGCAGTGCGAAAAGTAATGGGTACATCTGGTCATCTATCAAGGCGTGTATAGTGTATATCTGTTGAAACTGACTTGGACATGTGTAAAAAGTTCCATCACAGTATCAGGTATCTGCAGTGTGGTTAGTTCTATCAGGTTCTGTGAAGAGGCAAATGGTATGATGCGATTGTTGTCACCATCGTCGAATAGTAGAAATTCTTCTCCAGTAGTTGTCCATGGTCCTTCAAGTATGATGTTTTGTTGAGTTTTTGGAAGTTTGGGTAGTTGTATCATCGTTCCAGTCTTGGGTTCTGAGTTTACATGTCAATCAATAAAATCATAAAAAAATAAGGTTTTATTATAGAATATTCAAATTAAAAAAAAAGAGATGTGACCATGTGAATCGAGCGAGCATCTACTGTTCCATTCATAGTATTCGTTGGATGCAACGACAAACGAACATTTACGGGTATCACTGGTGAAGCTAGAACTGTACCATTCCGGAGCGCCTGGATTCTTCTCTGTTTTAGTGTGGTTCGATATTTAGTTTCTGGGTAGTGTTAGGTTTTCCTTCTAAACGGCGTATTAACATTGAAACTATTCTAGAGTGCACCATACTTACCTTAACACATTTAACGAGAACAACAAGAAATCCCCAAAACAAAACAGAAAGAAAATTCCCAACTGTTACATCGGAAACATACATGTTAGTGAATTCTGGAATGGTTCACAACTTAACGATGACGACAATAAACCTTTTTGACCGACCGATAAGTTTATGTTCAGTTGATTGCATCGCTAAACCGAAGGTTTATTTGACAGGCGTATTCCCGTGTTAAAAAAACACCCGTTTCAACAAAAGGAATATGGCCCTAGAAATCATATATATCAGGGATATGTAGATCCCACATGTCATAGATAATATTACTTAAAACTAAAAAAAAAACGAATTCGTCTAGTGTATGCACATTCATTAACAAATTATCAATGTTTAATTTTGTGTGTGTTACATTATGCAGAAACAGAAAAGTATGACGTCTTATCACGACTTTGGCATTTCAAACTTTTCTTTCATAAATAAAGAAAAAAAACAAATATTTAAACGCTTTAGGCCGACATTGTGACATGTTCAAAAATATGTCCACCAGTCCCTCATTGTACACTACTTCACTACACAAAATCAGCTCGTGATTTCAGACAACTACCACTTATAGGTGACCACATTAATCTGACAAATAAAATACAATTGTATAATCCCTCCACGTGAAACATGGAAGACTAATGGTTAGAGTGAGTGATTGTTGTTAAGCACAAAATAAACAAGTTTTCATATATATATAGTTGCCAGAACAAGTTACATTTTGATGAGATGATAATAATGTCCGCTTTGTACTAGACCAACAGACATAATTTTATATTTGTATATTGCTAGTTCACCAAAACAACAGTCCACGGGTAGACATGTCGCCCCATATGAACATATTATCCTTATTCGAAATCAACCAGTGTTTGTTCCTACAAATCAGTGGTTCTTGTTTAGTGGAAAACCAACAAATACTTATATTGTAGTCTTTGGTTTCACTCGATCGGGGATCGAATCCACGACCTACCGCACTCGAGCCGAGCACGATAACAATAATACCACCGATATGGTTACTTTTATCTAGAATATAATCAATTAATGACATTGTATTTATAATATTCACATATTTTTTATCTGATTTTTGAAAAACAGAAGTCTCAGAGGTTGAACTTAAGGATATAACGATGAAATGTATCAAATATATAACCTTATGACCCTCTTGTCGTAATTTCTTTTGATTTATGTGAGGCTGTCTGGAGAGTAATACAAGGCTTTGTTTTATGGATATTGGCTCTCTGTAATGTCTATATGTATATTAATGTCAATATATACAGTAATCAATAGAAAAAATAAAACATTATTACAATAATTAGAAATCGCTGGTACGATAAAGCAGTACCTGTCAGTAAGGTTGTCTACCATCGTCTTCATGCACTGAACCAATTAGTAAAACATAGATGATTTGATATTGTTTCATTTTGTTTTATCCGGCATTGCACTAACATCTAAGAATATCCAGACTTTGAGGGAACCAAACATTTCTTCATTATATAGAAATACTGTTCTGAACCTAAAGATGTTGTAGGCCCGTTGATGATTAGTAATTTGAGGTAACTCGATATGAGGATGTTCGTATATGTTAGTGGAATTCCGGATAAAAATAAAACGGATCAAAATAAGATGTGCTTGTTATTACATTGGGTATTTCTTCTCTGTGATGTTTATGCGCTATGAGGTAAATGTGATATCCAAGACCACGATTAGATTTATATATATTCATAACCGATTAGACTTGGGGGGAAATCATCGCATTAACCGCATCGGTCGTGTAATGGCGTGCTGGCCTATATTGCGGTAGATCACGGGGTCAAGCCCAAGATGGGTCAGACTAAAGACTATTAAATTAGTATTTGCTGCTTCGATGATATTCACGAGGCATAAAGACTGGTTGTAACTAAGTGTGTTGAACTGGTACAAGACGGAAATCATCATCATCATCATCACACCATCGAGATGTATTATGTACACGCTATGATATAACTTAATTAAATAGCTGACTTGGTGTCAAACAACTTTATTTGCGATATCGCTGTTCATTCTAACCGATATCTTCTCTTTCAGACGAGAATCCCGTACCCTATACTAAAAATATAGCAGACTGTCATTATTTGATTGTGAAGGTCTCCACGCAGTATTGAGATTTTAAAGATTAGATTAATAATACCTTTGTAATTTGAATAAGACGACGAGACAAGAGAGTAGGATCTAATAGATTCTCTTAAGAATACAGAATACCATCGTGATTTGCCAAGTGCGAAATTTTAAATACCACGCCAATATTATCAAAGGACTGGTTATAAGATAAGTTAATCTTTCAATGAGGTCGACAGCCTAAGACTTGTTTTACAGTACTAAGTAGGAAGATTAATAATTTAAAAAATAATTTGTAGTCGAGAATTCTCTGGTTGCACATAATATTCTATACTTTGTTATGTAGAACAGGTCTGTAACAACAACGCAGCGCATTATCAACGAATGGGTTCATGCTATTTGTATGTGTTCTAAATGTGTAATCATTTTACTTTGTTCTATTTAAAGCTTTTGTCGGTTTGTTATTGTGTTAAGGAAATATTGCATGTGAAGTCTATTAAAACGCCACTTGTAATTGAAATGGTTGTCAAACAATCGTAGAATGTCAGTTAATCCAAGTCACATCTATTGTTCTACTAGTTAAAAAAAATAGGTATGATATGTAGGTTGACAAGTCTGAAATGTTCAGAATATAAAACAAAACTCGAATTAATATACTTTAAAGTTGAATTGTTCCATATCACAGCTACTGTTGTTCTGGTACAAATGTACATATACTAGAAACTAATAGATACTAGGTACCGGTACCAAATAATAATGTCTGAGAGTCTGCCAGTATATTTAGCAAAATTGACTCAGTGGATCATGCGATCTATTATCATCGATTTGCGTCCGAAGTCGTCCTTACATTATTGTTTTACCATAACATCTCTGAAATCACCTGGTCAATTGCAGCATATTTTGTAAGGATTGTTCCTTTGGTTGACCGCAAGTGTTCGTTCATGAGAAAACACTTTATTGATAATATCCAGTGTCGTGTTGTCTATTATAATTGTCAAAGCCTATATAATTAGATTCATCCCGGTGCAACCATTTTACTTATTTATTAATTGTAATCCTGTTCCCGTCACCAATGCAGCTGAAAGAGCGTTATTCTGACAATCAATTGATCTCAAGCAACCACCTGCAGTGTAACATTGAATTCGTTAGGTACCTATTTCTCTTTTGACTTGATTCAATCAACCATGAAATTAAACCTGTAAGCTATATGCACAGCTATTAGAAAATCTGGCTTACATTTCATATGTACGATATCTAATTTATAAAGCATGTAAGAAAACAATCGCTGCTCGGTTCCATGGAAATTGACATTCATGAAATACAGTAACATACAATGTAAGGTAATTCTACTCATGGCGGTAAGACAATTAACACGATTTCCCGATTATATTTTGGAATTATCCGACAGTGCGGTATTTTTGTTTGTCGTTTGTTTTTTCCCTTTCATTTTCTTACTTCCAGGGGTCTGTGGTCATGACCGTATAGTGGTTTATTCAGGAGTTCCGTCTTTTTCTTCATTATTAAAACATACGTCCATGATATAGCAGAAATATTATTGAAAGTGGTGTCAACGAGTCATGTATTACTTACCATTAAATTATGTAATATTGCGTATTTCTTAATGTGTTTGTTGGTGTCTGTGTTGCTAATCTTTTATATTTTCTGTGTTGTATTTTTGTGTTTGTTTTGTATCTGGTGTACTCAAATTTTGCCAGTGTATCTTGGTTGCCCTTTCGGTGTTCTCTAACGTTTATTTACATCTGTTTTTCTCGTAATGACCGATTCAAATTTGTCCTTGTCTTGTGAAAGTACATCCCACCATATATAATTTCGCATTAGAAACATTACGTCCGGTATGTCAAATTACAACGGATATTTCAGAGATTAGTAGTTATTTCATCTTCTTAGTCCATGATGAGAAAACTAGACATGAAAGATAAATATGATTAATGTCGAATGTCACGTTATGGTACAAGAAACATATGTTAATATTTTATAAATGTTGTGTTTCTTTAATGATTCTTTATTTTGCTTATTAATAAACATGTGTTGTAGGCGCATAAAACTACTTTTACATTGTCATTTTTAATTGAATTTCTTGTACCAAGTGGTCACGCATTTGTGTGTTAGGGGTATCGATTTCTCCTCTTTCGACGATTTTTCTATTGAATTTTAAATCTGTTCTGACAGTGTGGTATTTTGGGTTTTGATTTATTGAACATAGTACTGTTAAAATGTTACAAAATATAGTTCGTTTCTGTGCCTACTATAAAACCACTTCTGCTTAATCCGCTGTTAACTAATTATGCATCAATCAATAGGCATCTCGACAGGACATTACATTAAACAGGATCTGTAAATTTCTAATATAAATATATCAATAAACTATATCAGTCCCGATGCACTGACTTATGGGCGGATGATACACTCTGGGACTTGTAGTTTACCAGCTGATGTAGCGACACAATGATATTAATACAAACGTAGATATCTAATTTAATGCAGACGAAGCGTGGCTGGAATAAGTCTCATCAGGTACGCACATAGTGAAAAGACTGGAACATGTGTATAATTTAGATCAATTGTATGTTACAAATATTATAGAAACGACCTGTAATTACTAGGCATATCTTCCCTGGAGATAATTGTTATACTCTATGCAACATTTATCTTTAATTATTTATTATTTAAAACGTTTTAACAACATGTTTACACATGATGCTTTACTCAACGACTTTTATTTTCTTTCTAACCGCTATTTGCACAAGTGGTCTGCGTCCTTTCACACTCTGGTACTGACGATACGGTATTGGCGGCAATCTTTTCTTGCTTTGTCTAATTCTTTGCATAACCATTAACAGAATCGATACTCATTTAAGAACTAATTTGTTGCGATTGTTGATATTTCTTGTTTGCTATCTTAGTCAAAGTAGGTAAACAAATAAGAATTGTAAAAAAAATCGACATATTTTTTTAATTTCTATATTGTGAATAGGAGAAATCGAAACTAAATGATTTTTTAAAACAAATATCAAAACAATTTACAACAATATTAAAATGCTCGTACGATAAATCGATTTCCGTACCAGTAAATTCACAGATGATATGAATGTTTAGGCTTTATTAGGAATTGAAGATAAAGTAAAAACAGTTACATCTTCCCAGATTAAAAAAAAATATTTGGCTTTCCAATATATCTATTTTGAGCATAGATGAAGGTTATTACAGAAACGCATGGTGCGTACTAAATATGATATCTACGTTTCTATGACTACCACTGGGTCTATAACTTACTGGTGGACTGTTAGTCCCTGAGGGTATCATCCGCCCAGTAGTCAGTGTTTCTACCACTGGGTCTATAACTTACTGGTGGACTATTAGACCCCGAGAGTATCATCCGCCCAGTAGTCAGTGTTTCTATCACTGGGTCTATAACTTACTGGTGGACTATTAGTCCCTGAGGGTATTAACCGCCCAGTAGTCAGTGTTTCTACCACTGGGTCTATAACTTACTGGTGGACTATTAGTCCCTGAGGGTATTAACCGCCCAGTAGTCAGTGTTTCGACCACTGGGTATATAACTTACTGGTGGACTATTAGTCCCTGAGAGTATCATCCGCCCAGTAGTCAGTGTTTCTATCACTGGGTCTATAACTTACTGGTGGACTATTAGTCCCCGAGAGTATCATCCGCCCAGTAGTCAGTGTTTCTATCACTGGGTCTATAACTTACTGGTGGACTATTAGTCCCTGAGGGTATTAACCGCCCAGTAGTCAGTGTTTCTGTACTGACATGGTTTATTAGATATATTTTTATTGATATGTACAGTTCCTATATAATGTAATTATTATCAAAACTAAGATTCTCCTCCATCAGGCATATGTGACCGTAGCCGAGTTTGGCTATCCTGTTTAAGCCCTCAGGCATAGGTGACCGTAGCCGAGTTTGGCTATCCTCTTTAGGCCCTTTGGTTGTATTGCTCCCAAACACTTTTAAATTATTTTGGCTTTTCAATATTTCGGTTCTTAGCCGTACCTGATTAAGGTTATTCCAGTAACGTACCTGATTAAGGTTATTTCAGAAACGATGTGTGAGCACTAAATTTAATATTTACGTTTTTATTAGACTTTTATATTAGTCTTTGTGAAAACATGATACTACATGGAATGAATATTTAATTGTAAATCAACTAATCATACTTTTATTATGTGCCAAGCTTTTAATATTACGTAACATTCGTTGTTTAATTGATTCACAGCCGTTTACTAAAGGGATTAACGGTTGAAAATTATGACAGTTCTATAGATTTAGGTGAAATATGGTCCCATAAGTTCAATTCGGAAGTATCTCTATGATCATTATCAGGCAATAAGAGATTGGTACGTGCACAACGTTTAATATCTTCACCTGAAGTATGGTTAAGTCACATCTAAATCATTAACGTCGGAAATCATGCATAGATGAAAAAAATCGAATGCCTCTTAGCAGAATATAAATGTTTTAGAGATAGAGTTTAATTGTAATAAATATGAATATTTGTTCACGTCAGTCCTAAATTTTAGTTTTCATTATAATGCGACTAGGAGATAAAACAAACTGGTGACCGAATGCAATATTTACAAGAACGTGCAATGATAAGAAGATACCAAAGGGGTAATCAGAATCCGAAGAACAGACAACACAACGGCCAAAAGAAAAAGTACAAACAACGATCTATAAAACTAATGATCGAGTAACACGATCCCCACTAAAAACCGGGGGGGATGCATTCAGGTTTCCCGGATGGGTAAGTAGCTCCTGCTCCACTAGTGACACCCGTCGTATTAATCTAGTTAGAAACCCGGAGAAAAGCAATGAACGAGGAAAGCACCGGGAAGTGTTTACGACACAGATATTCCATAACGGTCACCATGTCATGGTGATGACTTCAACTTAACTAAAAGGAACCCTTGGTTAAGTAGCTTCCTTGTTAAGATTGCCAACATTTGCGATCGACAGTAGCGCACACAAATGTATTTATATGATATTTGGAAGCAAAATACTCTTAGAGATGTGTGTTTTTTTGTATAAACAAGCATATCAGAGAATGTAAGTTCTTCAGTTACGTCTTTTCAACTCCTTGCACTATTATTCTTTGATAAAACATGATACTACATGTGATAAACGAATCATATTATCATTATGTGCAACGCTTTTAATATTACGTAATATTTGTTGCTTAATTGATGTACAGCCGTTGATTAAAGGGATTAACAAATGGATAGTATTACGGTTTTATGAATATAGGTGAAATATGGTCCCATAAATTGAAATCGGAAATATTCTTATAATGATTATCAGGAAATAAGAGAAGGATCCGTGCACAAAGTTTAATATCTTCACCTGAAGTATGGTTGTCGCATCAACAGAAAACTCAACTGAACTGTATAAACAGCATAGACAATTATAGTACATATATATGTTTTTAATATTCTTACTGCGAATCTTGCTTATATCTGATGATCTATGTATTAATCTGTTATGGAAATGCCATTTTACAGGTGTTTCTGTATTAGACGTTAACATGAGAAAATCTTTAATATTGAGATGTGGTGTTTAGCGCCACTTTCAACAATATTTCGGTTGCATCATGGCGGTATTTTTTTGGTTGAGGAAACCGGAGGAAACAGACCTGTCGCAAGTCACTGACAAACTTGATCACATAATGCTGTATCGAGTACACCTCGCGATGAGATGGGATTCGAACTCCCAACTTTAGTGATGATAGGGACTGATTGCTATGGTAGTTGTAAATCCACATACCATAGGATCACGACCCTGACGGCCCCCATCTTCAATATAACACCAAATACTACACATGTCAAACATATCTGATTGATTGTTGGTTGCTTAATGCTCAGGCACATTCGCAACCAGAAGAGGCACAGCAATAAATAAAACTTATACAGATATGTAGGAGGGATGAACCGAACGGGGCTGCCACTATGCAGGTAGGGAAAGCTGTGTAGTGACTTAAATTTAACCGAGCAGTGCAACGATTTGGGACTGCCACTACACAGGTAGGGCAATCTGTGTAGTGACGCAAACTTAGCCATTGTAGCTGTTACAATGACCTACTCTTATCGAAATCTAGGGAAGATGGCTTTAACGTCCGTTACTCCCTAAATACAAACCCTACTGTAACCTGCTCATAACCACATTTATTATATCTTTTTATAGTCATAGCACAAGGTCACTCGCATGTGACCCTTAATGGAGTTTCCTCAGATCGCCCACAAAGTGACATATCAGTAAAGGGGAACAACAGAGAGATCTGATTTTTATCAGAACCATCAATATTAGTAAACAATATCTGCTGAAGCACCAATTAATAAATTAAATAAGATATATATAAATGGTGTCTACAATTTAGTTCATGTATATACAATGTTTTATTTTGTCATTGTTAACAAGATACGGTCTGTAATAAGGGATGCCAATGTGTTCTATAACCAATATATAAATTATAATATTATTACACCACCCGTGGTGTGACATTATTAAATTTCTGATATGAAACTTAGATATTCTATTCCAAGTATATTTTGTCTAGTCATTCAGCTAAAATTATATGCAACATAAGCCTATTTCGCAAATGAAATGCTGCTGTGGCATTGAATTGCAGAACCATGTTATACTTTAAATATACAAAGCCGGTTAATATACAATTATTTCTGCTTCAGTGGTATTTCTAAACCGCAAAGTAAATAGTTAACTCAACACTAATTGCATTTAATGACATGTAACAGATTAAAGCTAATATTCATACCTGTCCTTGGAATATTTCCATTTTTATTATATGTTAGGAATGAATATTAGATATTTCCAGTTGAATTGCAAGGGATTATAAAGCAAATATACATGTACACCAAGTTTTCTTCTAATTTTCGTAACTTCGAATGTGTGTTCTACAGCATTGCTTACAATTAATTCGACCTCAAGGAAACATCATAGTGTACACAAAATTAGGTTCGTCGGTACGTTGCAATCCTTCCGCCAACGGCGTCAATTGGATTGATGTACCAACCGGACACAGCGATATAAAAATAGAATGCAACTGAGTGCCTCATGTTTGAAGAATGGCAATCATGCTACATATAGAGGAAAACGTTAGGGTAGCAGTTCTTAATGTGCAACGCCCAATTATCAGTCATTGTTGGTGGTCCTGTCATTGCAATCCAATGTGCAAACCACATTTATTATCTCACATGATTAAATATCCACTAAAGACACATCCGTGTCTTTTACATTTCACGTAGATATTTCTTTCCCCTATCACTGCCGTGACCTGAACCGGCCTTGGCTGTATAGGTGAGTAACACGGCGGGTGTCTTATAAGAAGCACCCGAGTTCACCCCCGGTTTTTGGTGGGGTCCGTGTTGCTCATCTTCATAGTTTTTTGTGTTGTCAAATTACATGTATGTCTTTACGTTGTTAGTTTAGTGTTGCTATGTCCGTTACGATTTCGGCATAAAAGTGACGTTCGATTTTTCTTGACCTGTAGTTGATTGTATTAGGGGTCCTGTCTTATTAACGTTATATGTGTTTGTTTGCGCATTGTGGTTGGCTTTTGTTTTGTTTGTTTTTGTTTTGTGCCTTGATACCAGTTTATCTGGATTGTCATTTTTTATTGCTCCTTCGAGGTTCTCTAACGTTTATTCATATATAATCCTACGTGTCTTGTGCGACTTCAAAACGAAAATCTATAAAGGTTTACATTAGATAAGTTGTTGTTTAATGCATGTTTAATTAATATGAATTACACTGCGAATGAAATTCAAATTAAAGTCACATAATTATGTACAAGTTGTTGCTTACAAGTGGTGGTCACTAAAGCAAGTTTTGATATTGTATGCTTATTTTTTGTTTTTGACATCATTTCGTGATGCAAATTGTATATCTCACTTCACTTGTAGAAAAAAGAATTATATCAATACATACCCTTACACCTGACACAGAAGACTAATGACTTAATTATTTTACAGGTGAAGTGGCTATATCCTTAGGTAGACATGTTAATAGTATCAGATATATACAGTTATAAAACTGATATTAAATTAAATCAATGCAACAGTCTGCAATTATTATATTACAGGTATTACATGTCTACAATCATAACACGCTCGAACGTAGAGAATTAATTCTTTTGGTTTGGTTGGGTTTATAGTGTTTAACGCCACTTTTAGCAATATTTCAGTTATATCGTGACGGTCAGTTTTATTGGTGGAGGAAATTAAAAGTAAAATACAAATCAAAACTTTACAAGGTCTGATGACTTTATTTATATTCGTGTACCTCTATATTTTCATCAGCTCTGCAGCTTTGAAATTTAATGGAGGAAATCGGAGCATCAGGAGAAAACCACCGAGCTGTCGCAAGCCACTGACAAACTTGATCACATTAATGTTGTATCGGAGAATTAAATGGATTTACTTTATCCAAAACATTTGAAAACTGAATTATTCTTTATGGCTCAGATGAAACCTCAATTGTCTAAGCATATGTTCATGTTGTCTATTAAAAGGTGTACATTATGTTCTAACTTTTATCAGAGACTTGCGGGAGGTTGTTGGTTTTCTCTGAGTACTCTATCAATAAAACGGAGCGCCGCGATATAAGTGTCATATTGTTGAAAGTGGAGTTAAACACCCATAGTTTAAACTCAATGTCGAGTTTGACGAAAAATACCAATACAATGGTATAAGATAAAACAAATACTACGAATAATAGTTCAGAGTGTCTTGATTTTTTACGTCAAATAAGGAGTATTTCAACCACAATCATGACAATACAAATTTGTTTAAAACAAAATGACAATTGGGTGGATTTGTGGACCTAAGGTTATATTTCCAAAGTAAAATGTATCGGGTAGTAAATGTCTGCACAATTAGAAGATAACTTGATAACATGTTGATATATCAGTACAACGTAGTGTGGGGCTACATCCAAGACGTGTACATAGTGATAGATGGACGATGTGAGATGGCAATGACAAATTGTATTGATTGGTGTTTAACACATTAACGCCAAGCCAACGTTATCAGTATTTCAGCTTTATCGTGGTGTGAACGAACGTTTATTAACTTAAGACACAAACAGGACCCTTAGAAATAAAAGACAAATTGTAATAATATACAAAAGATGGATAAAAACAACTTCTCGGTAATATTGCCCTACTAGAACTTGACATGAAACGCCTATTTAAATTTGGTCGCACTTCACCATTGTTTACTGTAGTACTTTGGGTAACTGTACATTGTTAACTAATACATTCATTAACGAACATCAATTAAAACTGCATGTAAAGCACTCTATTAACTTCTAACAGGTCGTAAAACGAATTGTATTGAAATTGAACGAACAAGTTGTTTTACCGTTATTTAATTAAGAGAAATTGTGTACACAATACCGTAACTGTATAGTTCGACAGCGACGTCATTGAACAAGCTGTAAACGAACTCGCATTTTAAGTGGTGATAGACACTGGCAGCTGTACATCAAACTACCAAACGACCAGAATAATCCTCGACTTTCTTAATATAACTGTATAGTAGTCAATGGCAACGCGTTATATTGTTATATTATTTTGCACATGTTCAGCAATATATCATTTTATTAGTACAATGCATGTATGTTGCAGATTGTTTTTTTTATTTATAAAGAACGTGAGATTACACATGTATATCTTTTAATGGGGTTTTGTAAACATATGATGCTTCGAATTATCAAATTAGGTCTTTTGGAAAGTATGTATAATCATAGTACATGTATATGTTGTGCTTCGTTTGGAAGGGATGTGTGGAATAATATCTCCGTACATATTAACCCACACATAACGTCTTAGTTTTTCTCTTTTTATTAGTTTTGATATATCACGAACTCAACCTTGCCTATTGAACCCTTCATTTTGGTTTGTTTGATTATATTTTAATTACAATACTGTTTGAAATTAGCACATGTAGGAAGATAACTATCAGTCACCGATCACATTTCCATTTTCCTGATATTTGTTTCTCATGAGATAACTTCCGTGTTTCTAGTGACGCCATTTTGATCTACATTTGTATTATTAAATACAAACCATGACAAAATAGCCGTAATGTATATTATATATACATAGTGTCTTAACGTTAAGATGTGTCATTTATATGTATGATGTATGTCATTAACTGCGATATCGTACAATAACCTTAACAAAGATTCAATATAATTAATGCATTTGTTGAGGTTGCAACGTTCGGGCGAGATGAATGTCCTTTCTCAGGAGTTGACTAATCAGTAATAGCTGAATTGAAAGGACAATTTTTGCTATATGACAAGGAAGTAACTGTATTAATCTTTTTGTATCATAAGCATATATTATGAATCAAATATATCATTAACAGCTAATGAAGGTTTAGCTTCATTCATATCAATTCATTGATATTATAGTTGCTTTTGTTTACGTCGGATCATCTTTGAAATACGAACGATGGTTGGTTGCTAATGAAATCAACCAATCAAAAAATGAACCATACATATTGTTTTGACAAATTCCAGTTTCTATGTTTAGTACAAAAATGTAAACATGTTCGGGACTTTCACATAAACAAAAATAACAGCAAGCAAAATGTACACGAGCAACATGAAATTGCTTACGCATCGCTTGCAAAAAAAGAAAGAAAACCCACAAACAAAAACACAGCCAGAATATATTGTAGGACTCATTACAGGTAACTGTCTACGGACGCCTTTGACTTTGTTAATTTATATAGGTTCAAAACAAATATTCCAATGTCTAAATCACTAATCACAAGAATAGTGTACAGCAATGTATATTCAAACACGTCAGCAAATAGTAACAAAATCAACAGAACATATAATCACATTGATTGTTGATTAATGTACATGGAGCAATAATTCAGCAATATTTACGTCGAGAACGTGTACAAACATACCATGATTATCACAGTAACGCGATGGGGTGTGTTTGTTATGTTTCAAATACCGCCATTAAAATGAAAGAATATTAAAAAGAATCGTTATGGAATATATGTGTCATAAATGATCACAGATATGATCCGGCAGTAGTAATCCCAATCCTTCTTAATTCATGACTTATCACTGCGCTTGTAACAAGAGAAAAACGATGGGTGTCAGTGGTTTTTGTGTGATTAGTGTTTCTCAATCATAATTTTATTGTGTAATGATTTTATGCCATTGTATGTCCTTTTATCTTTTTGCCATTTCATTTATCCCTCTCCGATATACGGTTTCTGATTACTCCTTCCGGGTACTTGAACTTTTCTTGGAACACTTTGCTTTGCATCAGTACACATTTTACACTGTAAGGAGTCATAGAAAGCAAGTATATAATCTACACTCCATTTATTGCCAAGCTTTATTCCAATACTAAATCAGAATGACTACGTGTTAATAACTGAATACGTGATAACTATCATTATAGTTTTGTTTAACGATAACTCTTTATGCTTTGACGAAATAATACCATTTATGAATTTCACAAAGTTACAAAGTTCATTTATCCAGGGAAAAACAAATGAGGCACAAAATACTCCCTTTTTGAATTTCAGTTGACGTATCTTTGCGATTCAATCATAATTCTTGGCCGTATTTCTAGTGAGTACATGTCACTATATGTAAGGGCAGAATATATTATCCATTGTTCTATGTTAATAATAACTTTGTTATAATTTGTAAATCTATAGAGATAATAGCTGGTAAGATGTAACATTAATATTGGTAACCACGGGTAATATACGTCAAAAACACGAATTGTGACTGTACGTTGTGTATGAATTGTATTGTTGTTTTTTTGTACACAGTTTAAAGAAAATGTACTTTCTGTACATATATACCACCTCACCCAATATTTCATGAACTTTAAATAGATTTTGCCGGTTGAATCTCGTTTCGTGAAAATATGTCGCAACGAATCGAATAATTGTACAAGATAATAGAATGGTATTCTCAGTTTCGCAAACAGCTGCCTAGAACGTCCATTTGTTGTGGTTAAGGAACGCCATGACGATGGGATTTGTCATGTTATTCTATATGTAGGATTAAACAAAGACTTTAATATTGCTTTATTTCTGCTTCTCCACTATGGACGTAACATTAAGGTGTATGAAAAAAGAATGGATGTTTACTCCCTCAACCTAGCCCTGATCTTGTGTAGAAGTTTGAAGATACCAATAGGGTGGTCAGAATCCGTAAATCTAATAAAGACATACAATACATGACCAAAAGGAAAAAACCGCACTAGGATCTATAAATCGCTAAACTACCGACTGAGCTACAGGAACTCCACTGAAAAGCCGGGGTGACCTCAGATGCTCCTCATGGGATAGTAGTCCATACCCCACTTGTGACATACACTCGTCGTGTTATTCTTGTTAGAATGAAGACAGAGTAGGATTGCTATTATAACTAAAGTAGCATTTGTCGATTAGGTGTTTGCTTGTTCATTTACATTTGTAAATCATTAATAAGGCGCAGAAAACATTTACATCCATGACTTACTGTAAAACAGGAAAATAAATAATTAACAGTTTGACAAAAAAAAACATCATTACTGTAGCATGAAAAATTTCTTGACAGCTTAAATAAAAACAACGATGAATAGTAGACGGCATTTAACCATGCATTACAAATGTAGACATCCAAATACAGACGAATGGCAATGGAGTACAACATCTCCATTACAGCATTTTGTCAGCATCTTAATGAAATACATATGGCTAATAATTCACGTCTTACGAAGACAAACTTAATCCTACAAAGCTATCAGCAGAGTATTTTAAGAAAACAAAATAATCCACCTTCTTTGATTCTGTATGACCAAATTAGTTTATTTAATCCGTTAGCACTTGAAGACTTGAATATTGACAATGTATTTTTACTTAATAATTCAGACAACACATCAACAATCACTATTATGTATAGTATTTATTGCAAAGTAGTTCATTACTTGATAATAAGTTCTGTACTTAAAAAAATATGTCAGCAAAAAAACTAACAGGCTATGAAATAGCCATTTCTAATTATGGTTTATTAGTTTCGTGTAGGATATTAAAATCTCACCAATTGTTGAATTTTTCTAGGTCGCAATGATGGTCGTGAAACTACGTTAATTTTCCCCTTGTTGGATCTTAAGGCATATTTCACAAAGAGGTTGGCTGCAATAATGTCATCCTTACATCAATAGTCTCGTCTGTCCATATAGTCAGGGGACAATATTATTAATACAACCATTCGCAAAGCAGCAAATTAAATTCTGATTATTTTGGTGTAAAGAGAAAGTGGAATTAAATTTTTAGCGGGTTCGTCTTGCTCAATTTTGTGTATTCTGTTGTGTTTTATATATCATTGTCTTTTGGCCATAGTGTTGTTTTCGTTCTTCGAATTTCGCTTTCTGGTTACTCTTGTGGTATTCCCAAACCTTTTATATATGAAATGTAGCATAACAACCAAATGGTTATGACATTCACATGTAACTATCGATTGCACAGGAGAACTGGATGGTCTGCCTTGCGACCAGCTATTTTTACTTTGTAGTAATGTTGTATGTATCGTATTTGACCAATTCAGTGTTGTATAACATACTTGTATCTAGTTGGTCATTCGTTATTGCTCTACGCTGTTTAATTATATGTAATGCATTGATGACTGCTCTGGTACCCGATCCATCTCCCCAAATGAACGAATCTCGTGTCCACAAATTGGTAAAAAGTACTGTTATGTTCAGTGATATTATTATGGATATTATGTACAATTTTATTATTTCTGTATAAACCATTTGTTTTAGATAAGTTGAAATACTTCTGAGATATACCATGATACAGGAAACAATTATCACCAAAACAAAATATTAAAAAGTCGAATAATTTCCGTATAGCCTGAATATAAGGATAGTTTTCCATGATCATTTTATATTTAACCTTCAATGACCATTTTATATCTAACTGTCAATGATCATTTTATATTTAACCTTCAATGATAATTTTATATTTAACCTTCAAGGTATTCATCAGAGTATACCATGATCAAGAGTTATTTACAGTGGCATATTCAGCACAGTGACGTATACGAGAGTAAATCTATAAACGAAGATAGACGAATTGTTTTGCTTGCAGAGTTTTATTTCTTTATTTCGTGTTGACTGGCCATAAAAGGAAAATCATTCATGGATTTTCATTCATGAAGATAAGTAAAAATACAATTACCCCAACGGTACTGTATCTTCTGACTTTAATGGGACAATTTGATTACCAAATATTTATCATCAACCAACCTTAAATGATTGACCGGTTAAATGTGTTCTTTTTTGAATCAGTAATAAAAATGTAGATATATAATCTAGTGCATACGACGTGTTTCTAGAATTAACTTCCTCGGACCAGAGTCAAAAGATTAGAAAGTAAAATAATTAAGATTATGTAGCAACAAGAAAAACAAAGGGTCTACGCTCAATAGAATAGTCACAAGATCGCTTATGACGAAGGGGTGATAACTTTTACTATTAATTACATTATTTAGGAACTGTACCTTCCAATAATAAAATCAGATTTAGTCATTATATCAAACCTGTTTCATACGTTGACGTTATGAATAAGGGTAATAAC
This sequence comes from Gigantidas platifrons, assembly GCA_002080005.1. Taxonomy (NCBI): domain Eukaryota; kingdom Metazoa; phylum Mollusca; class Bivalvia; order Mytilida; family Modiolidae; genus Gigantidas; species Gigantidas platifrons. Next base: position 348,154 of record MJUT01027804.1, read on the forward strand.
AAAATTACCGAACACCGAGCAATCTTCCAAAGGGAAAGGCAAAACTTATAAGTCAACAAACAAACAAACAAAATCATTCAACAACCGGAAAACTGGGAAAAGCTCAATGGCCCTGACTTGATACAGACATTTCCAAAGAAATTGTGGGTTGAATCAGATTTTATGGCGCCAAACCTCCCGCTTCCATTACGGTTAAAGGGTACCGGTTGTCACTATAACAGCATTTTTAACAATACTGGGATAAAATGTGTATAATAGTAGTCAACGCAGTACTCTATGAAAATCAATCGTTTATTATCGTCTCTGCAGAACGATTTAACTAAACGGTCATCTTCTTACACAATTTGATTTCAAGTCAAGACTAACACTCTTTTCTAAATGAAATTAAAAAAAAAAAACAAAAAAAAAACGCTATACAATTATTGCCTTCATATCAGACGAATATTAAAAGTTGTCAACTCGAGATGGTTGTTTCCCGCGCGAGTTTGATAACTTGTTACTCACCTCATATACAGCCAATAACTGTTTTTGTTGTGTTAGGCCTTCATATAATTTAGGAATTTTAATTATCCCCTCGACAACGAAGTTGCGAAGGGATATAGTAACGCTACCGTCCGTCCGTCCGTCCTTCCTTCCTTCCGTAACATCCTTCAATCGATTTTGACCAAACTTGGTACATACTTAGTCCTTAAGAGAATATGGAACCCTATTGATTTATAAGGTCATACGTCAAGGTCATTGGGTCAATTTGCTTACCACGTAACATCCTTGTGAACACTCTAGAATCAACATCCTACAATGAATTTTGACAAACTTGGTACATACTTAGTCGTGAAGAGAGTCTGGAACCCTACTGATTTTCAAGGTCAAAGGTCAAGGGGTCAAATTTGTAGGTGAGGGGATACGCCATGCTTTGCGTTGCCCTTGTTTAAAGGTTGCATAGACTCTACATCTGTACTATCATTATCAATTACCATGTGCTTACTGTCGCATCATATTTACAATTATGAAGCTAAAACTCAAATCCCAGCTCTCATCCAGAACGAGATTACTACAAGAAGAGTTTGAAGATACCAAAGATGTAATCAGAATCCGTAAATCGAGGAAGAACTGAAAATACAATGAGCAAAAGAAAAGGGACATGTATCATTGATCATACTGTTAACAAGAAGATATTGTAATTTTTTAGTATTGATTTAGGGTTTAGCATTGAAGACAGTAGACAAATGATAGGTCAATTTATATACAAGGATGAAATATACCAAGACATAAAAACATACAGAATCATGTGAAAATAATACGACATTTAAATGACAACATGGAAATTGTCTTTAGATTTATGTTCATTCTGTCTGAGAAATAGTTCATGTTATCTTTTATTGGTATTGTATATAGTAGAATGATCTTTATGGATTAATGTTATTCTTTATGCATATATATATATATAAAATAAGAAAGGGGCGAGGGCAAAATATATATGAACAACAACATAAAATAAACTAAGCTAAGCAAAATTTATACAATAAAACATGGTTGATGTTTTCATATGTGTCGGAGGAACCTCCTTGTGAACAGACATTCACAATCAGTAGAATTTCCATTACATTGATATGTAACTTAACACATTTAACAATTTCATATTCACTTAAATAACAGATGAAATAACTATTGATCCAGTTTCAGCATTGTCCATTACATTTGTTCATGTTCAGAATGGTGACATGTTCCCACATATAGAAAGATATAGATGTCATGATAAATCAGATACTATAATGATAAAACAAACGTGAAATAAAAGACCAAAAGATGGGATAAGGGTAATAAAGATGGGATAGCACAAAATCTTGATTTCTCGTATTTAAGTGATTTTCTATTATTTTACATATACTCTTAATACGGAAATATTTATGAAAAATTGACAATACAATGTTAAGCAGTAATGGTCCACAATATGATCAGCAAGAACAAAACAAAGTCTAGATGCACTCTATTTACATTTCTTTATACAGTCAAACCTGTCTTATGTGACCTTTCAAGGGAAGATTGAAATATGGTCATATAAGACAGGTGGTCTCTAAATACAGGTTTGTGTTATATGAAATGCACTGTGAAGGGAATTCAAGATTAAGGTCGCATAATACAAATTATTGCTTAATAGAGGTGGTTACTAAAGCAGGTTTGACTGTATACTGGATATAATTAGCAGCTATTAATATTTAGTAGAGCGGAAGATTGCATGTAAATTAAACGTTATATTGTACCAAGTACGTGAAGTACTTTTCAGCAATCTTTATAGTAAACAATACATCCTCAAATGTGCATTCCTAGAAACATAGAGAAGCACAAATCCTTTGTGATACCTTTGATCAGACATGTTTATCTGCTTGTCTGATTTAGTATAAAAAATATTATATATCATGTTTCCTTTCTGAAATGTTATTGACAGCAAGCTGCTATAAAAACATTGCGTGTACAATGTAAAGATTCATTGATTACAATAGTCTACATGGTAGGTGCATCCATCAATCTTAAACAGATCGGATTTACAATTATTATTATTATTAGACCTTCAGTACAAATAAGGTATGACACTGACGTCGTGATTTACATTTAGTTCATATAAACTGGAATTCCTCATATCCTATGTTGTATATCTAATTAAAGATACCTTTCCTGTTCTGAAATAAATACCTCCTTTCTCTTTAGACGTTAGCTATGCTATTATTTCAATTATATATGTATTAAAATTACTGTGTCCTAACTTCTCATATTTCTCAATATTTGATTAAAATAATGTGTTACTTATTTATTATGGTCTCCCACGAAGACCATTATTGTTGTATGTTCATGACAAATTGATATTAAATATGTTAGACATATATCAGTTATGATTTTTTTGTCCAAATAGTAATGATCTTTAACAAACATATTATCCCTTCCTAGGTAGTTGTCAGTTACCTACGAACATTCACTGACCCTGCTATTGAACTGGTCATATTTTAGTTGTCATTCATTATTGTAATAATATGTTGTCTTAGTGAGAGGAAGGGAATCTGTGCAGGTTTATCGTATTGTCGTTAAAGATCCAATTATCCAGCGGGAGGGTTGAGATTCCATTATCTGATTTAATCCCGCCACATGTGTGTCTGTCCTAAACTAGGACATGGATTTCCATAGTCATAAATTGTGGTACGTTTTGTGTTTAGTGATTTAAGATGAGAGGTGATTGTTTGTTTTAATGATATTGGTGAAATTGTTGACCATTATTGTTTAAACTTTCTTTTCATAATGGATCTATCCCACTAGGACCCTAAATGATAGCATGCTATCTTAAATATTTTGTTATTAAACGTCCGATCATTCAACCCAACAGTGCTATAGTTAAATGATTTGTATGTTTGTTCTTCCTTCAACGGGATTAGAACCAACACCGTATATGCACTTTAACACCGATTCATTTAGCGTCTATACGAACCCGTGGTTCAATGGTACTAAAACGTAATACGATTATCAAGCGAAGGAATAAACAAAACATTAACTCCTACACTACAACACAACAAGGAGAGAATGAATATGAAGTGGCATTGGTCAAAACATTGTTAAAATTATTATCCATTGATTTGTCTGGTAATTAAATTGATTGATAGAAAAGTGAATATAATTTAAAAGGTATCCACCTGACAATTCACATAAATAATAGTTACTGTTTGTCTATCTAAAGTGTAATCTGAGAGAACCACAGAAACATGACGCGACGACTTCAGTGAGGCACAGAGCTAGATACATATAACACTTAATGTAATACACGTTAAATTGAAGGGTGGTCTTTGACCAATCAGCTGACAAAACATGCATGGATAGATATAGCTTCTCATCATACGGTTGAGTAGCTTAAATTGTACAAACGTAAAAAATGGAGAATGTGATTTGGTTTGTGTTAGTTTTCTCCATTCTCAACAAAAACAGATTCATAATACATTTGATTATACATGAGATGTTATCAATAAACATCTACAATTTCCACGTCCACAAATGCTGTCTATTCCACAGAAACAAAAATATATTAAATTAAATGTATAGTCTACAATCGGAATAAAATGAAAAAAATAATTTTATGGTAAATAAAAGCATTTTTGGCAGCAAATTTTTGCACAGCTTGATACTTTGTGGTCAATCAGTAATTATTTCTTATCAACATTGTAATCTGAAATTGGAAATTTTCCGCATGGACAATCAGGGAATAGTGTAGTTTCATGATATCATGGAGTCAAGGACGTCATGGTCATCGCGTGACCATGTCAAAGATTCATTTTAATTGGCTGTAGATAAATTTCTTAACCAATTGTGAACAAGCGCGCACTTGCGGCTTGCGTATGTAGGGATACTTGAGCATTTTCGAAATTGTTTTTGATGCTGCCAGACGCCATCTTGTCAGTACAGAAATTTTTGCAATCTTTTAATTACCCACCCACCTGCACCCTTTAATAGTATATCTCTGTGTATTTTGCAAATTATATCTTTTTATTTGTAATAATATATGTCTATTGTCTGTATTAAGATGAGTTTAAGGTGGCGGTTTTTTTATTCCCCACCTTTGCATATCATTGTCATTTATTCAGTTTGTGTATTATTGCATAATTGTTTGTACAATTCAGTTTTATAATGATTTTATTGTATTCTGAATAAATGATCTTTATCGCAAATTTAGATCTAATTTCACTGCAAATTAACTCAGACTCCTTGAAGGATTAAGTTTTTGCTGGAGCAAATGAAGCTGCAGCTTGCTATGGTCTGTCAGTCGTACACACAAAAACGCACCAGATTTATTCAGTCATTATTGTAGGCTGTCCTCAATCTTTTCTCAATTTCATGGAACAAATTTCGGTAACAAAAATAAAAATACGCGTAATTTGTTCAATAAATACTAACATTGATTCATGATAATCAGTTCATATTTAACTAATGCTCCCACGATATGATAATACGTACATTCACATAAGTGCAATATTCCTACTAATTTGTTTAAAGTTAGGCTTTGTTCATTTGTGGTTTCGTTTATTGATTTGACCTTATTGTAGGTTTGTTTAATATCCCGACATGGTAGTTTGGTGTTTTAAAGTGTCACTAAATCAGCAGTCAATGGGGTAGTCATGCCGCTCAACTGACATCCATTATCTAGACTACTTGCTCAGGGTTGTTCGTTCTCATTGCTTAGGCTTGAGGCGATTACGCCTAACATTACACAAACGAGATGGTCGAAATTTTCAAGTCAACGATCATCAACAAAATGTCTAAACCGATTAATATGATCACAATCCTCATTTGGGTAAGGGTTAGGGTTGTTGTATTTACGGCCACTTTCAAATATATTTCAATTATATAGTGGCGGTCGATTTTATTGGTTGAGGGAACCGTAGTACCCGGAGAAAACCACCGACCTGTCGTAAGTCACTGACAAACTTCATTACATATGGTTGTATCGAGTAAGCATGACGCGATGCGCGGGACTCGAACTTACAACTTTAGTGGTGATATGGACTAATTGGACGCCTTTATGAAGAAATCAAACTCGAAAGACCTCTTCTCCCCTTTCCCTGCTATCGCAGGAATTATAATACATATATAAGCATAGACGTATTATAGCAGAGTATATGGATGCTAGTTATAAACAGCCCACTAATGAAGATGTAGAATGGTTGTTGACCATTTGGTGTAAAAACAATTACTCCAGTACATATATCTAGGCATCTCTGTAATAGGTGATGTGTCTAAAGTAACATATAATAGATACAGAAGACTATAAAACAATATTTATTATCAGATGGCGAGTGTCTGATACGGGTAATTTGACGGGAAAACGTATTGTATGTGTAATTTAACGGCTTAAATTATTTAATAAAATGTGTCGTTGCGCATTAAATTAGATACCTATGATTTAATTACCATCATTTTTATATTTAAAAAAAATGAATAATTTAATATTTGTTCACTCCCAAGTGTGACATATTGGACTAATGAAACGTGATGACGGATAGAAGAGCGAATGATAAGTGACGGAGATGGGTAAATTAATAAACAAGAAGAAAAACGAATTTTTCGTGTCATTTAACATTATATTTATAATTAAACAAGTGTGGACACAGAAATGTGCTGTCCAAAAGGGAAGTGTGGATGTCAATATTTCATATAATTTAACTTTAAATTAAAAAAAAATTCATGGACACAGGGGTCCTGGATTTTTTGTTAATAAAAAACTAATCCTGGATTATTATTTTTGTTTAAAGTCCGGTCCTGTGTTTTTATTTCAAATCCCCCCCCAAGGGATATAAAATTGAACCATTAATAATAAATTAATAAATAATAAATTGCAGATTTTCTATTTATAATAAAGCTCATTTACAAAACCACTAATATTTGTTCAATTTTTAACGCTGATTTAAGCTTTAGTCGCAACAAATTTATATTTTTCTCTTTAAACTGTCGAAACATAACATTTATTTAACTGTAAAATTCACCCCCTTTTTTCTTGTTAAAATCAATGATCAACGATATTCCAGAATCAAACAAAACATAGCATCTTTCCTTTACATTGTCAAGATTCTATATTTATAAACTATTGACCTGAGTAACATTGCTAAACCATGCGAATTCAGTGTGTTTTAAATCGGTCATCCAATCAGGATGCTCATTATTGTCCAAGATAAATATAGACTACACATGCTACTCACAGTGACCCGTGACCCGTGACCCAGATTAGCAGGTATCAGGAATCTTTTCTGTATATGGTATATAAAAAATATCAATCATTTTATACATATTTTTATTATCCATTTTTTTTTTATTGAAATAAGAAATCATTTATTTATATATGAAAGCACTATAATTATTTACGAAGTCATATTCATTAATGCCGGTTTACTTATATGAAACCAAAGTCGCATAAATACATTGTACTTGGAAATTGGCTAAGTTCCGACTTAGTACAAATACGCGTTAAGTAAAACGGAAGGGGCAATCAAGAATGGACAATCCAACGACCGGAATGATTCGAGAGTGTAAAGCTTTTGTATTTACATTCGCCCATTAATTTATTGATTATGAAGTTGTTAGTTCTATTGACTGCCGTGACAAAATGTACTTTATGACAAAGTATACGTTAGAGAGAACCACAGGACAATATATAATGGACATTGCAGAGACACAAACAACATTGTGCACAAGACACAGAACGAAGACAAACAAAACAAAAACACAACACAGACTACACAGATGAGCAAGCAAAACAAAACCCAACAGAAAAACCGGGTTTGAGTTATTGCACAATACTGCTGACAATGCATTGAATGTTAAAAATACACGGATATACATTCATTGTGAAAAATATCGAAATAGTCATAACACTATCATAACTTACTCCTGTTTGACACATCTTCATTTCTGTCAAGAAAGTTGACCTACCGGAGGATAATAGGTCCTCTTAATTGATAGGCATAGTTTGTAATACAATTGTATTTAACCTCCAATATCACAATGGATTTACCAAAAATGCTGATGATCTGTAAAAAGTGTCTTATTGCGGTACAACAAACCCATTTCAGCCAATAGGATTTAAAATTTCACTTTTAAATCCCTTATTGCATGGGCTCAGATAACTTGGTCCGTTATCATGCTTTGGTCAATTGTTTTAATTTTGGTAATTCTCCAGATTATCGATTTCTTATTGATTGAATTACCCACAATCCTTTTTTGTGTTTGCTGAGATTTGAAGAAGACGACCAAAATTCACGGAGTCTATCTACTTCGAAAAACTGAAAAATCTTAATGTCAGGGAGTATTTTAATATCGGCAAAATTGTTGTCATGTTACATGTATTATGCATGCCTGGTTACACACGTAAAGTGAAGTAGTTTTAGAATGGTGCCTGCGGCGTGGTTTTAAATACCATGATACCACGTGTTCAGATTATTATGAGATAACATGTGCTCAACGAGTTTAAATTGGTTTATAGATCGAATGTTGATTTAGACACAATAAATGATTTTAATTTGTCAGTTTGCTCGATCAGTAGCGTACTTTCGGGTTGATTTCACTCCCTCCCCCTTTTTGGGGTCAATGATTTCCAAATGTCACCATGTGCGTGATACATACACAACATAATATTTAATTATGATAAATTAAATGATGCACTTATTTATAAAGTAAGCCAATGTTAAGACATCACAGTCCTGCAAAGTTCGGCCACAGCAAAATAAAATCTTTGCGGGACAGGTGCTTTGTCAGTTTGTGACTTGAGTCATACATGATATGCCCATCGAATAGGTACACATTTACTGCAAAGACGGCGATTGTCTCTAATTATCGGATACATACAGAAAAATATTTTCAGAAAGGTACTGTTGGTATTTTGTGCCCATGGAATCGGTTTTTGCACATAAGAAAATGCATGCATGGTGCAATTGCATTTAGATCACTTGAAAATTTGCTCACAATTTTTTTTTCGTAGTGGCAAAACAACTGCTGGTGTTTCACAGTTTCACTTGGTATATAATGTTTTACTAATGTTAAAATGTCCATATAAATTTAAACAGAATATTACACAGAATAATGATGTTGCGTGTAATTTAATTATTAGATATGTTTAACCCAGTTTAGTATATACCTTGGTATACTGATGTTGCACATAAGATGTCTGATGATTATCAGATACATTTCAGTATTAAAAGGGTATATACCGTTGGTGGAGAAACATGATAATCGGACAAACTTTAGTATATAATAGGGTATACCGATTTAGCTTATAACACGGTTCTCAGATAAATTTCAGTATATAACATGGTATGCAGTCGTTGCATATAATATAATTATTATAAATTTAAGCATGTAACGTAGTATACCTATGTTGCATGTAACACGATTATCAGATAAATTTCAGTAGATAACATTGTTATACCGATGGTTGCGAAAACATGATTATAAATTTCAGTACATAAAGGTGCTATACAGATGGTGCATAAAACATAACTTCAGATGTTTAATTGATATGTACTAACCTTATTATCAAGTTTAGCTGATATGTCTTATCTTATTATCAGATGTCTAACTGATGTGCACTTTATATCTTATTTTCAGATGTTTAGCTGATATGAACTTATCTTATTATCACATATTTAATTGACGTGTACTTATCTTATTTTCAGATGTTTTGCTGATATGAACTTAAGTTATTATCAGATGTTTAACTGGTGTGCACTTACCTTATTTTCAAATGTTTAACTGATATGTACTAACTTATCAGATTTTAGCTGTTAATTACTAACCTTATCATAAGATGTTTAGCTGATATAAACCTACCTTATTATCAGATGTTAAACTGACGTACTTACCTTTTTATGAGATGTTTAGATGATATGTACTTATATTGTTATCAGATGTTGAGCTGATATGTACTTATCTTAATTTCAGACGTTTTGCTGATATGAAGTTACCTTATTATCATATGTTTAGCTGATAATTACTAACCTTATTGTCAGTGCTTAGTTGATATGTACCTACCTTATTATCAGATGTTTAACTGACATGTACGTATCTTTTATCAGATGTTTCGCTTAATTGAAGTGTCTTATTTTCATATGTTTAGTTGATATGAACATATCATCTTCTCAGATCAGATCTTTAGCCGATAATTACCAACCTTAATATCAGATGTTTATCTGTTATCTGTTTATCTTTTTCCATATATTTAGCTGATATGAACTTATCTGATTATCAGATGTTTAACAGATATGAACTTACCTTAATTTCAGATGTTTAGTCGATATCCGCTTACCTTATTATCAGATGTTTAGCTGATATGTACTTATCTTAATTTCAGAGGTTTAGCTGATATGTACTTATCTTATGATCAGATGTTTCGCTGATATGAACTTATCTTTTTACCAGATGCTTAGCTGATTTGGACTTATATTATTATCAGATGTTTAGCTGATATGAACTTGCATTATTTCAACCTTATTCATCAGATGGGTAGTTGATGTATTTATCTATTTTCAGGTGTTTATCTGATGTGTACTTATATTATTAGGACGCTTTGCTTATATGAACTTATCCTATTATCGGACGTTTGGCTGATATGTATTCATATTATCATCGGATGTTTAGTTGATATGTAATTATCTTATTATCAGATGCTTAGCTAATATTAACTTATCTTCTTGTCAGATGTTTGGATATGAGCTTATATTATTATCGGATGTTTGGCTGATACAGTATCTTATTTTAAGGTGTTTTATTTCAGATGTTTAGCTGATAATTACTCACCTCATTATCAGACGATTAGCTGTTATGTACTTATCTCATTTTCAGATGTTTATCTGATATGAACTAAGCTTATTATCAGATGTTTAGCTGTTATTTACTTATCTTATTTACAGATGTTTTTCTGATAAGTACTTATATTATTTACAGATGTTTAACGGACACGTACTTATATTATTTTCAGATGTTTAGCTGGTGCGTAATTATATTATTTTCAGATGTTTAGCTGCTATATATGTACTTACAATTTTATATAATTTTCAGATGTTAGCTATATGTACTTACCTTGTTATCAGATATTTAGCTGATACGTACTTATATTATTTTTCAGATGTTTAGCCGATATGTACTTATATTATTTTCAGATGTTTAGCTGATACCTAATTATATTATTTTCAGATCTTTAGCTGATACGTACTTATATTAATTTCAGATTTTTAGCCAATACATACTGGTATTAATTGCAGATGTTTATCTGATACGTAGTTGTAATTATATTATTTTCAGATGTTTAGCTGATTCGTACTTATATTATTTTCAGATGTTTTGCCGATACATACTTATATTTTGTCAGATGTTTGGCTGATACATACTTAATTAATTTCAGACTCTTAGCTGATATGTACTTATATTATTATTAGATGTTTAGCTGATATGAACTTGTTAGTATCAGATGTCTGTTGCGCCATTGATGGAATGCCGGAAAACCAAATAAAATGCTCTGGCAGGTGGAAATCAAAGGTTTACAAGAAATACGTAAATCAGAATACAAGTAATTTTGTCAGATCTATCTCGGAAGTAAGTAATGTTCATAGTTAAATTTTTTTTCTCTTTTAATAGTTTTGTGTAACCTTAATACTTGGGAATTGGCATCTAAATGCTATAAAAAAAATGTAAGTACAAGCCCGTCGCACAACAGGTGGCGTTGATCTGGGACTTTAAGTGGAATGGTAAGAATTACACATTTATAGCACAGTTTAATTGAATTGAGCCAATTTGGCTGCTTAGATTAGTTGAATTACACATTTATAGCCAATTTGGCTTGGAATCTACATTCTAATTGTTATTGATTACAGAGTTATATAGCACAAGTTATTTGAATTGAGCCAACTTGCTGGATTAGTTTAGTTTGGAAATTATTATAGGTGGAGTTGTAAGAATTACACATTTATAGCTAATTTGGCTCGGAATCCATTTGTTAATATTGAAGTCAGAGTTATATAGCACAAGTTATTTGAATTGAGCCAATTTGGCCGATTAGTTCAGTTATGAAATTTAAGTACAGGTTGGAGAATCATAAGAACATTATTGTCACTGGAAGACCCTCCCAATTATATAATGTTTCATATTGGTGGAAATATCTCGGATGCAAAAAGTTAGGTCATCTCCACTACCTACTAGTAAGGTTTCTGTCATGGCTAGATAAAAAACAAAAATTCTTCCCCGTTTGAACTGGTGCTATTCAAAGAATTTGGCTGCTATGGATAAGTGTAGAAGACGGTTAAACAGTTCAATTGGTGCCCATTTTACTCGAAATGGGGGCTGCTATATCCGTTATCTAGATTTCAAAGCAATAAACCAGTTCATTTCCATAGATGGGGTTCACTTAACTAACTTGGGAAGGCTATCTTTCTGAACACTATCCAGGTAGGTTTAGAAACCATCTTGCTAAGCAACACAGATGGTGTCACTTATCCGAGTAACTATGTTTGAAGTGGTATTTGAAAGAGTTTTATCAACACTCTAATTTTATTTCCACCTCAATTGCTAGCTTGGCATCAACATACGACATTCATATAATTGTATTGACTTTATATATATTTTGTGTGTTTTAGTGACATTTTCGATTGTACAAGTAAGGTATAATAGTGATAATGCATTCTTTATTGTAAATAACGTTTGGGTGGTTATCTTAAATCCCATACTTATAAATCGTGTTCTGGCAGCAGGTGGCGCAGCTTTGGCGCAGCTCCCCGCCCAATATATTGGCGGTTGACAGATAAACTTCTTTTTTCCAGCAAGTCGAAAAATTTCGCTGATCTGTCATTTGGCTGATTTCGCTGCGCTTTGATAACAGATTTTCGGTTAATAGACTTGTTTACTTCTATGATAGCATTAGCCTCTGAATTCCAGGGTTAATCGCTTATCTAAAATTTGCCCATTCACTAGATGATCTGCCACCTTACACATTTTCGGCGATCATCATATGACAATTAGACAAATACAGATTGCAACTTATTTAGTACATTTCATCTGCAATTATTCACATATGTACATTTGATAACACATTTTCGGTTAATAGACTTTTTTACTTCTATGATAGCATTAGCCTCTGAATTCCAGGGTTAATCGCTTATCTAAAATTTGCCCATTCACTGGATGATCTGCCACCTTACACATTTTCGGCGATCATCATAACATTTCCTCTCATATGCAATTTTTGCACATATGTACATTGCATCTCATCTGCAATTTATTACATATGAACATTTATATATATTAATAAATGCTGTGGCCATTTGTTGCCAATCATACTTGGTTTCTTTTTATTTGAGCCTCAGAGATAACTACGAATCTTGCATTTTCGTGTTTGTATTCGTAAATGGTTAGTTAAGTACGAATGCAAAAAATAGCATAACCTTACATCTGAAATATTTATATTGAAAAAATGTAGAAAATTGATAGATAAAGACATACTGGTTCAATATAATTGGGTGAATAATTAGCGGTGCTTGGTGACTTTTGTATCCTGAACAATCTGGACTTGACTAATGATGATAACCGTTCAGTGCATTGTATATCGCATGGTTACATCTAAAGACTTATTATCCTTTGTGTGATCTTCTGATAGCATTATACCTCTTATATGAGTGCAAAAAAGAAATAACACATTACAGATGGGATTTCATAACATAATACAGTACCAATTACTTAACATTATGAGTCGTATGACTTTCTGTTCAGATAGTGAAAAAGTAATAACAAGTCATGCTGATCCAGTCAGTTTTTATTGTATCTTTACATTTCCCTATACTTACATGTTCATATTGTCTGTAGACTGACATTATTTTATGAAATTGGCCGTCAGTTATTTCTGGTTTTAAAGATCATTGTCTTCAGATAAGATATAAATATATACCAATCAATAACAAAGGCATTGTTAAAATAGACGTGTGTCGATGCATGCAATTATTGTTATAATATACTAATGAGAAGGAAAATATATCTACAAATATACACATCAATGTTACGATTTCTGATTTCTTTATCTGAAAATAAACAAATATTAACAAAATACTACAAGACTACATTGATCATTTATTATAGATAGCATGTAGTCCGGTCATGCTGTTGACTCCACTTTTTGTCTGACAAAATCCGTTAATGTTGTACCCTTTGATATGTAAAATGATGTTGACTGCGTTGTCTTCCCTTGTTGTTATAGTTTGTTCAGATCAGAGTGTGTTTTGCAAACTATATTCAAGAATATTATATATAATAAATGAAAACAAATGATATCAACGGAAAAATTGCAAGGGTTCCTTGTTTCTGGCTAGCATCGGCGTATTCCCTATTAGTGTTACTGCTACTGGACAATTCTTTCTGTCATTGTGTACATGCACAGAATATCCGCAACTGTGCCTTGTTACTGGCTATAAACGGATAATTTCTACTATGGTTCGTAATCGCTATTAAGATGGGAGGTTCCTCCAGCGGAATACCCATTGCGGACCTGCCGTGTATTTAATATACCCCTACCAACAAGAGAGCGCTCCTACATAAAGCTGCTGAAGTTATGTACTTGTGTGTTTTATACACTGGGGTATCAATATATATTAATAAGTATAAAATTGAATTGGATGTTATGAAAAATATTCCAGTTATGTCGTAGCAATCATTTTATTAGTGGAGTAGTCCGAAGTGCAGAATAAAATCACCAACAAAATCACTGAAACATATGATCACATAACGTTGTATCGAGTACACCTATGGAAATCATATATTTAGTGATGCTAGGGTCTGGATACGTCGCGGAAACCACATTGTTATTACGTATCACTTCTGCATTGGCTTACAATAGCTTTCTACAATTGATTACACATTTGTCCTGCTATTAACACAGATTCATGATTGTGTACTGCATAACAAGAAAAAGTATAAAATATAATCCATGGATTAAATACACCAGAGAATTGTAGTTCACCACAGACTAATTACAGCTGACCAAAACTTTGTGATAATATACTGGTTTAGGGCTACATGGCACATGTGATTAATTGAGACGTAGATTAAACCCGTTACAACGCACCTGGTCACACTACTGCTTTTATGATATTTCGAGGTATCCAATTATGAAAAGAAAGTTTAAACAGTGCTGATAAAACATTCTGCCAATATCAACAAATTGAACAACAACCTTTCATCTCAAATCATTCAACACAAGAAGACCACAGCATATGGAGTTTGAAATCCAACCGTTAAATTAGCTTGTCTTGTACACAAATTGTTGAATTACCCTCTTGTTTGACTGTTTTTTCATACAAAAAATTATTATTGTATTTCACTGTATGTTTAAACAGAGTGTATAGTAAAAACTGTCTTTAAGCTCATAGTTGAAGGGGAGCTACGCATCTGTACTATGATCCAATCTCAAAAGTATATATCCTAGCTTTGAACTTCCATACAATTAAAATGTATATAGATTAGCACAGGACCTATGTCATACTAAATATGAAGTGAAGGGTGGTTGTGAATTTTTAGTTGCTGAGAACATATCGCGTAATTTTCAATTCAATATTTAAAATTATTCTAGTTATACATGTACTCAAGACGAGAACAAGGTTGCTAGCAATAAATCATGTAAGTAAAAGGTAGAGATGGGCAAATGTTTTGCTACCAACAGAAAATGGAACTGGTTGAAACAGTTATGCAATTTTGCCTTGTAGCGGACTATCAACGACCATTTTTGCAAGTGGTCATTAAAGTACAAGTATCATTACCTTTTCCTTTTCTTAAAATGAGACTCATTTTCATTCCATATTCTACAAGTATGATTGACGCATTATGACTTACATGGGCACATCTTTATACTACACACGTGTAAGATATGATGTGACTACATTACACTATGCTGCTTATATAATAACATGCTAATCTAGGTAACACATGATTTGATCGAATTCTAAATCAGCTATGATTTGTACGTATGTAGTAACTACTGCTGACACAAAATAATATATGGTAAATAGTTTACCTCTACTTATATGTGTGTCTGTTTTTCGTTAGTGTATATAAAACTAGTTTACTTCCGCCACTATAGAAGTGTCTGTCCCATACCAGGAAAGTTAGTGATGTATATGTGTTAGGGGTATCGATTCTACCTCTTTGTATGACTTTTCTATTTGATTTTAGAACGGTTCGCCATTGTGGTTTATTTATTTGCAATATAGACAACATCGTGCATATAATTGACGTTCCCAATTCATATGTTTATAACATAGTAGAATATGTGACAGTTTAGGGCACTTGTGTGCTATTATATAAGAGCTGTTTATTACACATTTAAACATGATTCCTCATGTACGAAATGGTAAATGTCAAGTAAATATTACCAGGGGACTATTTTATAAAACCAGACAATGTTTAAGATGATGAATCGATAAATGGCATCTATCATATCCTGACATATTTCCTAGTTAGAGTATTCATTCTATACATCCTTAACCTGATTTCATTTGGGTTGATAAATATTTCAATTACCAGATTTAAGGACCTGAAAAAAGACAATAAATATACAATACAGTAGATATCTTCTCTTCCGCATTTTTCTTCGAGATGTGGGAATGGAGTAAACATATTTGCCGGAAAAGAACAAATCATAACAAAATTTACTTTCAATAATTTCTGTGAAAAAAAAACAGAATAAGAGATTATTGCATATCATAAGAACGGACCTAGTTTTCTTATGTGTGTGGAAGAGCAAATATTTCAGGTGATCGTGTGTTTTATGGATGACGGTAAGTCTATGCCCAAAGGGCAAAACCATATATTCTTTCAAATATGGCTCTATTCCTTGAAGGCGTGTGGCAGAGTGACGCTATTCGAGAATGAAGAAAACCTAGGAATTTGGATTTAGGGCAAAGCAACAAATATATATATAATTTAAAAAAAATATATAAAAACTGAACATGTTAAATGGGTTCTAATTTACTATACTTTGTTATAAGAAATAATTGTAAGACCTGATTTTAACAGGGGTTAGTAGAACTTGCATAATTACATATCACGTTTTAGATATTAAAAACAAATACCATAAACATCTGCGAATAAATACAATATAAGGCAACCAATAAAAACCTAGATGTCAAACTTAGTGTATGGAATAACCTTTAACGGGTACGCTAAACGTCAAATTATTCCAACGCCAAATGACATAAAAGTATTTGGGAGGAAGAAAATCAAAGAACCTAAACAGGAAATCCAAAGAATCACATATTCCCAAGAGAGGGGAACCTTAGTTTTAATAATAAGTAGATGATTTAGGAACTGTAACTGTCGACAAAAATATGCCATGTCAGTGCCGAAGCAATGACTATTGGGCGAATTATACCCTCGGGAATAATAGTCCATCAGCTGAGTTATCGACCCAGTGATATGTATTAGGCCAGTATACAAATACCAGGGAGACCAATATAATAATACAATTATATGAAGATCACTATTTAAATCTGTATGGGTAAATCAGTTACTTATATTGTTTATAAAAGACTTAAAACATTGTTATAGATTTTGTAATTTTAATTCAATTCCATTGTTGTTTTCGTTGTGGATATTCGATAACTGACAAATTTAATTATATTACCTTCTTTTTGAAATTCTTCAAGATACAAAACTATCTAGCTTTTATCGACTTTGAAAGAACCTTCGATATGTCTTCTGATAAATATAGTGTCATTGTTATCTCGTGGCAAAATGTATAACATAATACTAAATCTGAAAAAAAAGTAGTAAATCTAATAATGTATAAATCAATCATGTTCTGATGTCTTAATACACTAGTATTACAGGTGTCTTCTCAGATGAAATTCACCCATGTTCTGTCACATGTATTTGTGTCATTTTGAAGTGAGAGGTGAATGTTCAGTGGAAGCATTGACCATTACACATCCTCTTCACAATAGTTAAAGTAAAAATCACATGCATAAACACATACAACATTTTGAACATGAAATAAAAATACGATGTTGTAGGAGGAAAATCGAATTGAAAACATTTACGCAGGAGAAAACGTGTAATAGAAGAGTATTTAAGCGCATCGTTGTCTATACAAGATACAGTTTTACTGTCTTGTTCTTGACAGGAATTATTAAATTTGTTCCGTTTTAAAGTAGAAAGTAATTATGTCTATTTTTAAATGGAGTTTTGTCTTTCTATAGAACAAAGTCAATCTAGGATAATCAATCTATTTAGAAAAACGGCCTTTGGGGAACCACATGTTGCCTTAATAAATTGTTTCACTCCCTTTTCTATGTTTAGATACACAATCATGAAATATTACATGACGAGTCCTAGTGACCTACTTTTAATAGTTCCCGTGTTGTATTTCTTGGGACATGGGTGTAGAAGATACACTGAAGTCTAAACGTGGCACAATTCATGGTAGTTTAATGGTTCATACAAGAACAGTTTCTGTTAAAATAGAATAATATAAAATATATGTATCATCTTAATACTTACGTTATCTCATCGTAAACATGTCTTTACGATGTGACAACATTATATCTCTTCTTCACCGAAGAAAGACATTTTGAAATAAACCGGTATTTTTCTTCCGCTTCCATTTTATACAACCTTGCCCGGGGTATTTGTTTTTCTCAGTGAATACTTTCATCCATTTGTTTTATATTGTGTGTATATGTTAGCGGCAATAAGCGACATTAGGTATTAAGCTTAATTCCTAGGCAATAGGCTATTGCCTAGGCATTAACTTTAGGCCTGTAGGCTAATGCCTAGGCATTAACTTTAGGCCTGACATTTTCAGGCATTAGGCTTATTTCCTGAAAATGATGAATGAATATTTCACTTATTTCCTAGACAATAAAATATCTGTATTAAATGAAAAATAAATATTTAAATAAATATTTAATTTCTGTTATTGTTTTTCTAGTTGGTCCAAAGGAACAAATGCTTAGGAACTTTTTTTAGGGGGGACAAATTTTCATTGTCTTTTCTACCAGTTTAAATAGATTACAAATTGGCTTAAGGTTATTTCTATATTTATTAGTGAGCAGATTTAGTGATCTATGAAGTGTGATTTGAAGTATTGATCTCAATTTTGTTTGTGTTTCTGAATGTGTAAACATGTCGTCTGGTGACGAAAAATTCATTTCTGCTTTAAAATCTAAATTTGAGTCGGGGAAGACCAGGAATATTATCCCAGAGATAACTACAACAACCTGTTATCAAAAATAAAAAAGCCTTAAATCAGCTGAAAAGAAATCAACAGGACACTACTACAACTTATTTAGGTATGATATTTTCATTGTTGGAGGTTTTGAAAGACTTATTACTAAAGTTAAAGAACATGATGAGAGCAATTTTAAAATATATGAGTTTCTTGAAAAAATTATGGCATCTTAGAGAAAACACACAAAGAAACTGGTCATGGCAGCAGAGACAGAATGATTAAGCATTTGAATTATTGTTATACCAATATTTCAAGAGATTGTATCGAACTCTTTCTATCACTATGTGAAAACTGCAATATGAAAAAGAAGCACATCTCAAAAGGAGTTGTAGTAAAACCTATCCTGTCAAAAGAGTTTAATAGTAGGGGACAAGTTGAGTGAATGGATTTTCAGTCTAACCCTGATGGCAAATACATTAAGTACACTAAACTGATTAAATGGTTTTATTTTTCAGGGGTACCAGGCTAACTAAATAAAATCAATGGCGATTTCTATGTACTCTGAATAAAGTTGAAATAATCTGCTTTGTATTAAGCGCATGAACGAAAAAGAAATAACCGATAGTCTTTAAAACTTTGCTGTCGCATTTCCTTATATCTTTGTGTTTTCTTTAAGGTTAATAATAAAGGCAACGCTGTAGTGGGAACACGTTTTTGACAACTTCAAGGTACATTTGGGGCAAATGAGATGAGGATCTGTAAACAGGACTTAATGTTACAAGAGGAAATTAATTGTGAAACAACCATAAGTGTTCTTTATCTGGTAGACAAGGGTTTTAAAATGTTCCTGTAAATCTAAATATTCAAGTAACAGATGCAAGTGTAAGATAAATGGAAAACTGTGCAATAGTCGGTGCCATAATTCTGGATCCTGTGATAATAAATGTTATCTTTATATTTTAACTTGATACTTTTTAACAATGTTGATCAATTTTTAACTAATGTTTATGTGATAATTGTTTTATTGTAGATACTTGACATTGACATTTTAAGACAAATTGTGTTTTATGTAATGATTTTGAATGAAACAATCAACTAATGTATTGTTACATACACATACGATGATTGATAGTTACTGTTTAGGCATTAAGTCTAATGCCTGGACTTATTTTTCAGGATTTAAGCTTAATGCCTAACAACATTTAGGCATTAGCTTATTGCCTAGGAATTAAGCTTAATGCCTAATTTCGCTTATTGTCGCTAACGTATATATATTAGGACATTGCGGATGTCGCATATATGTATAAACTCACCATGACTTGACCTAAGATCACATTTGTAAGATCCGATATTGGTTTCTTGATAATTCAACTTTATTTGTGACAGAATATATTTACCTTAAGATTCAGTAGACTCATATTTTAAAGGTCAACTATGTTATTACACATGTATGAGATAACAAAACGATGAATGATGTTCATTTAGAGGATCACCGAGGGTACTAATAGGACTCCATTCCAAAAATATGTATGCCTGCACGAAAATAACAACTTGCAGTAGCCCTAGCAACTCTTTATCAAGTAAATCATAATAGGAACCACAAGCTCTGGAATATCGGATCTACTAAGAGATATAATATCAATATACAAGTTCTGTTGGAATGTTGCGAAGTTACCACGGGTGTTATTATTGGAATCTGCATGCTAACAATTATGATTGCCCAAATGGTATCTTCAAACTCTTCATGCTAACAATTCGATGGACTTGGCACATTCAACAATTAATTCACATATGGAAAACACTTGCATAATCGCCAACAATTCGAAGGGGCGTAAATTCGAACATAACTTTGTTTAAGTTATACATCTCGAATAAACGCTAATCCATGTTGTAGAAATACGCCCCAATTTCTTCACTGCGGGATGCACTCCTACTCTAGATGTACTGGATGAAGCAAATGCACAGCTCGGTAGGGGGATATATACATTCCATGCATCCTATTTATTATTCCCAGTTGAATAGCAGAAACCAAGGCATATGTTTATAGACTGATATCACTGTTGTCGTCTTACGCAGAAATAAAACTATTTTATTTTTTATGAACTTCGCCATAACACTGGCTGAAATATGACGGACTGTATAAAAAGCAATCAATAAAGATACAGTTTAAAGTATTTAAAGAATGGTTGAAGCAGATTATTCAATACTTTATATTACGAATTATTGAATAAAAAAGAAAATATTATAATAAATATATCACACTTGTTAACTAAGTCCCATAGAAGTAAAGCGCCAATTAATAGTTTTTTCTTAGTTTGAATGTACTGTTGATTTTGGATGTACTTTGCATCTAGTTCAATGCGACCTGGTTTAGTTGTGCAATCTTCTTAATATGTTTTTTTTAATTCTTTGGTCTTCGGTAATTCATGGATAATTGAACCAAACACCATTTCTATAATTACGTCTAATCTGTTCTGTTCTAACAAATGATCTTGCTAAGTAGATTAATTCTTCCTGAGAGACATTTGAAGAGCCTATCCATATATAGGTATAACATCAAAGAAATAGAAGTCATCGTTCTTCTGGTTAATTTAGATATCTTCTTTACAAGATGAAAAAAAAACAATGGAAACAAATTCATATGTATGTATTCGTTTAATTAAAAAAATTACATCAAAGTGATACATGGTGTTGTGAAATTTATTGCCGTAAATCCATCAATTTAGTTGTATACTAACGTACAAAAGGAGAGAAGCACATTTATGGTTAATATATTGAATATAATAATTTGTATTTCTTTATGATATTTTACACCTACATCTACCTATATTATTGATAATCAGCGAATGTTGTTTTTTTTCTTCACATCTTGGTCAGTCGTAACTCGCACAATATCAAAAAATAATATTCTGTGAAACACATAGTTCATTAGAAAACCGCATCAAAATGCCACGAAAATGTGCCTTGTATATGCTCTAGGCTAGCATGGGTGTCACACCTATTGCACAGGATTCAACTTGAATTTTGACTGTTTTTTAAAACTTTATCTGGCAGAATTTCACAGTTATAACTAAACTGCTGACTGTGTCTTGAAAACTATAATACAACCAAATGTTGTAATCCCTATCTGACTGAAACTAAACCTCAGACAACACCGAAGGGGTAATCAAAGATTGAAAACCCAGAGAAACTGGCAAGATAGGGTACACAAGACGAAGAAACACAAAACAAAAACACAACAAAATATGTGTGGGACACCACTATGCGCAAAAAAAAAAAAAAAACGTAAGTAAGACATGAACCCTCATACATACAAATGGAGATAAAGACGAATTGAACATCGTTTTTAAGCAAAATTCGTAACGGACATCACAACGTGGAACTCCGAAAATCATAGATTTGACAGTTTCTTGAAAACTAAGCTAAGACAAACACTTATGAACCTCGTCCGACATAGAATATCATTAATCATGCCAAGAATAGAGAATATTGTAAGCAATACCAATATAATTGTGTTGTCTATACAGCAAGAATAATATACAATTACATCATTGACACAGGTAATTTATCGTGCAATATCATGTGATTACTCATTCATCCAATTAAAAAATATTAAAACAATCTCTCCATAGAAGAATGTGATATGATAAGAAGAATTAATGAAGGGGAACATCCTGTATAGTAATACTAGTCTCCGTGAAGAAGACGAAAAGCTAAACCTGGTCGTGTACTTAACTGATTGATGAATTGATTGAATTGTGATTACATAAACCCATTTATGTCGTGACGAAAACCCTTCAAGTGTATAAATTGGCGATGTAACAGATTAATGGTGGTTCTGTTAATCAAACAATGTTATAATTAAAACTTAAATTATACTATAGTACTTGGGGTCGGACAGAATTATGTATGATTTAAGCAAAGATGCAATATTTTCAAAACAATTAATAGTTACCAAAATATCTTCAAACCTGTATCACTAAACAGCTTATACATATTTAATGTCAGATTATTGAAGAATTTGCAACAAGTGTAATTGTGGCGACTTTCAGCCAGCAACCAAATACAGTCAAACCTGCCCTAAAGCGTACATTTGTCCTTTGTATTGTCTCTCCTTTTTCGATTTACGGATTCTGAATATCCTTTTGGTATCTTCAAACTCTTTAAAATAAAAGATCACTGTCTATAGAAGTCAGCCCCATTTTTTCAAAGGGCACTACTCATAAAGGACATAGTTTTATCTGAGTATCCTTTATATATACTGGTTTGACCTTACATTTTTCGATCAAGACAATCGAATGATCATTCTTGCAAGTAATGGAATTATTTATCTTATCATATCATTGTTCCATTATGTCCACGATATAACTGAAATATTGCTGAAAGTGGCGTTAAACACCTTAACCATAACACATCTATTAGGTTCTATGTTATGGTATGTTCTTTCATAATACATTTGCCATGTGCGATCGCCAGAATATATAATCTCTTTCCAACTAGCAATTAAATTAGTACATTTATATTTCATTCAGTATTATTTTATTATCTTTTGTTCACGCCATGACCTGGATTTCCAACATCAAATGTCCTCGTCATTGTGTTCAGTGAGCCCAGTTAAGAGGAGAGGTTATCGTTCGATTTGTTGATATTGATGGAAATGATGACCATTACTGTTTAAACATTATTTTCACAATCTTTGTAAAGGGCCAACGGCCAACCTATGATATGTATAAACATCTACTTAAATATTTGAGTTGTACTTCAGAATAGTTTTATATATTTCCTCAATACTTACCTTGTTAAATTGTATACGGTTATCTTATTTTGTTAAATGTTCTACTGCGAGTGTATTTTGCACCATGCGCCTACTATGAGGGGCAATCTGTACTTTTTATATGATTGATTGTTGTAATGGCAAGTAAACAGTTTATCAGCTTTATTCGTGACGGGAACAAATTTCAAACAAAACACTGTGTAAGTACCATGTAAAAGGACGGTACTTAGTTGAGCCCTTTGGGGTAAAAACGAAGATATAATGGATATGGTTGAATAGTTACGTTTTCCAACGGTACACAAACGACCAGTTTTTAACTGTGCTGTACAGACTGTCGTCTTTGATTTCCCATAAAAATTAAACGCAAAACCAAAAATGTTCAAAAATAACCTACACTTGCACATATTCATAAATATCGAATTCGTATTTCAGTTTTGTAGATCCATACAAATTTACAAAAACCTTTCGACATTCGGTTGTCACGGAAACCAACCTGTAATAATTGCATGTATGTTATGTTGTACCGATATATAAGACATACATCCTGAACGATGCCTGGAAGTATTCTTAAGTCTAAACATCAATAAAGGATTTAGGACAAGTGAGTATTTTATCGCTAGTTTTAGTAGTGCTTAGCTCGTGTCAATGAATCGATCCAATTGTAATTCTGACTGGAGGGTGCAGGTGTTGATTGCGATTAAAAACATCTTGGGAATACAAGTTTTCTCATATTTTTCATTTATTCCCATTAAAGTGTCGATGCAGTTGGAAATTAGTTAAACGGCGCCATAATTAGTCATTAAATCATTATCCACATACCGTTACAATGTTGCCATGCTTAATCGTGTATAATAGAATTATGTTTTCATTTAAAATGTAAAAGTACTAGCATTATTTTGGTTATAAATGTATATAAATAGGACTTTGGCAGATTTTGTTTTGTTATCAGACGATTAAAATAGTTTAATAAACAAAAACCATGTCAGGATTGCGTCATATCCTTCAGTTGCAAGCTTCCTTATGTAAATACCAACGTTAGATCTGCGCAGTTGATTGCTATTGTATGTTCAATTTTCTGTGTCCATAATATGTGATAAAGATTGACTACGTGTAAAGACAGGTCTGGCTTCAAGGTCATAAAACATTGGAGTACGAGTTTTGTACTTACTCTCAAAACCACAGCTTTCTGATATAACGATGTTGGAATACGAGTATAGACCTCGTTACGTATGTCTCTAAAGATTTATACCTGTGAGGCCTGGTCAAAGTGTGTGTATCCTCATCTCCATGCCATGCATTTATATCAGAAAATCAAGAGTTTTTATATGTGTACATTAATTATATTTATATTTTCTAGTATATAATAAATCTTTAATGTTAATTGCACTTAATCAATCCTCACGTTTTGGAAGGGTATTTTTTTATTCACGTGGATTACTTACAGCCAAGCTATTGTAACGACTCGATAAAACAATTAGTAAATTGTTATAGACATTTTATGACTTCAAATGATTATAAAACGGGAAATAATGTCTGCCCAAGTTGTATTAGTGTACTTTCACTGATAGTGGTAACAACACTTTTATAGTGATGTCAGATATAGTGTAGCTGTGTCATCTTAACTTACGTTGCCACAGATATATATTACTATAACATATGTTTTCATTGTTTGTTGATTTCGAGGTCTGATTGTGATCCCAATAATAAGTTCAGCTCCACCGCAGTTTAGTACCTGAGACTTATGAATGTACTGAAAAATTAAATATCTCCATAAAAGTGAGAAAAGGGTATGATTAAATTTGCATTGAAAGGTATTGGTTTTAAAACAAGTGTGCACTTAATATTTGCAGATAAACAGTCGTCGTCTTTCTTGTAGGGTTTATCTATTAAAATCAATACGTAGCATGCGTTTTGTTTCAATCTAAAAACATTTATTTAGCAACAGAATAGTTCTTTGTAATATGAATACTATAACCGACATATTTAGTACTTCGGAAAATGTCATTCTCGAAATTCTTTATTTCAGTATTTCATATTTAATTTTGTTTTATAGTTCATTATTATTTCCATTTTTAAAATAAGTGTTATAAATTTGTTTTACATGTCAAAATAATCTCTTTATGTGTATAAATAATTAATGCAGTTTATCCC
>MJUT01027804.1:373836-385375 GCA_002080005.1 Gigantidas platifrons
TCAATTACCACTTATTGTTTACAATCTGTCACAACTGGACTTGACAAGCTTTTGATAAATTATAATTTAGTTAATCCTCGATATAACGCAAATTGCTATATAAACCGCCATTAGGCGTATTTATCATTAATCCTGTCTATCAGTCATTTTTAATTACTCTGTTTGATTTTTGTATTATTGTTGTTATTGTGATCTTCAGTTTTGTTGTTGACGGTCGAAATATACGGCTGTAAATAAAATATGGAAAACTTCTAGCGNNNNTTCGAATCTTTGTTACGACAAATAGCTAGTTCCCCAGAAATACGTTCGTGTGATATCGGGTAGCAAAAGCCCCGGTCATACATGGTGGAATATACCCGGATCTCAGTAGTGTACATCTTGTATTAGCAAAGTGGAGAAAATGAACAATTAATGCCGTTAAATTAAAAGATATTTACACATTTTCTATATAAATTGTGTTCAAATCGATCGTGCTGAAATGAGACGTCGAAAGAGGAAGAAATGGACAACTGTTGTGACTTTTCAATACTAAATTGATGTAATAAATAACATTAATATTATACCGTTCTGTACAACCAAGTGCAAGAAGAAAAATGGATTTCACAAAATTTGCGCCATAAAAATTTAAAGGCAATTTTAAAGAAAACGCTCAGCGATGGTTTGATACATACGAATGTTTTGCAAATTTATGCTCTTGGGACGAAATAACTTTTTGCACTGCTTTCCCGTTATTTTTGGAAGAATATGCAAACTTTCATCCGACATCTCGAAAAAGAAAGATGCTTTAAGATTAGAGTTTCTGAAAAAGTACCAGAATTGCTATGGACAAAATTTCCAAAGGTATTGTGATTTTGACGAATTAAAACAAAATGAGGAAGAATCGGTTGCAGACTTTATCAACCGATTATATACCATTACCAAAGCAACACCGTACTACTTTATCTGAATCTGGTAGTACAATCAAAAGTTAATTACGCGTGTATTTTTAATTGTATTTTTATTTTTATTGTTCTTATTGTGTATATTTAATGTCCGTTTGGACAAAACCTGTGTATAGAGATTACCCATTCCAAAGTGTCGCAAAACATCTCACAAAAGAGAATTTAAACCATCCCTTTTTACTCAAATTATTAGATTTTGATATCGACCAAGTTCCAGGTCTAAAATTGAAGCATGGCCTCCAACACGGAAATGTCAGGCGCCAAGTTGAAAACCGTGAAGTCAACATCATCAACCTCATCGGGACAGGACCTGCCGCCAAAGACTTCGACATCCTCTGCCAAGAAGAAGAGGATGCAGGCGTTGAGGAATATCTTCGAAACGAAGAGGAGCGACAAGAGCGAACAGCCCGCCAGAAAGAAGATATTGACAGGGTTAAGGGGCTTAGTCAAATCCAAAGAAGAGAACTCCGACGTGCGTTCGATAGGAAGCCAGACATTGTCGTCGAGGAGCCCCATTTCGGTCTCGCGGGTGTCTACACATTCACAGCAAGATACTACAACATCCTTGCCTCTCTAATGGGACAACACTTTTCCCAGTATGAAAGGGAGTGTTTTACCTCCCTTACTGAGGCAGGACTTGCTGCAAGTTATCTCTCAGCTAGAACGGCAAGAGAGTATGCTTCAAACTATGCAGATGCAATTGAAGGAGAATTCAAGGGTACTCAATCTTTTATCCGCCAAATTATCAAAGCAGCAGTCTGGTCAGGAACAAGAGCCGCCAAAAACCAGCGCGAAACCAACCGCTTCAGCACAGGAGAATTCCCAGAGAACCCATTGTCGGCAAGCCTTCCAGGATTTGCTACGTACAGTACGTTCAATCTCCTCATCATCGTCCATCGAAATGATGGGGAAACTTTCCTATTCACAGACGTCGATATCGATCGACTCCGGAGACCTTGGAATGGGTTGGGGGCACAAGGAGTCTATCTCAACAACTATGGACTTGGATCAGAAAGAGATAAGCGACACGCTCAGTTGGTTGAATCTGGAAAACTTCTAAGACAGAAGTTACTCCTACTGATGAAAGGGACTAATCAGAAATCTCCAAATCGTCTGTGCCGTATATTAGACATTTATTATTACAATATCCTCACCAGGGAGGCAACGGATATCAATGATACGGCTCTAATCCTTCAGAAAAAGAAGCTTGAAGTGGAGGACCCACTGGATTTTCTTGACAAGAGGTACTTTGATAGAATCCTTAGCAAGCATTCAATAAAAGAAGTATTAGAGCTCATAAACATATACAAAGCGCTTCCAACACCAGATTTCTGCTCATACTCCATGCTCCAAAAACAATCAAACATGTACGCAAATGAGAAACGACCCAAGTATGGTTTGGAAACACCAAACACCGGAGCCTTTGCTGATGCCAAGAGTTATCAATTATGGATGTTAGTATGCTGTTACTATCGCAAGCATCATATATGCCCGGGTACTCCACCATGTATGACCGGGGCTTTTGCTACCCGATATCACACGAACGTATTTCTGGGGAACTAGCTATTTTTCGTAACAAAGATTCGAATGCGCTAGAAGTTTTCCATATTTTATTTACAGCCGTATATTTCGACGGTCAACAACAAAACTGAAGATCACAATAACAACAATAATACAAAAATCAAACAGAGTAATTAAAAATGACTGATAGGCAGGATTAATGATAAATACCCCAAGGTAAAGGTAAAATATATTTAGGTTTAAAAATTTCAACATCATACACAAGTGTTTAAACATTTCTCGTTAATTTAAAAATAAAACATAAAACTGCCATCATTAACTGAAACTTCAATCCACTAATTATAACTGCTGAGAACTTTCTCACCAAGGATAACCCATGAAAGCCAGTCAGCTTATTTCCAATGGGGTCCTTTATAANAATTGTTTAATATATATTAAAATCAGAACCGATAAGCTGTCCGTGTTTATGATGGTACTACTGGTTCTAGCTTTTCATCCTGTTTAAAATTGATGTCTCCCTCCGTTAATGGTGAGTCAACAATGTAATAACAAAATATAACATTAACCATAATGTTGTTATAATGCTGTGTATTTGGAAGCATGTTTCGACTGGTACATTAGTTATAAAAAAATTACCTTAAACTCTCAAATGTTTTTGACATTGCTTAACAACATTATTCCTGTTTCATATGATAATGGTGTGCAATTTGTTGCTTTTAAACAATATCATCAATTTGTTGAGGACGGTCAGTATTTGGAAGAAGTATTTTGAATTTTGTTATGTCCGATAAAATATTGCAATTTCCGCTGAACGGAAATTATTTTCTGGTCTCAGACGAAAACAATATTAGATCAGGAAAAACCCTAGTTCCTCTTTTTATGCTAGGAAAAGTTTGAAGATACTAATGATATCAATTCGAAGGACATACACTAAATGGGCAAAATAAACAGGACGATAGTAGTTGTTTGTTGATTCAGACTGAAAACACAGGATTACAGTATTGTATTAGCACTTTGGGTTTCACGAAATTTTAGTTCTATTGTGGCACCCAGTTTTATGTCGGGACGAAAACTACGCCACACGTCAGTGAAAAACTTTATCACGTAATGGTATATCAAGTTCCCCTAACAATGTCCATGAGCGTGCATCGAACTTCCACCTCTAATGGTGATAGGCTCTGATTATTTAGGTAGATGTATATCCGGCTACCATATGATCACGACCAGGACTGCACCTAGATGGTAATAAAGAACAAAATACTATAATTTGTAGTATTATAGTTTATTACCGTCAGATGTATATGAAATATTAGATTGTTCCGTGGAACAAGCATACTAGACATATAAATAACTATTTGTGACAAGACCACATTTTCTTATCATCTCAGATCCGACTGATTGAATGATGTTAGGGCGAGTGTATATTGCAAAGCTTTCTTTCTCCACATAAGACAGGTGATCGACTGAATTTGAGATAGTTTTTCAGTCTTGTTTCTTGGAATACTATACCTCTCTAAGATATTAGAGGTTCAGTTTGTTTGAATGTTGCTGATGACACTGTGAATAATAAATTATTGGGCTATATTTGGACGGCGTGTGAATTTCACTATTTTGTTCTAGTTTCACAATGAACATTGGTGAAAGAATACGTTGTACAGCTCATTTATTGATTTCAAAATATAGATTGTATTAACAATGAAAGTAGTAGTTACATGTTTCAGTTATCATTTTTCAGAGGAGGTACCATGTTAGAAAAATAAGATTATCTCCAATAGTTGAATTGCACAATTACAACAAAATATCATTAATATGATGATTTCAATCTTAATACAAAATATTCTATGCAGATAATATAGTTTTCCCATTTTTACATTATCAGATGTTGCAGCATAAAAATCATTATGAAAAGAAGAACAGACCTGTAATATATCAGAAGTAAAAGGCTAGTTGTTACGGATTTCGATCAATATAAAAGAAATGTTTGATTATTTAAGTGTTAATCAATACTCAAATTATAACACATTTTGAGTTTCAAGTTTTACAAATACCAAATAAAGCATATATGGTGTTTTCTACATTGTAACACACCAAACTTATGTTAGGGTAAATGTATATCCATGTCCTAGTTGTAAATGCAATAAACAATCAACGTTGTTTTTGCACCAAGCTTAACTATTAAAGAGGTTATATGTACTATTGAACAAACGATTATAAAATAAGAACAAAAGAACAAACAACGATCTGCATAACGATTACATTGAAAAAGAAAGACCGAGCAACACCAACCCCACAAAAACCGGGGATGAACCCATGTACTCCGGAAGGGTTTTCAGAACATTGGTAATGTTACAAGTTTTCCGTCTGTGAACATGGATCACACGACTGTATCTTTCTTCATCTAAAGTATGTTAAGCAAAATAGAAAGAAAAATGATAGAATATTGTGAACAAAAGAAACAGAAGATACATATTAACGTGACTACAAATATCACTAAACACTTCAAACATAAAAAAGATCCGAAGCGTTACATGAACACCGAAGTCCCCGAATTTCATTAATGTTATGATTGGCGGCGCTTTTTGCTTTCATCTTCTGCCCTGAGAAAATGTACTTTTGGAAATGTTCTGACTAAAGCTACCTTTACGATAAACAATTACTATGCAGGGGTTAGGGTTATGGTGCTAAAACCACTTTCAACAATATTTCAAATATATCGTTGCGGTCAGTTTAATTAGTGGGAGGAAACTGGAGTACACGGAGAAAACCACCGACATGCCGTAAATCACTAACAAATTGTATCAAATAATGCTGCATCGGGTATACCTCGCAATGAGCGGGAATCGAAATGACAGCGCTAGTTGTGATATGCACTGATTGCATATTTAGTTATAAATCGAACTACCATATGATCACGACCGCGAGGAGTCTTTGCTATTTAGGAAATAGAATCACAGAGATATCTGATACTACGGACAATTCGTGATTTTCATAGTAGTCACTCTTTATATTGTTTATTTTCAAGTAAATAACTATGCTAGCATTCAGCTACTATGTGGCTTCATTTTAAGGTACATAAACAGAGGTCATTTTTGTGGAACATAGGACAACATAACGATGTCCTAGGATGATCTACCGACACGTTTCTGGTCGTTCTATCTTAAATATAACAATATACTTCTGATAGCCCAGAGGTTATTTTTATATTTTTAGTGTTTTTTAATAAAAATAAAATTAGTATATTAAATATTATTTAAATGGGTTAAGACTATAAAGTAACATCAATCAATAAAATGATCAAATAAAAATGATTAAACAAAATTGGAAAATGAAAATGCTGACTATAATTTACTATGCATATCTATGTCTTTAAAAAAAAGTTATAGTGAATCCCTTGTGAACAAATCAATTCAATAGTCAACTGAAGAAATCGTTCATCAGATATCATCTCAACTATTCTACGAAAGTCTAAAAAATATACTTCACTATACATGGTTTACCAATCTAAGGCTGAATTGTCTCTAGAAATGATACATACTACAGTATCTCATTCCCATTGGAGAAGTATTGTCCTGCAATGTAGATTGATTGCTTTTATACTTGTAGATAAATACAACTCATTGGTGGAAAATCGTCATTACTAGAATCATGTTAAGTAAACATTAACAGAAAGGTCACAATATGTACGCTTTGAGTATAGTTCAGAACATATAAAATGGTGGTTTGTTGTTCGGATGTCAGGAGTTAATGAAGGATAATATTTTATCTTAGAAAACACGTTAAAAAACCATCAAATTTTTATCTTAAAAGCGATTTGAAGTAAATGCAAGTAAAATCAATGACCATATGTATACATAATCACTTTAATGTGGAATTAATGCGCTGTCTGTCTTTTTAGGATGTGCATTCCTGCACATTACAATACGTTATAGTTCAATATAATGCATTTTCTATTGGTAAATAACACGACACATCACAAAACAAACAGGATTATCTGATGCGTCAGCATTGCCTGTAGTGATACAAATTAATGTACGTTAAGTATGTGCTCAGTCTAGTAGTGGAAGACAAAAGCATAGTACACATGACGAAAAGGCTAGTTGTGTAAAGGAAGACCTGGATGCAGAATAAACAAAAACAAATGTTTGGAGAACTCGAACTCCCAGAAAAACTCGAAAGAGGTACAAGATGCTTCGGAATGGCTAATATCTCTTGCCCTATTATTGGCATCCTTAATGAAGTCATATTTCCAATGTCAGTTATGAAAACGGAGATATCCAGATCACATAGAATGTTGATGGTGACCATCATTTCACATTTCTGAAGCGACGAAGTTGGGCTTCTCATATCTATCTGATTGACCAATTGTTCAGAAAAGAGTAACAACCTTTTCAATATCAATGGTGAATACTGATGGGTTGTATTTAATGTGTTTTTCATATCTTTGTTCCCTATACCGTAAACATGAACTGTACACATTTCAATTCAAATTGACGCATCGAGTGGAATATATAAACTGATTGATTGATTGTTAACAATTGTCTTGAACTGTGAACTATTGAAACGCTTTGTACCGACTTCAACTCAGTTTGAAGTTGACTACCCAAAGACTGTATACCACATTTACCTCGTATTATATATAACCGTTATCTTTTTAGTGTTTCTGCTTACATTCATCATCGCCATTCAATATTCCCGTTGGTCAGCTCTTCAATTATGTGTTAATTTCTTCCAGTCTTGTGGCTCTTATACAATGTAGTCGACGCACTAACCAACAAAACACCAACAACTACTTCTGTCAAAATGTAAAATTCTAAACAGCGAAATTACAGCACAATAGGGCTTAGCACTTGTGACAGGATTAGCACAGATAGACATGTGTGACTGGGTTATCCCAGGTAGACACATGTGACTGGGAAAAACCGGTAAATATGACTCTCCTTGATATATTTCCATGTCGAGGGGGCAAACAAAAATAAAAGATCAATAACCTGCAATAAGTCCAGGTAATCCACGAAGTTTCACAAAAAGTACAACACGAACATGCCCAGCATAAAACCAGGTTAATTAACTGACAACTATCCAACTAGCTAAAGCATGTAGAAATATGTTGGTTGTAAGACATGAAAGAAAATCTTTCTGCAACTTGGTTTAGGATCTCTTCCTGTTAAAAAGTGGAAATGGAACGAGGGATAATTATCAAACATATGCATCATTAAGATCAAACAAGATAAATATATCATGAACTGTTCATCAAACACTTGAATTTGTTTCAACATTAGCCTGTGGTGTAATGGACATACACATGATGTGAACAACTATGTAACTTCAAGGTATTTGGTAACGATGTATAATGTATCTAAACATGGCTATATAGTGTAAAGAAACACAAGTTATAATTAACATAACAATTATGAAGAAATGCAAGTCATGCAGACTTATATATGCATCATAGCGTAATATTGAAGGTTAGTGCAGGATGACCGCATTTTATGGTTCGTGATTTACATCAATACCTTGACTTTCAATTTTTTTTTTAAATGACTTGTTATTACACATTCTTGCAATATTTATTAATGAAATAATTCTGAGAAAAAATTCGCTATCAGTTATAAATATTTATCATTAATTATTTCGTACACAAAATTAAATTAGAGCTATATATATATACTCATAAATATTACAGAAAAAAACCCAGATTTAGTTTCAAATAAGCATTATCGTTACCCATGTTTTATTGATCGGTTGTCTTGACGTCATCATCGCTCGTTGTCTTTTTAAATCATTTCCTCCTCTCCTAAAAGCGGTAACATTTGGTGAAGGAATTATCGTTGCTGCGTAGACACCATGTACAATTTCCTATACCAAGGTGTTGATTTATTATTAACATCTACACAGAAAACATGTTTAGCTTAATTAATATTTAACTACAATTATGACTCTTGTGTTATATGCAAGACGCTTGTAATTTAAATAGTGAAACCTTTGGGCGTAAATATTGGACATACACTAATGTATCTTCAGCATAATGAGTACAAGCACTCCTGCTGATGGTGTATTTGTTGTCAGGAGCTACACATTTATCACATGCAAAGTTCTTATTAAATATATATTAGTAAGTATATGTTAAACGTTATGCCATTTGGAATGGTTGTTAGTGCCTTGTTTGGGTCGGCAATCTAAACATTCGTCCATCCCATCAAAAACAGCTTCACGTGGGCAGACAATTTTAACACGTTTTGTCCATCTTTTGTGTTTGTAATTATAGTGGATGGACATCATTTACAAAATTACAATTTTTTAATGCACCCTCAAACACTTGTTATATTGGTATTGGTAGAAAGTGTTAGTCATACTTCGTTTAGTTAAGATGTATCAGAAGACATTCGTGATAGAAGTTAATGACCATTCCAATTTGTATTACAGTTGCTAAATAAACGAAACTAGAAAGTCGTAAAACAGTAATTAGCCAAAGAAAGCACGACATTGGAGATTTTCGAAGAATAAAACCGTATTCGTCATAATACATGAAAGATAATCTACATGTATTTCCAATGGTTCTCGTACATCGTCAGTAAACGTTGCATTTATGTCGGATGGAAGGACTAAAACCATCCGCCAAATAAGAATGAAACTTACCAAGACAACCGCACGGTTATCACTTGCATATCTCAAGATTTTATCATTACTTTAAATAGTTACAGGGGCCTCGATCATATGGTAGATGATTTATCATTTACCAAAGCCGTGTCTATCAAGGTTTGTTCGCTTAACTTCTGTCTGTGTCGATATGTACAACCTTTGTTATTGACGTAAGTATTCTGGTAGTATCATATTCTTACACATAAAAAAACCTTATATATGTGAATATTGAAAGACCTAAAAATCCAAAACTACATCAAAGGAAGTTGTTATTTGCGATATTGAAACATGGATATCAATGGTTTAGCCATGGGCGATATTTCGGACCAATGGTTTAGCACAACGGACGTTCTCCGAAATTTGATATCACACATTTGGGGAACTGTTGCATTACCCGCTAAAATTGTTTGGTTTTGGAGGTTGAATGTTGCAAGAAGTCGTTAGTGTTGGTTACGATTAGCCAATAAAGGATGGCACGTGCCAGTCTTTATTTTTTGTACTAGTCTTCTGTATAAATAAATAATTACTCAACAGAATGGAAAAATTGCATGCGATACATATATAGTACTGCATTCTATACATTTCATAATGGTTTGTCTTAAGTAATTATCCCTGCTTAGACACAAGATATTTATCTGAAGTCTCAAATAATTAAACTCTCTCCCTCTAGCCCAATTCGTGATTCTTTATTATTTGTAAAGTGCTTGTCGCCGACATGACATTATTAAATCAAGAAATAGCCAACGAACGGTAATTAGGAACATAATTAGGTTGATCAAGGAGGTTTGTAACGCATTTGGTATCCTATAGTATTTGCTAGCTCACAGAATCGATACAATCATTTTTACTTACTTGTATATACATATAAAGTACTTGACACGTAACGGAATCGATCCAGTGTCTTCTTGTATGGCTATGGAACTTTGATTACCTAATTCAACTGAAAAAAAACACCTCAATTTTATAACTGGAATATATATACTGCCCAGTGTTTTTACCTTGTGGATACAAACAAACATGTCACCCCAGAGACGAGACGTGGATGAAGTGAATGCCTCTTGTCTGGAAAATTAGCACGCTTCGTGCACGTTAAATGGATTTTTTTTCAGCTTATAGCTATGATAAGTTAAGTGCATGTAGTAGTGTATTTTGATTGCCCGTTAAAGAACACATAGTTTAATGTGATACATTGTAGCCCTATTTACACAATTCATGGTATCACAATGATACCATTTTACCAACACAATTTTATTGTTTCTAATTATGCTTTTATCATTACTATAACTTGGATATTGCCCAAATGACACCAAATTGGAATAATTCACCCCCGGGTTTTAGTGTAGTTCGTGTTACTCGATCTTTAGTTTTATGTGTGTTTTGTAGATCATTGCCATTTTGTACTTTTTTCTTTTGGCCATTGTGTTGTTTGTTCTTCGATATACGGATTCTTATTACCCCTTTGGTATCCACAAACTCTTCATACATTATAATTTGTTTATGACAAAGTCATATTTCCCTTACATTATTTAAAATGGGTATGGAACTCAGCTGGCAAAATGTGATGCACATTCAGTGCATTGGAATAAAATCTAGATTTTACACATACTTATAATTCCAGAGATATTTTCGGATATATAGCAATATATCTAATTTATATACAGGGAATATTTCCCTTCCGATAAGGGTGGATAGTCCACTGGTTGTTTTTCTCGGGGTGAATTGTTCATTTGAAAGAAATGCTGTGTTCCGCAGGTGATAAAGTACTTCATATTTCTATACCCAGGGGTACCACAATGGAAGATTTTCATCACGCATCTCAAACTTTTCAAAGGGAAATCTAATAAATCATGACTTATTACAAAATTAATTTGAACTCTTTGATTATGTAAAAAGAATGTCAATGAAATAAAGACAAATGTGAACTGCAAATTATCTACAAAAATAGTTATCATTTTTACAATACATTCGTGCTTCAATATATTTTTTATCTTTGATAGCTTTCAAACGATTTAAACCTTAACTGATTGGTCTTCAATTAGGAAATACGATGTAGGAATTGTAATTTCCTAAGCGAATCCGATTGCTCTTTAGACTTTTTCTAGATTTATTTCAATTGTTGACAATAACATGGAAATTGTTCATGTAAGTATTATGAGTCATACGCATGACTTTTTAAACATATGAAATAATTATTGGAAACAGGAAGTAGAGGTATTACACGACTAACATTCAAATCTATTAGGGCAGGTAGACTTCATTACATCAACAGATATTGACTACACATTGCATGTACTGAGCAAACCAGGAACACATAGTCGCGTAAAACTGCTCGATGGTAAAGGTAAAATATATTTAGGTTTAAAAATTTCAACATCATACACAAGTGTTTAAAAATTTCTCGTTAAGTTAAAAATAAAACATAAAACTGCCATCTTTAA
>MJUT01027804.1:387207-472917 GCA_002080005.1 Gigantidas platifrons
TAGAGTTCCGACCAGTCAGTTTGTTCAAGTTTTTCTATAAAGGCTTCTTGTGTATAATGTTTTAATGATCGTATACGTACAGTACTCTGCTTACCTGTGTGTTCTCTAGTTGTTTTTCTAGTGCAAAAAATGGCAAAATGGTCACTAATTCCAACTTCAATGACACCGGATTGGCAAATCTTTTCACTAGTATTACATAAAATATGGTCTATTAATGAACTACTGGATGATGAAATTCGCGTTGGCTTGGAAATTAATTGTTCCAATGCATACATGTTAAGGATATTCGAGTATTTTTTGTATATATCAGAATTTTTGTTTTTCATACAAATATTAAAATCGCCAAGAATTATGATTTCACACTCCGGTCTTATTTTGTTCAGAGTAAGGTCAAACAGTTCCAGAAAATGGTTTTGCTTTGGTGGCCTATAGCAAGTTCCTACTATTATAGGTTTGGATTTAGGTAATAACAACTCTATCCATACATATTCTAGCTCATCGACTGAGATGTCTTGTACTAAAGTAAAAGAGATGTCATCTCTAATATAAGAGCAAACTCCACCGCCATTTCTAGTTCTATCCTTCCTCACAATACTGTAATTTTCAATCCAGATTTCTGCATCGGTAACAGAATCGTCGAGCCATGTTTCCGAAATATATATCACTGCGGCTTCGGTTTTACATGCAATAATTTTTAATTCTGATATATTTGGGAGCAGTGACCTAGCATTAAGATGAATAAAATGAAGGCCCCTTTGTTTAGAAAATTTAAAATGGTCCGAATCTTCAAATGAAGTTTTGGGTTCAAATTTTTTTTCTTTCAAAAGACTGATGTTGATCTTCTACAACATTTTTATTTTGATTAAAAGGAAGGGATTTGATTGTACATTGATCGCAAATAAAAGAATTGTGTACATCATTTTGCGTTTTTTCTTTAGAAATTTGGTTGCTAGTGATATTTGGTACATTTTATGTGGGTTTTCTGGTCGCAAATAGAGCAGTTGATAGATTTACTACTTTTTATGACGCCCTTTGAACATTTACTACACGGATATTTTGGATTCCGTTTAGATGGATTTGGCCCTGGATGTGGAGTGATATCACCACTTTGTAAGAGAAAGAATAGAAAAAGAGACCCGGTAGAGGTTTTGGAAAAAGTGTGCTGACTAGGTTGACAAAAATATTTTTCATTCGTGCATGACGAGTTCCATGATCAAAATGAACTTCGACTGTCAAAAATATTTTTATTTCAAAGATTAAAACCTTTCCAAAATCACTTTTTTGGAAAGAATTTAGACCAGAAAAGTCAAAATAATGATTTCTACATATTAAATTTGTAGGGGGATTTGACAATTTGTAATAGTTGTTGATATAACCAGCAATAAAAACATAAAATGCGGAGACCAAAAACACACCTCGTGCACCTGTCATGCTGACCTTGACCTTGATCTTTAGTTTTATGTGCATGTTTTGTAGATCGTTGTTTGTATTTTTTATTTTGGCCATTGTTTTTGTCTGTTCATCGTCGATATCTTCAAACATTTCTTTCATTCTTTTTTTTTCTGATTACAAAGTCGGTCATGGAAGTTCATGATATATCAGATAGCTCTGACATCGACGAAACCCCGGTGTAAAAAATAGAAAACGAGGGCATCTACTCGACCCATCCGATAGTGGTGTCCTTTGGTTGTGTGGGACAAATGAAATATGCAACTCGCCTTTAGGACATGGCGTAAATAAGTTAACA
This sequence comes from Gigantidas platifrons, assembly GCA_002080005.1. Classification (NCBI taxonomy): domain Eukaryota; kingdom Metazoa; phylum Mollusca; class Bivalvia; order Mytilida; family Modiolidae; genus Gigantidas; species Gigantidas platifrons. Next base: position 388,955 of record MJUT01027804.1, read on the forward strand.
GCCCATTGAATAACGAGTTAATTGTGAAATAGAAACTGCATACGCTTGTAATGTAGTATTTTACTACTGTTGAATGGAATGTTGAATATTGGAAAAGTTAAGGCCGCATTGATTGTCCCTTCTAGATTGCATCTTTGGCTTTCTCTAGCGTTGGTATAACAGTGTCTCCACTGATTGCAAAGATTAACTGGACATTCCATATTGACAGGAACTAATTAGCACCTTTATAGTATGTGAATTTGAACTTACCTATTCAATAAACTCGTCGTGGGCACTAATTTTGATATCTATGGTTTTTTACTCACTTCCTACCGTTAACTACATTGGTATTTTTGTCCTAGCTCTAGTTAATAGTTTTGCAGTTGTATATAGTTACATCTCTTCCCCTCGAGTACTCTGCTGTTATTACTGCTCAGGAACAATGGGCTAGAGGTGTATCAACAAGATCTGACAAAGAATATTTGGAACCATATTTAGTTGCTCTATAGCATTGAACTGTGTACACCAACTGAACTCGATTTCCTGTAGTCTTTTCCCCTTCATATGATAACAATCAGACCGTCATTTAAATCATAAAATCATAAAATAAGAACGTAAATGTCTATATTTATCTGATTCCGTGTATTCTAGAAAGTTTATTCGTGACCGCTTCAAAGCAATGAAAAGACAGTATATATAGAAATAAATAATGATTACTACAATATTAGACCTAGTATTTTGTTTATTACGATCATGATGTCGTCCAAGATAACTTTTATTTGTCTGATGTGCACATAATACATCAGAACTATTTCCAAAAGATAGTACCAAATTCTACAATAAGTGGCCATAGTTTATGGTCAACCGTGATTTGTAAGAAAGGATATGCATATAAGGAAACTAGTCAATTTTACACTTGGACACAAATCAAAGTAAAGGAGCAACGCTGTTATGTCTGTTCTGTATTTCACAGTCACAATAAGGTATTCAATATTGAGGTTGAACACTGGAAACCTTCATCAGTACCCAATGGGTTAATTAGTATATGTCCAACGTAATATACATGTTTTGAACCCTTAAAGTGGTGTTAAGTTTTAAACAAAGCAGGTGTTTACCTTTTAAGCCTCACCCATTTTATTGCACTTTTTTACCGTGCTCAACAAATACATATTTATAAACAAAGAAAACTTTATTTATGTATGTAATCGTTTTATTATATACAATCTACCCAATGTTAAAAGACACAAGAATTGGATGTATTAAACAATGTGGTAACACTCGTCAATGAAATACTACCAACAAATATGCATTGCAATGCATAAAGTACCCAATACAAACAACAGCATATATACATGGTTTCTATTTCTGCTTTATTGGTTAACGATATTAAATGTGATTGACTATCTTAATTAATATTAATCTGTATTCATATGATTTTAGCATCAGTAACCAGAACACGACACTACTGTTTGTCTCCTGTTGATATAAAGCTGACAACCACATTACGTGAACTGTCAAATATTCTCTTCTGAAAACGACACATGTTTAATATAAAAATCATATCTTTGCTGAACACTTGAACTATTCATTGTTATCGTGGCACTGAATGACGTTTTCCTCATTAGAGATATAACATTTCATTATTACCATTGTAAATTTATGTCAAAACAACTGCCATGTATAAACGAAAATAGTTATATTTTTCTATACTTCCAATGGCGAACGCCGCTCTATACACTCATATACATGATAGGAATATGCCCACGTGTAATATCTGATGCACAATCCATACTAGTAGACGTTCCATGCTAGTTTGAGATGAATAAAATACGCAAATCGCCATAAGGACTGTACGTAATGAATGCTCTTTGTTATTGTTAAACAGGATCTGCTAATTATTTGCAATTACGTGGCCACATTCCTTGCTCTAAACATATAATATACACACAGTAATACTACTACAATAATATACAAAAGTAAATATAATGCGGAAGTACGTATTTTTGCTCATTTATGAAGTTGTTTAGAAACAATAAATATTATTTTTGACAGTTGCATCTGAGGTGGTTGCATAGTCGGAATTCAAGCCTTACAAGCACCTATTTCATTACCTGTTGTAAGTTGTATTTGTTCTACAAGTATCTGAGCATTGTCCACAAACGTGTCACTCGTTTATGTCCAGCACGAAGGTCGAGTTGTATATCTGATTGCGATTCGTCCAGAATAACCACATAAAACCCCAATATGAGCAGGTGTTTCCCGCAGGGGATTAACCAATTCCTTCTTTTATACCCGTTGTTCTGTCGTGGTTTACAACATGAGTAATATGTATATTTGTTGTCTAGAACTTATACAGGATTCATCCGTGACAACTTTAGATATACACCACGGCGATATAGGTCATATTGCTATTCATTCCTGGGGTCCCCTCGAGCAAGTCTTGTCCGATAAGAGTTTGTTGCAGAACAAATTCAGACGTGTGTGTACCTTATCGTAGTAATGCAAAACAGAAATATCACATAATATAGTTGTAAACCCGCAAAGATATGGGCAAATTGAATGACAGTTTTCATACATTCACTTAGCAACATGTTACGACCAAGACTTGTAAATGATTTTATCATTAACATGATGTGCTAAATGTATTCTATTATCAATATCTTAGATTGGAACGTCATGTCAAGCAGCAATAGGGAATAAAATGTCTATGTAACTGACAAGAATGTCCATTTCATCTGATCTACTTACTATTTCTTCTGACGAATTAGTTTAAAGGAATCTTAAGGGAAATCGACTTGTGTACGAACGTTACTCATTGTCTTGAGACATCCCTTCCGGAAAATTATAAGTAATTTGACAAATTATCCTCCAGTGCTAAAGCAGAATAAAAAATAATGAACATACGAGGTCTCTGCATCCTAGTAAAGACACTTATATTGTATGATTGTTTTTACAATAGGGATACAACACAATTAATGTACTCTTCAGGATGAATAACCAACCAAAACCACGAGAAGCCAAAACAAATGTCATCGTTAATAACTAGCATTACCATGACATAAACTAGCTGCACACAATATGATTTTCTACCGTTTCCACTTTTCCAACCCTTTAGTTTCTCTTTTATTGCTAAAGCTATCCAGACGTTGTCCAAGATAAATAAATTGGAAAATAATAGGTACAAAGAAGTTATTAATATTCATAAAATAAAAGATAATTGTCATACATATGAATATCCAATCGAAAACACATGTAAAATTCTAAATTTATTAAACATTTGTGTTGATTAAAAAATATTTTAGAAAAAAAAAACAACCACCTTTGACAAATAGCGCATCAAAGCAATTTAATATATCATACTTTAAGACATATGAGTTTTGAGGAAAATTTATCCAGAATGTATTGCTACAAGAAGACCGCATATGTTTCCAATGGGGGATGAGGCGCTACTTAGCAACCATTTTAAATTAGTTACCTCAGGTAGCATCTGCAAGCAGTAGAAATCAGAGTACGCAAATCGATTGATTGTGTATTTACCACGTGTAGGCTGTGTTTTTTTTTCTTTTCTAAAGCGTTGGTCCGAGATAAAGGTTCGCCACCCTAGGAGTTTGAAACTTGTCATTTGCATTATCAAGATAAACAATTTATTTGTTAGTTTATTTGATAGAAGTCGTGGCGAATGTGATTTAAAAGATTAAGCACATTTGATATACCATACTGATGAGAACGGAATATCACCTAATCGTGCACCTCCTTTAATTGTTGTCTTTAGAGAAAGTTGGTTTCTAGGGAAAGTTGTCTCTAGTCACCCGAGCAAGCAGCCTAGTACCAACAAGATCATCATCTTCCAACGGTGGGTGCAGTACAACAAAAAGGTGGCAGCTGCTGAAGCGAGGTGGGCGCCTCAACAGTCCAGTATTAGACGATTAATCCAGTAATTCTATCACCATTTAAACTTATCGTGAGCTCTGATATACTGCAAATGTTGTTATTGTTATTTTGTGTAGTTATTATATACATGTATATTTATATGGTGCTAACACCTACTATATTCATGTGTTTTATTTCTTTTCAGTCTCTAAAGAAGTAACTTAAAACACAAGAAAAATGACATTCAATATATTTGACCTGTGTTAGCATATACGAGTGCACCACAAATATCAGAACATAATACAATGTTGATTTAGAATAGAAGAAATAATATCATGTTTATAGTTAAAAATTACAAAACATCACAAATTAGACCGTTTAGTAAAATTAAATACATTTTTAAAGCAAGATATTTAGGGGGCGGTTTGGTAAGACAATTGGGAGCGTTTGAATTGTATTTTGATCAGCAGTCTTGTAACCAGACCCTCTCAGATATTTCTTCAACGTACAGTAAATGATTATAAAGATGATGAAATCCTGAAAATAAAGTACATAGAAATCATTTGTCAACTATAGAGGATCTCTTTTAAGAGTGACAATGACAAACTTAAAGAGGTCGAATATACCAAATTTCCAGTCAAAGATGTTTCATCAGAAGATTTTCAAAAGGAAAACTAGTAACTGAGACTTTGGAACTAATTTAAACATTAATTAGAGTCTGAAATTACAAGTAAATAAAAAAGAAGATATTGGTTGGTAAAATTATTTTTATTTTTATTTTCATACGGTCTTCGTCGATATATCTAGTATACAAACAGGAGGTATCTCTCGAGTTATGTCGCTTTGGTTGCTAATTTAACAGTATGTACACGGAATTGTAGAAAATTGAAATGTTGCCGTAAAGTAAGAGAACATAGCATATGAATGTTGGTACTATATTCGTTGATTGATTGATTGATTGATGTTTAACGTCCAGCGAGAAATTTTTCAGCTATATTCAGGAGAAATTAGATAACATGTGCAGTCAGTGATGGAATGAACGATGGTTACAATAAACCTATATGAAATTACGTTTTATCATGCTGTGAAAACAACGGGGAAGTAAAAAATACTAATTTGATATTCTTGGTCTTAAACCAACAGGGTATCACGCCGACGTTAAAATTACCGATCCATCTCTTCTGGGTTTTCAACTGTTTGAAAGTGACTATGTACCAATTATCTCTATATTTTTAGCAATACTTTTATTGATATTACTTATGTAATGTTTTACCCATAATTACACGACATGGATGAAATATTGTCAAAGCTAGTGTATAAGTATGAAAGAATTTTAGATGTTATCTCCAAGATTCGAATAACACTATGCGAAAATCAGTTAAACGTCGTGGGCGGGAAGCGGGTTAGAATAAAATTTCATTTAATTATATTGCATCAGATGTACGGATTAGGATTGTCGTTGTACTGATTCAATTGTAACTAGTGAAAACACAAATCTCAGTAGTAATTTGTATGGCTGATCACGTCATAAGAGTGCTACCCAGGGGTCCAGAAGTCAGTGATAAACTGTATTAGTGTAACATTTCGTGATCTTAGTCAGACATAATATATAATTTGATAATGGCAATCTACACTGTAGCAAGTTTTAGAAGCTTGATTCTTTGTTTGTAGTTTTCACATGTTTCATTTGTATACATTTCACACTGCTATGCATTTCTATTAACATTATTTCAGAATAAAGTAAAGTTCGTTATGACAAACTTTTTATTTATGAAACAAATGATATTTCTACTCCTAATGTAGAAACTTTTTCTGCATTCATTTTTGCATTTAAACCAGATACGCTATTTGTGAGTCTGTTGATACTCATAGGAGATTCAGAACAGCGGTAACGTGTGCCTACTCAATCAGGATATGTACATTTTTAAAAGTAAAGAGAGATCACCAATTGGTTGCATGTTTAGCGTTTAATGTGTGAGTTAAAAGATTGGAATTTCTTATATTGCATTAAAACAGTCCACAAACTACAAAGGTCTTTAACGTAATATGAAAATGACATTCTACCAACACTGGATACCAATTTCTGTCTCCCATCTAAATATATTTGGTGTGTTGTAATGCCATCCCTTTTTTTCAGTCACCAAACTTCATGGAATTTACACGAGTAATATGGGGCCTGTTTAATGAAACTATCCTAAGACATGTCTTAGGACCATAATTAGGACCATCTTATGACATGTCTGAGCCAGCACAACGAAGCTGTCTTAAGACCACCCTAGTAAAGATGGTCTTAAAACCATCCTAAGATATTCATTTATTAAAATATCCATATGGAGTGGAGATAATTAGCCCAATAAATAAAAAGATAATTTTATATTAATTATGAGCTTTCAATAAATTTAAAATCAGAAAGAAATTTAAATTAAAAGACGATTTGGAGTTAATCACAAGTTTCAGAGTTAAAATGTCTCTTCAGTACAATATGCATATCGAAATTGTCAGTCTATATTGACATTATTAAGCTGTCAAACGAGTTATTTACGGGTAGTACACCCTATACAGATGAAAACAGTGAGTAAAGTCGTGCAAATCGTGTTCTTTTGTATGATAGACTTTCACCTTATATAAATAGAGTTGTATTTTGAATGTTACGCATACATCCAAAATGAGCAGAAAACGTAGCCCGAACTTATCGATGGTGTTTTTATTATGTGAATTAATAATCATTTATTTTACTGTGTGTATTTAATTATAATTATCTTTTTTATATTTATTGAAATGTAGTTGTTACCTTAAGATGGTCCTAAGTCACCTAATTCATTGTCCTAAAGTTAGGATAAAATATAGGACATATCTTGACTTAAGAGGCGGTCGATAAACAGACTTAAGACAAAGACATGTCCTAAGACCATCCTAAGATATGTCTTAGTCCTAAGACATCTTCGTTAAACAGGCCCCTGATTTATATCCTTTCAGTGTTAAATGGGAGTCTTTGTGTGATAAGTGTAGTTGAAATCGTCATTAATAAATAATTTGTAAGTTCAAGAACACATTTTGTAAACAACGAAAATAGTATGACCTACTCTCACTTTCAGTGTTTACACATTTTTATTAATGGAATATGAACCGGAAGCGATAATATTCAAATTTGTTTACCGTTATTTTAGCGGTTCTGTACTAGGGAAATCAGCCCTAATTCACTATTTCAATCTCACAAAAGGGATTATGTTGATGATACACATCTATTTATAGATTACTTGATGTGTTATTTCAATACGTCAATACTTTCAATACTTTCGGAACTTGGTACCAAAAGAGGAACTCCGACCTTATCGCTTCTGGGGGTGATTTTTTAGTAATAAATAAGTTTGTTACGTCTTATTTATAGAATGTATAATTACCTATGATATCAAGGACCTGCTGTATATCCTTGGTCCTTCATGTTAATGTGTTTTAACTTTGTATTTAGTGTAATTCCATCACGGTACACAGCAGTCGACCCTCCATTTTTTTCTCCATGTTTTTACCCTGAGGTCGACGTTAGAATTATTTGATTGGTTAAGAAATATTATGACGTCAGAGCGTGAATTACGTCACTCTGGGCCACTTCTTAGTTTGACGCTGAACAGTACAGTCGTTTTTTTTCCTATACTCTTCTACAGTGTCAAAATGTCTTTAGCTCAACTAAATTCCGCTATTGCGGTGGTAATTATTGATTATTTACGCGATTTATAAATGTCTTTGTTAATTTTAATTATTTCTTTGGATCTAAGCGCTAATTGAGTGTTTAATCAAATATGAATGTTTCTGTGACACCACTGCTGGTGCACTGCCAAATCTTGATTTTCTAATGATTCAGTTATAGTGGCATTTCCCTTTAGTTTGATAAGTTCTATTTCATTGTTTATGAGACATAATTCGTCTACTAAAGTTTATGAGTTTTCATAAATTCTCAGAACTTCCATTTTTAATTAACTTGGTGTTTGCACCAGAATTTTTAGCTATGTTGCCCAAGATTGGCAAGAACACCAGATCTGGTTTGCTGCACCAGCACCTCAAACCCTTTCACCAAGATTTAAGTTGACACCATCCCTTTGGTTAGGTTCCACCACATCTGGTGCTGGTTACATTTCTCTCTTTTATTGATTTTAATATATAGTACAGAGGACTTCTCTTTTTTTAAAGCATTTGAGATCTTAAGAGTATTGTGGTTTCATTAAGCTGTGTACCATCTCTCTTTATCATAAGATATTGTCATGAATTCAGACATGGCTCAATTTTGCATTGTCCTCAATGCTGATAAATGATATGTTTTAAAATAAACATATATGTGAATATCATTACTATAGTTTGTCTTACTTAAGGCCTTAATTATAGTTACAAAGGCTGGACACCTATACAAGTCCCGAACCCATCAGAACGTGTCTATGCCGTCACCTAGCTGTGGTCACATGCGCTGAATGTTGGGAGCTAAGCCACAACCGGGCGGCGCGACAGTGTATTTAGTAATCATTTACAATACCACCGGTTACCGTAAGAGAGGTTTTACTGTCATATTTTTTATAACCCGGGATGGCTGAGCTGTAATCTCTGATTACTCATACTCCCAATGTTGATGGACAATATATAGACAATAACAGTGCATTGACTTGACATATAATCGATATACGGATGAGGCTTAGAATCTGGGAAAATGCGAGGGTTTCCCGAGCATTTTCCCACATTCGTGCCGAATCCGTATATCGAATTTTATGTCAAGTCAGTGCACTGTTATTGTCATTATACTGCAATCATTAGTGACATTAATGGATATTACTACCAATATTCAAATTATTTAAAAAAGTTAGTTACCCCCAAGAGGCCCCAACTGATTTGTAAATGTTATAAACGGTCAGTGACCGTTTATCACTTGTAAATATACTGTCAACGCATTTTAACTGCTCAAATAGAACGATTGCAGTATAAATAATATTTAGATATCAGCGACTATCAATACAGTAAGTCATACTAGAGCTCGATGGAACTCCGATGTATAGAATAGGACACATTTCTATACTGCGAGGTATGATCACTCCGAAATGGGCGTTCGCTAGTTGTTTGGGGCGAATCCAATACACAAAACGCCATTATGACAGGGTACACATGTATTACTCGTGCTTCGAAAATATGAGTGGTTACAAGGACAAATGTCATATCCCTATTTCCTCTTTCTCCTGTGGAAATTTGATTTCCCTCTCATAGGTCTATCATATATATGTGATTGTTTTGTTTGTAAATCTGTTCTTTTCATGACTATATCTTAAAGACGTCACATTTTAAGTATGAACATACAGAAATCTAATTTTATGTGTTTGATATTGTGTTTATATCTATGTCATTGTGCTTATATTTACCATTATCAGCTGTTGTTTATCAGTACCTTCCAGCCCATTTTACTATAAATAATGTCATTTTAATGCGCATGCCTCCCGATCAGGCTCATCGGATGTTTCCGGTTTAAGTCGATCACAAGTATCATACATATCACCTATTTATTATACAACATGTGGCCATCTTTACCTAGTTTTCACAAAATTAAACGAGTGACAATGCAATAAACTCCAATATTGTGTTACATTACAATACATTTTACAGGAACTACTAGAACAGGCTAGATCAAAATATAAACTTGTCTGTTTCATATTATCAAACAAGGACTTTTGACCATAAGAAAAGTTAGATAGATACCAAAGGGATAACCAAAAACAGTAAATTGAAGGAAACAACATAATCACCAAAGCAAAAAGTACAAAAAAATGATCTACAAAACACTATACAGAAAACTTAAGATATATACCAAAACCTGCAGGGTAAGCAGTTCCATAATATGTAATGGTTAAACACAATAAATCAAATCAATCATCATAAGATGTAATGGAGCTTAAAGGTGGTACCGGGATTGATCTATGGCTGGGTGTTTTATTGTTACTATAAATTAGGAGATGATAAATAAGGTTCTAACATTTTGTCTTAAGCCATCAACGATACCTCCTATAAACAGGCGAGTGACAATCTACAAACATGAAACACTTATATACATGTACGTCATCCATAAGTTCGACTTTGTTTATATTCGTCTCGCAGAACAAGCAGATGTCGTGAGTTGTACGTTGTAGACAATATACTAGATGGACAACTTATGTCTGTCTTTTTGGTACAAACAGGCGATAGTAATTCAATGTCCATGCGTTTGATCATGACAGAATTAAAAGGAAAAAAAATACTAGGGAAAAAAATCAATACTTGATAAATTATATTTACACTAAAACATATATTGTACTAAACGTACTCATACCCTATCAAATTACTCCATCGCCTAATAATGTAATATAAAAAAAGTTGATCTGAAATGCATTAAAAACATATTAGCAGTACTTAAAATTAATTAATATACGAATATCAATATATGAAATTAATTAATAAACGAATACATGTATCAATATATGAAATTATGTCTCAAACGCAACATTTCGGTACTCTTAAGGTCACAAAAGATGTAATCACCGTTGTCATACACACAAAATGTAGTTGGATTAAAAGCTACGTATGCAGTCAGTGCCTATCACAACTAAAGTGACTTCTATTCCCGACAACTGCTACATGTATGAATACTTGATACAATTTATGTTATAATGTTAGTACAACTGTCCCCCCATTCTACATCTGACATATTGTTGAGTATGACGTCAAAAACTAAATAACGCAATCATATGAAATTGACGTTCATAATATTTCATCTAGGGAATGCCGCTAAAAATGATATAACATTCAAAAACATATTCCTACAATATAAATGTATTTCTGCTGGAAGTACATGCGTTTTGTCAGTTTTTTTAAACATCGTACAATCAGCATACTTTCGCAATACATTTTCTTCGGGTCAATATGTTTTGCAGGATATATAGGGTCTAACACCGGGAAAGGTGCAAGACAGTAAAATCTGTGACACCCGAGGCTTGTCCGAGTCCGATATGATTTAAATCTTACACGAGGGTGTCACATATTTTATTATCTTGCACCTTTCACGGTGTTTGACTCTTTTTCTCACCTCTTTCTACCGTATCAATGTTTGTTTTCTTTTTGTGTAGTTTGGCGCATTAATTTACGAACCGTATCACAGGACCAAAATGCCATGTAATATAAAATAAACCAAGATTTTCATTTTACAACTTTAAAGAGGTTCAAAATAATAAAGTTAACAAACTTGTAATAGATTCTACAATAACAAAATCTTGCACCTTTCACGATGTTTTCCTCTTTTTCTCATCTCTTTCTATCGTGTCAATATTTGTTTACGTTGAGAAAATATAGAGTACTCTTCCTTGTTAGGTAACTAACGTAAATAAAACAAATTACCTCCCTTTGACCAACGTCAAACAACTTTTTTACAGGCATTTATCGTTGTTGTAGTAGCATTTACAATATTTTTATAATATACATTGTATTTTATTGTGAAATACATTTAAAATACTGCCAAGACACTATAAATCGACAATTTAATTCAACAATGGAAAACCATTTTGCGGGGAAAACGGCATGTAGCTTGTCTTACCCTGAAGCCGGGGTAAGATAGACAAATCTTTTTCACCTAAATTTATGGACAACTTTATCCAGGGGGTGAGAAAATAAAATCATAATATCTGACATTCAAGTACTCGTACCTAGCCACCAAAGTGAGCGGTCATGTATTTGTGTGGTTGAGGTGTCGATTTTACCTTTTTAAGATTTTTTTACTGTTCCGTAAGTTTGGTATTTTTTGGCTTTTCATTTCATCATTAGGAACATAAATGAATATTTTCCCTTATGATATTGCCTGGTTTTCTACTATTTACACGGTGAATGATATTTTAGCACCCTTTGTTTATTAAACGATAATTTAGGTTTCCATCACAAATATATTTGTTTGATTGCTAAAAAAAAAATGCACTGCGCAACGCTGATTGGTTCCACATATCCAGGTCAAAACGTCATTTTCTTTTTTAAGTCACTCCGCGTGTATGCCAAAAATACTTTTTATAATCACACCATGTATGTTTTTTCGTTTGCAATTAATATACATGGACGACGTCAACACCGGAGACACACCGCGTTCATTTATACTGGGGACAAGGAGTCACAGGATGCTTGGAGCAATTTACATTGTTATAGAAACCAGAAATTTCTCAAATACTGACCCAAACTATCCCAAAAAGTTATCTCCCGTTTCTAATGTTAATTTGATTAATTATAAAGTTTGACTGGTTAATATTTCGCGTATAATTCACAATCTATGTATCGTAAATAAGTGTTTTACTGTAATCGTCCGCCATTTTGAATCTACAACTCCTGCAACATGTCGGACAATACAATGTAACAAAATATAAGAGTATCGCTTACCACAGGAACTAGTTTTTATTAAATTCTTCTTGAAGCATAATTGTACTAATATTTGTTTTACTCTGGAAGCGAATATGTAAAATTTATCGTTTAGCAGGAAATAAAATGGTCTGACCACTTTTAATTGGTAGTGAAACTAGTAAATCTTTTTATAATATGAGTAGGCATGGCCTATAGAGAGGACGTTAGTATTTGAAACTAAGTGATACTCGAAATACCTTTAACTATTGTTGTTGTTTTATTTGTATACTGGTACCTGTATCTAATTTATTAATAAGGTAGAGCAACGGTAAGAAGCTATTTATAGTTTGGTAACAATATAATAATAATAATAACAGTATATCACGCGGACGCAGAAGAGGGCACCCTCGGAAACGATGTTTTCCTTAGCGACTGGTACCTCCGCTAGATGTCGCCCCCGATGGAATGAATGAAAAAAATGTTAACATGTTAATCTTAGGAATACAAATAACCTTGGACAGGAATTGTGTTTGGTAGCGGATACGAAAACTGTCCGGAGTTTGGATACAGACTCAGTTGCAAATGAAATAGATGTCGTTTTGAAATTTATTGAGTTGGGAATGAAAATACACTGAAATTTTATTTAACAAAAAAAAAACAAAGTAGCTATTATTTAAATCTTGTTCATGAAAGCAATTTACTTTCGTATCTCAGCTGGCTTACACATCCGGGTTTCGCGGTGTCACTACCGAAGCTAATCATTTCGTACCATAACCATTTCGTACTGGTCATAATGTATCGATCTGTATATGGTACGAAATGGTAATAATGTGTCGATCTGCCTTTGGTACGACTGTATCAATATGCATATGGTACGAAATTGTTATAATGTATCGATCTGCATATGGTACGACATGGTTTTCACTGTAGTGCGAAATGGAATGTACAAAATGGATATGGTACGAAATGAATATTATTCGTCAGCTCCCCAACATTTAAATATCGCGATCAGTATAGACGCGAGAAATAAAGCATCAGTAGGTTGTCTACGCGGGAGGTCCAACTGACGTGGTCTACAGTAATGAGGACTAAGGTCCTCTATTAATCTTATCTAAGGCATTAACAGCGGTCGTAATATTACAATCCGTAATATAAATCAAAGACCACTAAGACAATCAGAAAATCTTTTTTCCATTTCACATTTTTGTCTTTATAAATGATGTCTTGTTATTGAGGAATCATAGAAACCAACATTAATTGCATCCTATATATACCCTAACATGGGACAGAAATAGAAAGGTTTTACTTCCGTAAGTGGGACTGATGAAATATATAATCGTTCATAGGGACAAACCATTTTCAAATCGGGGGATTTCTTGTTCAGACATATTTGCTTAGTGTGAGTCGACTAGTATTTTTTTTTCTCAAAATTAATAAATTGCATGTAAGGGGTATTGTAGCAATATAATGTTTTGGGCCAGCAACTGTGACTCCCTTTCCCACATTCACATCCGATACGAAAAGGGTTGGTGTCTAAGAGCCGAACATGTTTAGAGAATTGCACCTAACAGGCGATTAGCAGTGTATATAGTTCCTACTTAATTGAAGTTCGTAATGATATGTTGCACTTCACATGTGTGTTAAGGCTGTTGCTAAGATTTTGCGCAATAACAGAAATGGGTCGGGTATGTAACATAAAATAAGTGTTTGAAACATAACAAAATGTGATGTCTCATGTTGTTTAAACTTCTTATTAGGAAGTAAACGTTTAGTTTTGTGCGATTCGACATGTTTTTTGTTTGTAAATCTACATGGTGACATGACTAAATTCAGATATACAAATATACTTAAACTAATTTCCTAAAGTTCTAGTATATAAAGTGAAATATTTCCTTTTTGTTTATTTTTCAGAAAAGTGCTACGAGAACTACCATGCCACTAACAATAGAGATCACGACGATATGAAAGATGTGCGTTTGACGATTAGTGTTGATGAACAGTGTAAAAATTGTGAATCGCAGTCTTCTTTAGTGTTTTTCGTTGATCTCGTAGAAAAATTAGATAACTTCATTATTTCCATGTTGTGAATATGATTGAAACTAAGAATTTATTGCAACACAGTTCTTCTGAAAGTAGTACATTATCAATAAGTGGACAATGTGAATAAGTCATTGTAAACAACAAAACGATCAAGCTTAAGTGATCCGGTGATCCAAAACAGGGGAGATAACAATTATGTTGTATCGGCACCAAATATGAATGCAATTTTAGTTGTTTACTTCTTCTAAGATTATTAAAAGAATCCATAACATTACGTATTTTATCAACTCATATCTAAAATCCTGATTATTCTGAGTCCAGATAGCATAGAAATTATACAATATTACAATTCGTCATATTTTATGCATCACAATGTCTATCACTTCACACAAGGTACATTCTTTCAGGTGCACATCAAACACTATGGCTTATACACTTATTTCCCGAGGTGTGTATGTATTTAATTTTGTTTTCATTATGTGTGCATTGTGTAGTGTTTGTTTTAGGTTGAAGCTCAGATTGGGAGGGAGTGTGCCACGTATATACGTGTTTTAATTCCCACCATGTCAATCCTGTTTATCAAATGAAAATAACACAGCTGAAAAATCTGTAAATACCAGAAACAAAACGAAAAATCATGTCTTGTTCCAATTCGTATTTGTTATGCAATATTCTGATATCAGGTGCCAGTGTCAGACAGGCATTATAACAGGAATCGGAGATCTTTTTCATCAATTTAAGATGCTGTTTCTTTGTATAATTTAGGTGTTTACCTAATCTGTTGGAATTTCTTGTCGTCCTATATAATGCTCTTGTTAATTCGATTGTTATACCACAGCATCTTCTTGTGTTTTTATTTCTACACCAAGATTCAGGAATCAGGATGAATTACTGCAATTTGCAAAAGTTATGCTTGCAAGATGAACAAAAGAAAAAGATCAAATAGATAATTTTAATTCATCAAGTGATAATGACAGAATAAAGGCACAATATAATAACACATTGCAACTCAATATACGTTATCACGATTATATTGCAATTAAGGAAATATACAGATGCAGATGTTTTTTTATATTTATTTTGTCAGAAAATTATCCTTGTATAGAACTTCGTTTATATGAACAAATATTATACAGTTTTCTTTGCAAAGTTGGTTACAATTGAGCAATAATCAAAAACAATGTTTGAAAACTGTCATCAGTGCAACACTCGTGATTTAGAATATTCAATGCTACATAAATCAGTCTCCATAGCAGCAAAAAGATACTTTAAAAATGTCTCGGGACTTCGCGACAAATATTAATCAACAAACAATATCTAGAAATCCTAGCAATGAAGGTATCAAAGTGACAAACGCAATGGTTTTTTTTTAATTCAGTCTTTAAGAATGAATTCGTCCAGACTTTTTAAAATGCAATGATAGAGGCCCAGAATCTCCCACCACAAGACAAGTGTAAAATAGCTGAAACATCAGGTCGTCAAACGAAACATATTATAACAAAGTCAATGGAAGACAACGACACAGACGCTACTATTTTATTGTCCATGGGCAGCTCATACAGTCAGCATGAAATAAGCGCTTAGGCCTTTGTTACATATCCAATTCTGAAGCAGAAAACCCTATGCTAAAAGAGAAATGAACATGAAATAGCAGGTAAATTAAAAGAGACATCATGAAAAATACAATAATTACTGTTTTGACAACAATACCTTTTTTGAAGCAAATGAAACACAAATATAAAAAGCAGCAGTAATAAATTGGACAGTATGATATAAATGATTAGAATCAAACAATGGACCTGAAAATGATGGTAAACTACTTATATATTTTGTAAATTACAATGGCATAGCAGTTGAACAATGCAATGCAAGTGTCAAAGTAAATGGTAGGGACATGGACAGGGTAAGAAAACTTAAAAAACAGAGCACTTAATTTAGAGTTTTAATATCAACCTTCAGACTTGGGAAAGTTCTTAAACAAGTCGCTACAAAAGGTGTATCAAGGTATTATAAAACAGGAATTGACATATCTCCAAAATCATTTGAAAACAAAATGTAAATGGAACCCTCACATAATTGTTTATGTAATATAACTTTTAGCACTGAAGTATGTGTGTATGTATACTTAACTCCATGTAGTTATAACTTTGTAGGGTTTAGGTAAAATTTTACAAGTACATGTTTTGCAATTGAAACCTACATTCACAACGCCAATTTATACTGAATCACGTCCTTGAACTATTATTGTTGGAGATGAATTCAAAAATTGTTGTGAATACATTAAAAAGAAAGTATTATCTTTAAATGTTCCTTATATACATAATTATAGTCTGAGATTTTCATTTTTATCTGATAAATAAATGAAATCCGATGTAGTTGATAACAGATATGATTGATACATTGACTCCAGTAATATAATTGATATAAAATTGATTTGATTCTTTATTTCTCTTTATTGTTAAATCAAAACTATAACTTTCACAGAAATCATTGTCAGTGCTTATTAATATAATGTAGATTGATGAATAAATTTATTTGTACATTTTTACAGACCTGTTCGTCTAGTACAAAGCGGACCCCATCATCATTTCATTGAAAATTAAATTGTTCTCGCCATAATATAGCTAAAAAATTGCTAAATTAACGTTAAATAACAATCAATCACTCACTCTGAATACTGCGAAATACAAGGTAAACGTTCCGCTATAAGAATTGAGTCGAGCACTATTCATGCTGAAGCTACTATATAAACTCATCATTCAACTCGCTAGTAAACTAATTAGCACACAATCGTCATTGTTTATAGTCCTCAAATGCATCTCTATCATTTAATATAGGAGGTACAAGTATATGTGCAGTGTCCACAACAACTATGTTATGTATACATGTGACGCTGCTGCACACGTATACCCCTGCATCAAATGTATTCCCTTGTTCTGCAGTTAATGTACTGATTAGGTTTAGTTCTGGATACTTAGATATTTTTGTAGTTATTACAACTCTATTTCCGAAATGGGATTTCCCTTGATGATACCTGTGTATAGAATCTGGTGCACGTGTGTTAGTACCAGATGCATTACAGGTTAAAGTCCATCGTCTCAATATCTCATTTCCATCAAAAGTAATAGTAATATCTAAAAAGGAAAAACAATACAAAGAGTGCTCTTAGTTACTTTTTGTTCAATTATATTTATATACATGTACATGTCTAGTTTTGATTGATTGATTGATTTTTGGTGTTTAACGCCACTTTCAACAATATTTCAGCTATATCATGGCGACCAGTTTTAGTGGTGGAGGAAGCCGGAGTTCCCGGAGAGAACCACCGACCATGGGCACGCAACTGGTAAACTTTATCACTTGCGGTTGCGAGTCGAGTGCACCCGTATTGGTGATATGGTGTATGAGTTGTTAGATCCAGCGACCTAACTCATTGAGCCATCCGGGCCCCTGTGTCTAGTTTTGAGTATCACAAAATTAACAGTTAAAGGACTTCGGACATCAAATATATTATTTTCTATAAATGATTATTTGATAATAATTTTATCAAATCGAGTGTTTGTGTTGTGTACAAGGCAGCAAGGAATCCGATAACTGTCAGTGTAAACACAGATGACCTTACATATTTCCGGCTCAATAACCAGGCACGCGAAGCATGACGTCACCTTTGCTATTCAGTTCTTTAATAAGTGCAAATATATGTCAATATGTCAAACAAAAAATAAATGTTATCGTTGTTTTAATGAAACCAAGATCGTCTCCCAGGGTATAGGTTAGGGTCCTTCAATTACTTATTATTTTAACTTACGATTTTGCAGAATTTACTGAAAAAAATATCGATAAGTAATAGAAAATGGTTTCGGGTCCGTTCGCCCTAACTACACATTGACCCTGGGTTCATTCTCACTAAAAATGTGTGTCCGCTCGCCCTGATAATGAAAATGTATTGTAAAGAACATAATGCATATTTTGAAGTATTTCGATTTGAATGAGTTTGGTGAATGAAGGGAGACGGTATATACGAGTGCATTTATAGTTAACTGACTATGATCTCAATAAAAAAAAGACTTACTATAGACATTTTTGGGGTTATATTCTTAAAAATGCCGTACTGAGTAGTTTGAGGTTGTACAAATAATTATATGGTGGACAAGTCAATCGCATACATTGTATTTTGGTTTTCCAAAAGATCAACATAGATTAAAATTATCGGTACATTACTGTAAACGTCAAGATTTTTCTCCGTCAAAACAAAGTAAAATATATTCAAAGCATTTCACAGAGCGTCAATATAGCACGACTAGCCTATGTTCCTCTCCCTTATTGGATCGTGCTGTGGGTTGACATTTTTCTTAGTATGCGATAGTTATTTAAATATGACAGCAAATATTGATACACATGTGGAAGTGGTTCTCGTACAAAACACAGTAGTACATGTAAATTTGGGCAACGAGATTGATCACCTCCGTAACAGGCCAAAACGATCCCGGCACTTTTTATAAAACGCCCCTATTTTTTTTCAGAATAAAAATTAGTTTCCAAAACGCCCCCATTTTTTTGTTTGCCAAATCGGCATGTTTAATAAAAAAAATTATACTTCAAGCATATACACTATAGAACTTACTTATATTCTAGGCATGTGTTGTTCTGTTATGGCTATTTTCAATTTTAGCAGAAGACATCATAAGTTTACAACTTTTGTCTTATCCATTTATCTTGATTTTGTTTTGACAATAAAATATTGATATTAGTGCTGTTTATAGTAAAACAAGAAGATGCTATATGCATTGCATGTGACTTAGTTAAACAATTACCAACAGAGTTAAACACGATGTACATGACAGGTATAACAAAAAGTACATACACACGTAAATAAATAACTCAATAGTTAAATGAGAAAAAGTGGTCGATTAACTATTGATGGTAGAATACACAGATTATCATTTAAGGCGTTTTAATATTTAATCGTGTACAAAAATGTACATCAAAATAGTTATGCAATCTTTTTACTACATGCTCAAATTATACAAATTATTCTGTTATAATTTGAAAATGGAAATTTACTTGTTTAGGTTTCATGAAAAAAAAACCCGTCACTTTCAACAATATTTCAGTTATATCGTGGCGGTCAGTTTTATTTGTGGAGCACAACAATGAATCACAGGAATACATTGAAAAAACATTTGAATCACAAACATTAAATGATATATATGGGTCTTTTTTGTCAGATAATGCTTTATTTTTGGAAAAAGAGGGGGGCGTGCGTTTCTAACATGTATTCATCACCTCTCCCTTTTTTCAGTACACGAAGTAAATCGGGAAACTCTGAACTCGTTAATACTATAAAAATACATTATATTAGATTAACTTTTGCTAAAAATGAAAGATTGTACCATGCTAAGTTATCTGTTCATACATCTTGGCTTTGTTGTGCGTCAACATGTGTTGTTTTCACCAAAGTGACGTCATACTCATCCAATAAATTGTTGACAGTTTCCGGCAATCATTGGAAATTACAGAATTTGCATTACGATAACCACTGTGTTCCAATTTATCGTAGTGATAAGACGAGGCGAGTTGGATTTTTCGTTTTATTGTATTGAAAAACGTGTATTTGAAATTTTGTGTCAAGTGTCCTTTAAGGCTAAAATATTTGATAAATACAAACTTTGGAAGTCAAAATGGAATGTTACATCATTTTGCAAAGAAACTGTAACGACACATGAACAGGTACATTAGTTTTTTGGCAGGATCCATGTTGTTTATATTTTTAGTTTGTTGTGTGATGTTTTTGTTTAGTTTGTCTCGGTTCATGTGCCCGATGTTGCCTGTGTGTATGGATTGTCCATTTTAGATTTCCCCTTCGATTTTTCTAACATTTATCCAATCGTTCTTTGGGGCGAATCGCGTAACATTTTACCATTCTTTCGTTAATACGATATCATCCCAATATATGTTGAAGTTAAATAATGTATATTAATTAGGTGTGTCCTTTCTTGGTTATTCTTGGACGACATAACACAGGCACTAAAATATGATCGCCACAACATAAGTGGTTAAAGGAATAACATTCGATAGTTCAATCAATCTGACACATATTCCATATGCAAAGAATGTCGACAAATCAAATCACGTGATGCGTTAATTCAGTTACAGGACAACGTGAAGGTGAATACATCCATTCGATCCCTGACAACAATGTAGTCATATGATTAAATACTGTCAACTGTTTAAATAAATAGTGTATTTTATTTCTTCGTCCATCTAATTTTAATCGTACATTAAAACATTTGTGTCGTGGTAATTTGGTACATTCTAAGACAAGTTTGAAGATGCCAAAGGAGTAATCAAAAGCCGTAAACCGAATAAGAACAGAACACACAATGGCCAAATGAAAAAGAACAAACAACGATCAACAAAACATACACACTAAAGATCATGTAACATGAACCCCACTACAAACCAGGGATGAACACATGTTCTCCGGAAGGATAAGCAGTTTACGTTGCACTACTAGCCACCGTCGTGTTAATCTAGTTACAAACAAGGTGATAAGCCATTAATGAGGAAATGACCGGGAAGTGTTTACGAATGCTGTTGATACTTACCATGAAAAATGACAAGTCTTTCATCTACAAAAAATAGAATAACTGATTATTTTGACAAAATCTTATATATGGTTTTACATGACACACACACACACATTAAGATAAAGGTTAATGTTCACCAAAGACTGTCATAAATCACACTTTTCTTTGTCTAATTAGCTTAGTAGATATTGGTAAATTTGGCTCAAAGTATAGTCTATCAGAGGATAAATGTATCAACTATAATTCTGACACGAAGAAATTACTTTGTATCCTATGTATTCAGAATTTGGTTATTTATTTAAGTAGAACTTCAGTTATGTAATTATATTTTGAAATTTGTCAAGTCCATACCAAGACCGATATGAACGAAGTTTAATTGATATCAATATGGCTAATCATTAGCACCTCAACACAGTTTCAATATTTCACAATATTATCAATACAAGGTCAAACAACCAAAGGTGACAGTGATACGTAATCATTCTAATTCAAACTCTATAACTTACTTAGAACTGTCAATTTTACATAATGTAACTGAATGTCATAAGAAATGAGTTGACAGTAATACACTCCAGTATGTTCCAGTTGTGTTTTCTTGATAACAAGATTGACTTGTGTTCTGTGTTCCGTCTCTTGATAATTAATGCTAGTTTCCTCATTTGGTGCGCACACCATTTTACCCACTGACAACGGGAATTCCTGGGATTCATTATACCAGAGAACCTTAAATAAAAAAAAATAAAAAACGAAGATAAAGATGTGTTTTATTGTTAAAGTTAAAATAATTAATTAAGTGAAGGCAAAACATTAGGGTAGAATTTTCGTGCACCAGAATCAAGTACAAAAATGTAACTCGTCTTGTGATGATCAATATTGTCGGATGAGACAAATCTACTTTTCGGTTCACCAGGATGTAAACATACACAAAGACAAAGGTAACGCACCCCTGATGTAGTAAAACATAATAAGTTACACTAAGTTTATATTCTAATATTTATATTGATTATAGCAAGAACAATGTTCCATTAAAAAGATGTGCTCACAGAGGTGTGACCATTATGTCTAATATCGACTAGTCATGAACGTGAACCATGCCTCTCACGCATTACTCAAAATTCAGTATGTTTACGCTTCGAATTTGGGTATTTATGTCCGGTGTTTTAAATTTGTTTATTCATTCTCAGTAAGCATGGTAAGAAGGCGAATATCAGAAACACAAATATGGCAAATAATCGGCATGCATACAACAGGGATGTCCTTCAAAGTTATTGGACGTCAGATGGGCTACCACTATACTGTAGTCAGCCGACTGGTGAAAAAACACACAAACCAACAATGTGAAAGACTTGCCAAGATTTGACAGACTACGGGTAACATCTGATCGTGACGACAGGGCATTGCAGCGTTTGGTTAGACGGATGACATTCGCAACCAGTCTCGTACTCGAGCAACACTGACTGCCCAATAGATGTCTCTCAACAAGGCAAGGAGAGCCGGTTTCTGCTTCATGTAACCGACGGCCGAATGAGGGTTTGGAGACACAAAAATACAGCCTATACCCCAGGGAACATCCAGCCAACTGTCCCTTACGGTGGAGGCTCATCAATGATTTGGGGTGTATCTCTCATGACTGCAAGCTGGATTTAGTCACCATACAAGGCAACCTAACTGGTGATCAGTACATCAGAGACGTTTTGAAACCAGTTGTTGTCCCCCCATGTCGACAACCACCCACTAGCTACAAGGCTTGTGTATATGGATGACAATGCCAGGCCTCATTGTTCAAGAGCAACAACCGCCTACCTCCAAAGCGAAGCCGTGCCTTCTGTTCCTTGGCCAGCCATGAGCCCGGATTTGAATCCCATAAAGCATATTTGGGCCGTGGAATACATGCTCGGGAACCTTCGGTGCAAAACATTCGTCAGTTGGAAGCAGCATTGCATCGGAAATGGCAGCAGCTATCACAACAGGACATCCAACGTTTAACTGGAGGGATGACATGCAGGGTTGAGGCCGCCATCCAAACACGTGGGAGTTACACGCGGTACTGCACTTTGAATAATAAATATCGTGATTCATAAGTGACGTTTTGAAAGAAAAATGACAATCTTATCGTCCTTTTTGAACTGTAAAGGTCAATACTTAAAATGGACATGTTTTACTGCAAAAGCTGGCCTTGTGATATTGTGATTAAATATTCATTAAATTAACATTTTTCTTGATTTTTTTTGTGGTTTCTTAAAGCCAATGTAATGTCCTAACAGGTCACCATTGCGTTCTTGAGATTATCTGGTCACTAAACTCGTGATACTTGTATCATTTATCATTTAAAAAAAACATGGTTGTGCTTAACTTTTTTCTTTGTGTATATGTATCATTACCGCCGTTAAAGATACATAATCCTTCCTGGGAGAGACAGTCTTCAAGTTTTTTGCCTTTGTCGGTGGTTGCTTTACTACACCACAAGGGGTTATGTCAATTAAAGTCGCCCATGATAATGGACGGGGTAGGTATTTCATCAGCTAATCGTTTTTAGTTCAGCTAAACTGAGTGCTGAATTTGGTTGTATGTAAACCGAACACAAGGTAATAGTTTTATCTAAAGTGATGCGTACATCAACAGCCTGTAGATCTGTGTTGAGAGTAACATAACTATGTAAAATGTTATCACGAACGAGGATTGTTGAGCAGCCTGCAGCTCGTTCATCCTCATCTACATAAGAGCTGTACACGGAATAATTTTTAAGATTTATAGTATCACGTTGTTTTAAATGTGTCTCTTGAAGACAAAATGCTACAGGTAGAAAGGCTTGAACCAGTAATGTAAACTTTATCTTGAGACCTCGACAATTCCATCGGATAATATTTGTTCATTTTGGGGGTCGGATTGGGGAAAAGCTTTTCTTCCGTTGTAATCATTTCCGCATACCACCCTTTGGAGATCTGCTCGGAGATATCCGTGTTTCTGATGGCTAATCATCCATAGGAGATGGTGAATCATCCGGTGGAAGATTCCATACAGATTCCTCCTCCGAATCATCACGATGTCCATATCTATTGTGGACCTATTTATAATTCTTCATCGGATAGATTGTCCAATGTTCGTCTCTCTAGCGAATGATTCCTCGACTGCTGTTAAAGAGTCCTATGAGGAGTTGAATATATAGCTATACTATGAATTTGTTTTAGTGAAAGCAGGTTTAACAAATTTGGCACTCAATCATTAAACCGACAGATTTCAATCTGGTGACATTTTTCACATCTCCTGCACAGCCCTTGATACATTTTTCTATAACAAAAGGTGATAATTTGGTCAGTAGTATACAACCTTCACTACTTTTTAAAACGATAAAACGTGACCAATTGTTGGAAACTTCAATTTCTTCTTCATATCTACTGTCATTTTTTCTCTTTTTTTTAAGGATTATTTGGAATCTGTTTATTTCAACAGAAAGGATCCGGAGCAGCCATGTTGCCATGTATAATAGTTCACAATCCTTGTCCACACCCACCACCGAGTGCCAACATGGGCGATACTTGAATTCCGAGGATCTCCGTCGGAAAGTGTCAGGAATTCCAAGGATGGTATACTCGAACAGAAAACTTTCTATAAGAACGAAAGCTTCGTATCAGGGATGGTTCCCCAATGAAACAACCGTTCGAAATATCAACTACTCGATTGACCCATTAACCACCACCTTCTTTAACGATCCCTTCTCTTGACTATTTAGAAAAAATCAATATCATTTTTATATTTGGTCCTGCTGTCTCTGCAAGATCCCTTAGGAATTCAAGGTGTCATGCATAATGGCCCACCAAGGATGACACCTGAATCTCGAGGATCTCCGTCAGAAAGCAACAGGAACACACTCGAACAGTGTTAACATGATCAGTTAAAGGGCTTGACGTGACCAGTCGATTGATTGAATCGGATCCATTCGACCTCCCATCTAGGTGAAGTAAGGGCCAAAGAGGTGATTTTCAACCACCAGGAATCCATCGTCTACCATTACGGGTCGCAACACACGGCAAACGTGTCCCCTCATTTAGTTTGGCATCTACGACAAGCAAGAGGGTGCTGTGGGCGTATTCGTAGTACCTCGGGGCCACAAGATTGATATGAAAAGCACAACATTTAGTTTCTTTATGTTTTCTGTTCAATAGTTGTGATTTTAAGAACCAGTTGGTTGTATGACTCGCAGTGGGTTCCGCTGGCCTCATGGGAAGTCCACATTATGCTAGGAAGTTTGATTAACAAGCATTTCAGTGTCTGAAACCGATCGCTGGCTACTGATATTACCATGTAGATGCAATGTATTTTCTTCTTCGATTTATGGTTTCTGATTACCCCTTTGGCATCGTTAAACTTTTCTTGCTACACACCGTCCAATCACTCATAATGAGATTGGCAATACTTTCACTATAAGAGAACCAGATGTATTTACTTCGCTTCATAGATTTTATATAAAGAAACTGATTAGTTATCCGATTATGCACATTTAGACTAGCAGCTTATGCACCATTAGAAGATATTAAGTACATTCCACATTCTACGATGACCAGATGATAAGAGATTAATCAAATTACGGTATCATTATGTATTTCATTTGGCACTCATAAATTTTCTGCAGTTAATATACGTGTCATAGTGCAAGATAAATATCGTATTTAGAAATATTACCTCTTATTGTCTTAAGGTAAACGCTTCTTTTTATAATTTTGTTTTTATAGGAAATATATTGATTCTTTAAAGAGATGTCTTGTTTGGAATACTTCAAAGAAGATTTAGGCCCAACATTATTCACTGCACATTTGAGTACCGCTGTATCACCAGTTAAAACAGTCATGTAGGTTTCGTTTCCTAGATGGAAGTTGAAAGTCTGCGGTCTGTCGCAAATCCCACCTGAAACTGACAAACACATATAGTTATAGTATAATATGCGTAATAATTACATGTATTAGTACGAACAGGTATGGGTGTAACATGAAAAACTATCATATAAATCACTAATACACAAATTACAGTAAAAGAATTGCGCTATTAAATGTCTTAGCAAGTGTAACAAACGCTATTTTCACTAAGGTATTTCTTTTAATAAAAAAAACGAGAAACACGAAGGGGGTAATCAAGAATGGACAACCCCGAGAAACTGGAAACATTGGGATCATAAACACAGGGCGACGACAAACAAAATAGAACACTACCAAAAACCGAAAACTAAAGAGACGAGTAACACGGACCCCACTACAATTCTGGAGTGGAACTAGGCGTTCGTGAAGGATAAGCAGTTCCCACCAAATTCGATTTTTTGTATAAAACGATCAACTGAATATTTTACTTTTGATTACCACTTTAACATCTTCAAACTATTCTTATTTTGTCTATATTGTTCAGTTGATTTGATATTCATCTTCCAAAAGACTTCAAGGGGCCCGGGTGGTTCAATGAGTTATGTCGTTGGATCTAACATCTCATACAAGGCTATCACCAATACGGCGTGGGTTCGCGCCCAGCTTTGTAAATTACAAAAAAGGTGCACTCGACTCGCAGCCGCAAGTGATAAAGTTTACCAGTTGCTTGCCCAGGATCGGTGGTTCTCTCCGGTTTCTTCCACCACTAAAACTGATCGCCATGATATAGTTGAAATATTGCTGAACACCAAAATTCAAATTCCAAAAGACTTCAACATTATTTGGCTATCCATTCATTTGACTTATAGTGTACTTGACGAAGTTTATTCTAGAAACGCGTCGTGTGCACTACTTTTTTTTTATTATAGTAATAGCTATGCTCATCGTGAAAACAAAAAGCAAGCACACCAATGTTTCGTTAAGTTAGTGCATTGAGAGAATGTATCAAATGTTATATTGTATATGCAGTCATCGCTAGTCTCTTTTTTTTAGGTTGCGGCCTGCGATGAATTGCAGAATAATGAAGTCGTTATGTAAATGTATTGATAATGTGTATCAAATGTTATATTTTACATGCAGTCATATATATGTATCTAGTCTTTCACTGCGGTCTGATACTAATAGTATGATAATGAAGTAGGTTACATTAAGCTGAAGTTATCGTGTAAACACAAATCAAATATGTATTGGATTTAGCTGATTCCTTTTATCCTTTTTTCCTGGTTATTTCATTACTTTTAGTTTCAATCAGTCATCAATGTAATGTTTTACACAAATGTTTAACATTCCCACATAAACCAATTAGCTTTAATCTCGTATCAGCTAATATAGAAAATTCATTACAGTAATGCAATCAATAGCATTCTCATGTCAGCGTAATTGAATTAATTGGGAGGAGAAGCAGTTACATGTCCACATAAAATCATTGTTTTTATGTCGTGAAGACAGAAGGGGCGATAACTAACACTTCACTAATGCAAAGAAACAATAGCAAAGTTTAGCTGTTTGTACAAATTGTGTCTGTTAGGTTGAATGTTCAATTGGTGACAGGTCTAGGGATAGTGCGGGGCAAGAAAGAACCCGGATGTGATTCTCTGGTTCAGACATTCTTGACAAACATTAGCCACGTGACATCTTCCATTGTCTTGTTGAAAGACGTAATCAAAGTTTTGCTGTTACAGAAAGGGCATAACGATAGGATCAAGAATATCATCTTTTGTGTATTAAGACATCATATTTGGCTTTATACTCAGAATTGTAGGTCATCCACCAATAAAACTGACCGCCTTGATATAACTGAAATATTGTTGAAAGTGGCATTAAACACCATAAACCAAACCAGATTTGTAGGGTACAAGAATCAATCAGTCTTGCCCTTTAATATATACTTTGTTAATGATATTAACTTACCTTTAACTAAAAATAAAACTATGATTATTCCCATGTGTTGTTGAATTATTCTACATAGTGTTACACTAAAGTCCATGTCTTCATCTATTGAACTAAATTGTGCACTAAATGAAGATACATGGATGTAACAAGAGTTAAATAGAAGTAGAGAATGAAGACCAAGTCTGATAATCAGTACCTGTATCACACTCGTGACGTCAACATACAACAGTTGTATATACAAGTCAAGTATTGATCCAGTAAAACACGTCTGATTTGTTCACTGTACACTAAGGATGTTACTTAATAGTTTTACCTATATAAGGTTTACCCATAAATACACGACATGGCTGAAATATTGTCCAAAGAATGCGTTCAAGTACAAAGAACAAAACTAGTGTCTAAGTATTAAACAATGTTAGACTTCACCTCTAAGATTCGAATAATACTTTGAAAAAATTAGTCATAGTTCGTGGGCGGGAAGCGGGTTACAATCAAATTTATTTTAATTATATTGCATCAGATGTTCTGATTAGGATTGTCGTTGTACTGATTCAATTGTAACTAGTGAAAACACAAGTCTCAGTAGTAATTTGTACGACTGATCACGTCAGAGGTCCAAAAGCCAGTGCTAAACTTCATTAGCGTGTATCATTTCGTGAACTTAGTCAGACATAATAAATAAATTGATTACGGTCATCTAACGCTGTAGCAAGTTATAGAAGCTTGCTCCTTCAGTTGTTTTACTTTTTTGTAATTTCACATTGCTAAGCATTTCTATTATATTTGGAAAATTATTTTTGAATACAGAAGAAGTTCGCTATGAGAAATTTTATTTCTGGAACAAATAATATTTGTCACTCCCTAAAGAAGAAACTTTCTCTGCATTGACGTTTGCATTTCAACCAGATACGCTATTTGAGAGTGTTGATACTGACAGGAAATTCAGAACAGCGGTAACGTGTGTCTACTCAATTAGATGATTGATCGATTGATGTTTAACGTCCAGCCAGCAATTTTTCAGCTATATTCAGGACGAGAACATGTTTACAATAAATCAATATGTAGGTTGAAAACGGGGGACGGATAGGCCAATGGACAAACAAATTTAAACGCCTCAGGACTCGAAACAAGGAAAGGTGATGGGTAGGGAATTTAGCCAGTGCAACATATCTCATATGGACCACTCATCATGAGCATAATGCTCATAGTGAGCTGTTACACTGGTTTCTTTAACGTGCAAAGAGAGTGGCAATCTCTCAACACGGGACCTCGGTTTTATTTACGTCTCATCCGAAGGACGGGTTGGTTCTGAATTTATACATCTCGCACAACCGACGGACGCCCCTTCAGGCCGAAGAAGAACCGGTCCCATTTCTATACCCCGGGTTGTCCCCTTTTAGAGGACTAGTGCCTCTAGAACGGAGAAACCTGGTGCCTAATCTACCCCCGGCACACCCTCTGGGAGGGGGGTTACTCAATTAGGATACGTACATTTTTAGCTGGACTTTTCGAAGAAAAAAGGTCGAGCTATTGTCGTCACTCCGGTGTCAGCGTCAGAGTCCAATTCTCAATAACTATCAAATGTATCCATTTGAAACTTGGAATACTTGTTCACTATCAAAAGAGGAACCAATTACAACAAGGCAGATGACCCTGTGATTTGTACATCCAGAGTTATCTGCCCTTGTTTCGATATAGTGCATGGACATTTGGGATATATTTTTAGTATAATTAAAATTTCTCAATAACTATCAAAGCTATTAACTTGAAACTCAATACACTTGTAGAAAGTGTTGACCCCAATCTGTTGACAAGAGAGGACAACTCCATCCAGCATTTCATTTGAGTTATTCCCCCTTTTTGACTTATAATTTCTTCAAAAAATGCAATTTCTCAATTTGTGTAAATTGCTTGCAATTTAATATCAGATACGAACAAGTCGAGCGTCCAGCACCCGTGGGCGGTGCTCCTGTTGAAAATATAGAGTAGTAACCAATTGGTTGCATGTTTAACGTTTAATATGTAGATTATATAGGGGTTAGCTAAAAAATTGGAATTTCTTCTCTCTGAAGTAAGAATGCGGGCCGTATATTGTTTATTGAAACAGCGCAAACTCGTCTTATATTGCTCCTTAAGGTTTGATAAAAAAGCCCATTAACGTTGTTATATGAAAATGTTATTCTAGCAACACCGGACACCAAATTCAATGAAATAGACCTGCAACGGAAATGGAATGTTTTTCACATATAATTAATCACTACAGTAAAATGACAAAACATGGTCTACAAAATACTACACAAAAAGCAAAAGATTGAACAACATAAACCCCACTCAAAAACAGAAGGGCAAGCAGTTCTATTATAACTAATGCAGTTTAAAAGTGGTGCTGGGATTGATCTATGGGTGGATTTTTATTGTCACTTAAAATAGGAGATAATGGTTCTAACATTTTGTCATTTTGACATTAACCATTCTTAAAAACAAGAGAGTTGAAACCTACAAACATGAAACACTAGTATACATGTACGTCATCCATAAGTGCTACTTTTTTATATTAGTCTCGCAGAACTATCGGATGTCGCGAATGGTTGTATACCATAGACGAGATAGTAGATATACAACATATGTTTGTCTTTGTGGTACAAACAGGCGGTATTAATTCAATATACATATGTTTGATCATGAGAGAATTAAAAGAAAAATATATTGGAAAAAAAATGCAATACCTGACAGATTACAATTAAACTACAACGCACGCATACCCTATCAAATTACTCGATCGCTTAATAATGTAATATAATAAAAAGTTTATCTGAAATGCATTAAAAATATATTAACAGTATTTAAAATTAATTAATAGACGAATATCAATATATGAACTTTATATATGTCTTATAACCCAATATATGGTGTTCATATTTAAATACTCTAGTGTCACAAAAGATGTAATCACTGGTTGCCATACCCATAATTTGGTTATGTCAATGTAGTTTGAATAAAAGCTACGTATGTAATCAGTGCCTAACATAACTAAAGTGACTTCGATTCCCGACAACTGCTATGAATACTTGATACAACTTATGTGATAATGTTTGTTAGTGACATACGACAGGTCACTGACCTCCATTCTATGCCTGACATATTGCTGAGTATGAGGTCAAAACCAAATAACGCAACAAGATACAATGGCCGTTCAGTTGCAACTTCCCATCTACTTGAAACCGAGACAATGATTAACACGTCAGTTCAATCGTAACTTCCTACAATAGAAATATATGTATGCTGGAAGTACAAACATTTTGTCAGTTTTCTTCAACATCGTACCATCACCATAATCACTCAATAAATTTTCTTCAGGTGAATATGTTTTGCAGGATGATAAAATCATAATATTGGTAATTAATCACAGTTAGGAACAGTCAAGTGCCCGTATCTAGCCAGAAAAGTGATCGGTCATGTATTTGTGTGTTAGAGGTATCGATTTTACCTTTCTACGTTTTTTGAATTGTTTTATTTACTGTTTGGGGAATTTGGTATGTTTTGCTTTTCATTTTATTATTGGGAACAAAAATGAATATTTTCCCTTATGATTTGCCTTGTTTTCTACTTACTTACAATGTGAATGAGCTTTTCGCACCATGTTTTAATGTCTTATAACCCAATATATGGTGTTCATATTTAAGTACATTGACATGACCAAATTATGGGTACGGCAACTGGTGATTACATCTTTTGTGACATTAGAGTACTTAAATATGAACACCATATATTGGGTTATAAGACATATATAAAGTTCATATATTGATATTCGTCTATTAATTTATTTCATATATTGATATTCGTATATTAATTAATTTTAAATACTGTTAATATGTTTTTAATACATTTCAGATACACTTTTTTATTATATTACATTATTAAGCGATCGAGTAATTTGATAGGGTATGCGTGCGTTGTATTAAGGTAGATTGGGTGTTTTAATTTTTTACGCCTCCTGTGCAAGATGTTGCGCATAGCAACGTAAATCATTTTATTATATTACATTATTAAGCGATCGAGTAATTTGATAGGGTATGCGTGCGTTGTATTAAGGTAGATCGGGTGTTTAATTTTTTTGCGCCTCCTGCATAGCAACGTAATTCAGGCTATCTGTCGTATAAATTAATCAAAATAATTTCGTTCCTTATAAATTGTTTAATTTGACTGAAAATTATCAGAAACAATCATAAAATTCTATTTCAATATCATATTTATTTTTAAAAAGTTTCTCATTTCAGTTTGATGGCTGCAATATATTTTGCTCCCGTTTTACGGCGACCCGGACATGGAGAAATTGAGAAGTCAGAAAAAAACACTGAAAAGAAACTGTGATCGTGATAAAGTGGACTGCTTTTCATGAATGCTGTAATGTATATCTGTATCTTTACAATCTGAACTTCGTTCTGGTAACTTATGAAGCAGTTTCACACTGATTCGACACAACAGAAAGAGAACTGAAAAGGGGGAAAGTTTTTTGAAAAGTTGGAACAAGTGGTTTTTTTGTGTTGCTGACTGCCGTAAGTACAATTTATATTTTATCGTCTGCAGTAATCTTGCAATGTCTGAAAGACTTCCATCAGAAAGATTCATAAAAGAACAATCTTTTTTTCTAGAGCAGATAATTTTAAAAACACCAAAAGCTCCATTTCAGACCCCCTAACTGTGACAGACCTGATGACACAAATTATGTCATAGACCACACATATGCGTTACCGATTGCAGCTGAACCATACATAATAGACAATTAACCTTTCTCAATTTATTCTGAAATTGCGGTCGACACTGAAGTGGATGCAGTTCAAAATGAAGTTCTATTTGATTACCTCCTATCTGATCTTGTTCCATTGTCGGTTCATAGCGGACTTAGGTTTTCATGGCCGAGCAGTTGAAACATTGTCAATTGTCAGTCAATCCTTCATCTCTATGATGCCTTAGGGGTTAGACCTTTAGGATTTTCAGGCTTGATGTATGTTCAATGTCCTGGAAGTGGTCATGTGGCAAAAATCAAGTTAGGGAAAACTTATCTTAGTGGAAATAAAAAGAGAGGAATTGGAACTTTTGACATTAATACAAAAGCTGCAACAGGTTAATTTTATTCATGTGTTATCAGAATTATATTGTGTCACAACCTTTTACCTAAGAATTGATCAAATGATTGCAATGAATTAGTTCTTGTTTTATAGCAAACTCCCAATATCAATTAAATTAAGAAAAATCTGATAAAATATTCTGTTACATAAGGGGGCTGATAGGTTATCTGTGAAAAGCAAATTTTACTTTTGTTACACGTAACAAAGACACCCCCCCCCGCATACCTTTATCGGTATATGAATAGTTTTATACTCCCATTGAAATATTAGATAAACCTGTTTTTATCCACATTAGCATACCAATTACAAGATTTTCCTTACTAAGTGAAAAAGATCAATGGTTCTACATGTAAATTAACATTATGTGATATTATTATTGAAATTGTTTCCACATATAATTTAGATGAACTTAATTTTAATGGCTGCAATTCCTTCAATGTAATATATTCTATACTTTAATTAATTCATGCGAGATTGTGCATACTACATTAATTAACATTATTAAATCAAAAGGTAATTTAAAATATCTAAGAACATGTTACCAAAAAAACAAATGTATTTCTAGAAATGTTTTTTATGGATACATGTAGAATATAATTTTGGGAAATCACCATAGGTGTGTCCCATCATGAATTTGTAAGAAAAAATGTAAGTCAAGAGTAAATTGTTTATTAAATCATGTATGTACATTGTATATACATTTATTTACAAATCACTAAATTCTGTTTATTATAATTTCATTCAGGAATGCACCATGTTGGCATTGGAGAAACACAGCTAAATAATCTACTTTCAACAATGAATTTACACTGTATTGATCACAAATCTCTGAAAGCTAGAGAATATGAAGTTGGTCAAGTATTGGAAAAGCATGCAGAGGGATCAGAACAAAAGTTTTTACTTGAAGAAGCAATTGAGTGTTGAAATATTAATGCAAGTTTGAAAAAAAATATAAAGCCACTATAATGCTAATGGTATTATTTTTACCACATATACATGCACATGGAGAAAACTTTATGATTTAGTCTCTGTCCCCTCATTCAAGTTAATTTGGACACCCACTTAAACTAGTCAAAACTAAAAACAAAGTTTTCAACAAATCAAATGCACATGTGGAAGGAGCTGATTTAAGATATTATGCAAGTTTAGGGACAGCGTTTTTAGGCTTTTTGTATTAGCACCTGTGTAGTCACAGTAAT
This sequence comes from Gigantidas platifrons, assembly GCA_002080005.1. NCBI lineage: Eukaryota > Metazoa > Mollusca > Bivalvia > Mytilida > Modiolidae > Gigantidas > Gigantidas platifrons. Next base: position 422,941 of record MJUT01027804.1, read on the forward strand.
CTTGTGTCACTGTCATGAAGATGCAATTTAACCTGTCAGGTCAGTCTAACTTTCACTGCTTGAATAACAATAAGGGAATTCTGTTCAGGGCATCAAAATCCTCAACAAATTACCATACAAATGGCTAAGCTTAATCAGATACAGTTTGTGCACACAAGAACACAGTTATAATACACTATAAATTTAATTCGAGATTAGTATGCTTATCCGCATAACAAATTGTCTGGATTCTAATCTTCACCAGCTTCACCGTGATCAATACAACATATGGGGACAGCGATCGGCATCGCGCGGGGACGGTGATTTTGAAGCGACAGAAAGCAGGTAGGTTTGCATTCTCAGGCATATTCTATTTGTATTTACTTAGATTGGACTGCAAGAAGTATATAACGGAACTTTAGGGTTAATTAGGAACTAATGTAATCCAATTTCCATGCACAATACGCTCCGGAAATATATAAACACTCCAGGAAAATACGACAGGGTAGAGTATTCAGACAGTGTTAGCTGGTACTTTACTCGATTTGGCACTCCTACACCAATTAAGCCCATCATTTTTACTCCAACAAATACGTTAACAATGGGAAAGGTTCATATATCCCCAAAACCCTGTGAAAACCTGGTTTAACATTGTTTTCGATAACAACATCATGTTGTGTAGGGGGACGACGATCTTGGTATCCTATGGGGACGAGCATCATTTTTTTTTAATCAACGTTTTTATTATTCTGGGGAAGTATTGGTAACCCATTTTCAAGTTACAAATGGACGTAATTTACATGCTGATCACAATACCGAATAAAAACAATATAAGACAGCAAAAAAAGAGAGAAAAAACGAGATTACTCCGATTATTGTACTCCGTCTCCGAGGGGAACGGGATATACGGTTTAATATGTGTCTGTCCGTCTACGGGGCCCGTAGGAACTGGGATTAACTCGGGTGTCTCGAAGGGTGAGCAGTTCCCCGTTCTTGGTAGGTGCTAGACTATAACAACTGAGGTCAATCCTCATATTCCTGACTAGGTATAGACATCTGAAACATTCATTCACATGTAAATCAACAGCCTATATTTTCCATAAATGAGCGCAACATTCTTTTAAAACAATTAAAATAATGTATTTCATGTGTTACTACTAATACATATAGACTTGTATGTGATAAAGTTTACCAGTTACTTGCCCATGGTCGGTGGTTCTCTCCGGCTTCCTCCACTACTAAACCTGGTCGTTCGATATAGCTGAAAAATTGCTGCAGTGACGTAAAACCCCATTAAACAAACAAACAAACTAATAAATATATTGTCATAAATAATACTTGCAGCTTCTACAATGACAAGGAAAAAACCTGGATTGTGGCTTCACAGGCCAAAAACAAAGAAACGAACTGCCACGCCAAGTAAAAGTGTAACACCAAAACGATGGAAACCTTATATCAGTCAAAATGATTTATCTGGAAAACGACAAAGTGCTTCACAAAACTCAACTCCAAAACGACAGAATGTTTTCGCCTCGTCTGCAATCAAAAAAGTGCTTCAAACAACTCAACTCCAAACCGACAAAGAATGTTTTCGCTTTGTCTACAATCGTTTTCTCCATCCGCTTTTCCCCCATTAGCCTCATGCCCAGAGTTGCACGTTTTGGTTGACTCTGCTATTGAGAAACTGAAAACTATAGGGAGAGATCAGGAGTTTGTAAATTTCTTGTCGTTAGTCAAAGATCAAAAATTTCCTCTTGACAATTTGTCATTCCAGTATATTTTAGAAACTTGCCGCTTCTACTCAAAGCAGCACACTTCTGAGACGAGATATTTTGAAGAAACAAAACGCTTCTGGAAAACCAGATATAGGTTATTTCATGCGAAATTTCTATATTATATGAGTGGACCAAGAAATGTAGGTCAAGTCATGGATTCAATCACCACAGGATCCTTGTCTCCTGAACATTGCTCATTTACTTTTAGTTTTCTGTGTGTTTCCTTTCAGTTTCTCTAATTCTTGCCCTGTTATTTCTATTTTTAACCCGTTGTAGAAAAATTGTTCTACCACATATGTGGATGTTTGTTCTACGGTGTTGATTGGTTATTAAAAAGGTCACGAACTTACCTTCAAAACAATTAATTATTTCAGAAAATGAACCTTAAGTGTTGAAATCAGTGAAATACTAGTATTTACACCATATACATTATTGTTTATTTACTTAGTATCCAAAATTACAGCTATTACTCGTGATAGCTTTGTTTACTTCTGACAGTACGATGACGTCACAATGAGTTAGCTGTCACAGTACCAGGATAAGAAGCTCACGAACAGGAAGAAATACAAAAACATGATAAATACTGTTTGTTAAGGAATTAGAGAAATAAAATCTATCTTTACAAGCCGTTGATTATCGTATTTCTACAGTTTCGAGGGTTAAACATAAAAGTTCTCGCTAAGGTTCGAACTTTTAATATTTAACCCTCTCGACGTGTAGAAATACGATAATCAGCGGCTTGCAAAGATAGATTCTATATTTCTAAATGTTATTCGTTGATTTTGTCAACGTTTTCCTTGCTTCGTCTTTTGGATATCGCCTTAACCGTGATTACCCTTGATTTTACTTTTCATTGGCTTCGGAATTTTGGATGTCGCTTTGACTGTGGTTACCCTTGATTTTTCTTTTTCCTCGTTCGCAGAAAGGGAGTGCGCGATCGTGCCCCCCCCCCCCTTTTATGGGCCTGCTCATACATGTAGTTATATTTGTTTATTTTGTCTATTGCAGATTGACAATGGACAGTAGCTTTGTTGAACGTGAAGAAGAGGTTCTTACTAGCAATACATGTGAAATTTATGGAAAACACTTTTCCACATCTTCAAACCTGAAAAGAAATGCAACAATTCAGTGACAATTCTTTGATTTGTGAACATTGTGGGAAAGAATTTACGAATAAATTATATCTTAAAAGGCACATGAAACAGCATGAAACGAGATCCACATTACTTTGTCCGCACTGTGGGAAAAACTACGTCACTAGAGATGGGTTGGACGTTCATATCAGATTCAAACATCAAGACTCCGGAAAAACTTGCGGTGTTTGCAAGAAGACATTTAAAGACAATTAAGCACTTCAAAGACATGCTAAATCCCACGATACAACTAAGGAAATGTGTACCCGATGTTGCGGGTTGTTTAAAGATATAAAACGTCACATGATGTCATGCAAAATGGCAAAGGCAAACAAATTCACCTGTGACAGATGCAATAGCTTTTTCTCAGAGAAGAGAAACCTTTCCATGTACATGAAAAGACGACATCAGAACCAAAAGAAACACGTTTGCAATTGTGGAAAAATCGTTCAATATGTGTCTACCTTAAAGAGACATTCTAAAATTTGTGAAATCCCAGTTTGAAAACAAGAGTAACAGTACATTTAATGTGTTATGGTGCCACTGATTACTTACCACATAGTATTTTATTTTTCTTGTTATCTCAGGATGAGAATTCTCTGACTTTTCTTTTTTATTAATGTTGTTATCTCCGGAAGAGAATATGTATGTTGGTTGCAATAGTTTTTTTTATACATTATTACACGTTTGCAATTGTGGGAAAATCTTTCAATATGTGTCTACCTTAAAGAGACATTCTAAAACTTGTGAAATCCCAGTTTGAAAACAACAGCAACAGTACATTTAATATGTTATGGTGCCACTGATTACTTACCACATAGTATTTTGTTTTTCTTGTTATCTCAGGATGAGAATTCTCTGACTTTTCTTTTTTATTAATGTTGTTATCTCAGGAAGAGAATATGTATGTTGGTTGCAATAGTTTGTTTTTTTTATACATTAACCTACTTTTTAAATTGGTGTGATCTCAGGAAGAGACTTTTTATTAAGTGTTTCTCATCATATCTGTGATGTCAGGATGTCAATTATTTTGTCACTGTTATAATTATTACACATAAAATGAGTTTTAGTTTTTAATAAAGATTGGTAAAATTGTCGCCATCGTTATTAATGTACCATTTGAATCAGTCACTTATGATAATGCCAAGTCTTTTTGTTGGCAAAATTTTAGACTCGTTCTTCCTGTGCCACTGCCTCACAGGAAGTGCACCCCGCGAAGGAGCCATTGGTTCCGAGATATTTCCCAACTTGATTTTACGTTTTACTCTTTTCTGCTGGCTATCAAACACATGATTCCTACAAAGGAAGAAACATGAACATTATTTTGTATATTATATTACTTAAAACATATTGCTGGCTCATTCGAATCATGCTTATAGAAAAAAAATGGATCATAATACGCACGCATGAGTAGTCTTGGTGACATTAAAGTCAAAAGGGCTGGGATCCTGGTTGTTTCCTCGTTTAAAGATGTTGATCATGTTAATAATGAAAATTCTATTATTTTACATGAGAACCACAACATGCAAGAACTATTAAAGCACACGAGTTTGGCAGTTTCCACGGAGGGATTGCCTTTAGTTTTCAGCGTTGAGTTGTCAATTGCTTGTCGTCGTATCATTTTTCTTGTCACTGGATTTGTCTTCCTTTCTAGTTTATTTCTGACCTTGCTTTTTCTGTGTCCTTCATTGAAGGTTTTGCACATCTGTATTCTGATTTGGTTTTACCACCCAAGTCATATAAAAACCAAAATGCACTGACATGTGTAGTAATTCTATGAAACTAAACCTATCAAATCCATTATGTTACTTCTCTGAGATTGAAACCTTGGTGACATAATTGATGTTATAGTTTATTTTTATAGAATTAAAACATATTCAAGTTAATTTCGGACTTTTTTTTATAAATTATATTAAATGTACAACCTCGGTACTATTTCATCTTCCATTGTGGAAAAATTTGAGGTCCCCTCGACTGACAACAAGTTCTGCTCCCCATCATGTTGTGGGGAAACTCCACTAGTTTGTGATGTCCTCATACGGAATCCTCTGGAAAAAAAACATGACGTACATGAAAAATTGATTATGATATAAATCATGATGGCCATACTTTATTGTTATTCAAACATGGATTGGCATTACATTCATGAATATTTTACCTCGAGCGATGGCGAAGAATACATCTGCACACCCATGTTTGAATAACAATAAAGTATGACCACCATAATTTATTTCGATTCTAATAGGACAAAAATGCCATTTAAAAATTCAAGGCCGCTGGTAGCCATTGTTTTCTTAAGATTTTTTTACGATTTTAAACAAGAAAAACTATGAAAATACTCGAAGGTTTGTATTAGTAAGAGGATAAATGAATGACTTAAAAATTATGGAACGTTTGAATAAAATTCCCATATCACAGTAGACGGTCGATAGAATATAGAAGAAGAGTGCATAGCATTGCAAACAACTGAACACGAATAGTTTATATGGTTAGGAGAGGAATAGTGAGTTTATTGATCACGAAACACCACCCAATTGCCCGTGGCAAAGCCGAGCAAATTAGCTGGTATCGAGAAGTCAATAAAATTGCTATGCCCCTGAATATCTAGTCAATAAGTGTTTTATTATATCGCAGACAACAATAGATGCAAATTGATTACTGAAGGTCAAATAGTTTTTGTGGCAGTATAACGACAACTATTGGTTATAACAATAATATTAACAACAAATAGACATTGCCAGTCAAATAGTTGGAAAAGTTAACTTCTTGACATATCCTGAAAGCATTCGAATTGACATTGACACTGATCTATAAAAACGTAAACTATGTTGTTACGGTAGTTAAGTGACGTCACAATGTCCAGTTTCACCTGAAGATTTGTATACTATATGAAAACATGAAAGTACTTGTGAAATAAAATTGACTTGTTGATACTTGTTTTGATAGATATATATACCTATTAGGATCCAATTTGCATGTCATGACCTCCATCACACTTGGAACATCCCGTGCTTTTATTGAAACTCAATTGGTTGGATATAAAGCCTGCAGAACACCAACTGTCGTTTCAGCAGCGAGACTGCCTACTGATCGTATATTGTACGGGCCAACAATTGCGAACATTTGTAGTTTGGTGTCAAAGTCCATTAAAATTCCTTCATATGTAACGACTGGAATTCCTTTAATGTATCTGCCAATTGGTGGAAAAACTGAAAAGGCAACTCCTTCCAACAAGAAATCTCTCATTTCAAGTAGATAACGAATTCGGTCCATCGCACACATACCAGAATCATCACTAACCGAGTACCAATTTCTTATCATTCTTGTTAAATTTGCGGCCTTTTCATATCCATTTCTTTGCATCCATTCTTCCAACTCTTCGCAGAAATTGGTCCTCGCATTTGGGACACTCTGCTTATCAATCAAGTCTTCAACTAATGGCGTTTTAAGGATTGTCTGGATTGATTTAGCACACGCCTTCCAAGCTTCCGACGAAACACCACAGATACCTGTTGTACAGGTGCGAACACGCAAGTGGATAAAGTTATGAGAATAGTCAATACCTTTAGCTAATAACTCCTTAGTACCATCGTGTAACTCTGGATATGAAAACCAACATTCTATTGGTTTTTCTATTCCTCGAATTTTCGTAGGACATTGGATAGGCGCTTTACTTTGCCAGGTTGTCAATTTAGTGGGGAACGTGTAAGCAGTATAAGCCGATCGTAATACTGCTTTTGGAAACTTTTTTGTTGTCAAGACCTTCGTTGCTAGTTTACTTAAGGGCAAAGGAGATTTAACTTTCACGCGTTTCTGAACTAAGGTGTTAATTTCCACGCTAGAAATGCCAAGAATTTCACACATATACTTAACTTTCTCACCCTGTTTCCACGATTTTTTAAATATTTGGAATTGTTTCTCAATAACAGGTCTTAATGTGTCATCAACAACATTCAGCTCTAGATGTGACAGAGACTCCACCTTTTCCGTTGTTAATAATGCATCACAAATACGTTCATTGTCGGCATGTAACCATTTCTTCTTTGTCTTGGGGTTATTTTTTAGTGCATCAAGATTTCACTAGCAGATTGTAAAGATAAATCAAACTTGTTTTGAGAAATCGCTTCACTTGTTGTGACAACAGTGGACTGACTTTCATTAACGTCTCCTCCTTGAGTTGCATTTCCTACCTTTAGATCATCTTCTAATGAACTGGGTTTCTGTTCATCAAACAAAGACGCGACATTGACTTGAGTATTCAATATTGAACTGTCAGCGTCCGTGTTTATTGTTTCCGTCGATACTCTTCTATGATACGTTGCACCTGACCATCTTCTGTGTTTCTTAGTACCTCTATTACTGATTCTGGTAGCCAGTCTGAGGCTGTATGAGCCATTTATCGAGTCTGCATTGATGTCCACATCATTGTTAACATTTTTCGATTTTGTGCTTCACAACATCCTGTCCAGGTTTGTTCTGATTTTTTGAAATGCTACATCTGTACCTTGAATTGTCAAGGAACCGTTATACTCTTTTTGCCAACGTACATGATCGAGAGGATCTTCATGGTCGCTGCTGCTATTTAACTTGGCAATGAATTTAATGAGCTCTGGTTTAGACATGCATCTTTGTGTAGCTGAAAAATTGAGAGTGGATTGCCATCTTTATCACGATGTATCAGGGATATCCATTGCCCATCAGTGTAAAAACTGACAACATGGATCCCCTTTCCATGACACTTTTCTAGCACATACTTAGTGGCATCTCTCATTTCCTTCGATGATAATTTATAGTCCTTTAGTCCATACGCTATCGGAAGTGACGGAAGTGAGCAGGGTATATCTAAGGACGATTTTCTATCTTTATTCGTTAGCACCCAAACCATCACTTCGGTTGCTTTCCTTCTCATACGATGATAGCCGTTCGCAATTACTGTCTTTGCACAATTTGTTACCATAATGACGTCTTCAACAGTAGATTTTCGTTGTGTTATATCCATTGGCCATGCTTGTGTAAATGGTAAATTTGAAATTCGACGGTATAAGCCGCTGTCAATCATGCGGAGGGATGGTATCTCGCACAAAAATTCAACGTTCGTTTTGGCAAAGGATGATATCTGTTCCTTGATCGCCTTTGACTGTGGTCTACTTCTAGTAAGTTTGGTTGTGTCTTTAATGTCATATAGTTCAACAGCCTCATTCCAGATGGCATCCCAGTGTTTTGCTGAAGGTGACTTTGTGCTCTCGTTTGAGTACGATACAAAGATAAGTATGTCGGTTTGCAGGACAACCATTTCAGCCAAACATTGTGCTACATAATATCCAGGAAGGGAATAGTGTACAGGTAGTGATCTCTCTGTAGAAAATGGACATTTTATTTCTACTGCTGCTATTACATTTCCAAGTTTTGGGGAATCTTCTCCTGAACAATCAAATCTCCGGATACTGCCATCTGGTGAAACCTCTCCTTGAATGTCAACATTTTTACCAGATAAAACATAGCAACCTACTTCAACGAAATGTAACCCAGGGTAGTAGATATGGAGAAATCGCCCAATTAAAGTAGCTACAGCGTGGATTTCATTTTCTGTGCCGTGTTCAATTCTTTCTTGTACGGCCGGAGAAAAGGTTCGTTCCTTTTTATCGATAACACATTCGTAGTGTTGTTTCTGTTCCTTTAAGCCCCTCAATCCGATTGCTGAATGCAAACTGCTTCCTGTAACCCGTGCATGGTTTCTTAACAGATGCCACATTTCCGAACGCTGCTTTATATATCTTGGCTCTAGATCAGTTGTGTCGCCTGTTTCTACTAAAATTAACAGGTTTTGTTGGTAAGATTTATCCAGCTAAGTTGACTCATGATAGGTAAATACAGCATTTTCAATACTACTTATGAAGATACCGTATGACGAGATTGAGTTCAGAGAGTTTTGAAGGAATTCCTTTAATTGAAACAATGAAGCTTGAAGTCCACTTATCTCATATTTTAAATTTAAATTTAAACTTATTTTACTGTTCATAAAAAAAACCAAACGGATTAGATACAAGTTTTTCAACTTAGAATTGTCTTCTCCAATAAACATACATATATACAACATACATTGAACATGAATGACTTATAATATACAATTTAATTCAGCTTGAAGACAAGAAAACATAAATAAAACAGTACGACTCAATGGCATTGGTTTTATAATTCGTGTCAAACAGACCGTAACACATTTTAATATGTAATCGAACACACCACTCTAAGTGTTAAGGTAAAACTCACCTGTATGCACAACAATGAGTGATTTAAATTTTGATTATGTTACTAGGATTTATTGGATTTTCATTTTCTGTAAGTATACTTTTTTCACTTTTCGATAATTAAACCTTTAATACATCAAAACCATTGAGTCGTAAAAAATACAAAGTAAAATAAGTATGGCATTCGGGTATTGTACTTATCAATATACAACAAGGTCTTAACTAAATAAAGAAAATTAAATGCTTCTGTTATCGGTACAAGAATCTCTTACAATATTTAATATATTTTTGCACACACATGAATATGGCACAGTTGTTATCTAAGCTAATCGCTTCATTCCCGAATAATAATAATAATTCGGTGGAAATGGGTAAATCAGACAAATTTAACCAGTTAATTTCATTATACATCTGAATTCTCTCTTCATTAAAGAGACTGCAATACAGTAAAAAATGTTCGGCATTTTCATTAATATAACCACATAAACAATTTGCGCTTTGTATTAAATTTGCATGACATAAATCAGAATTAAAAGTGCTACATTTATTACGTAATCTATCATGTAAAACACTAAATAATCTGTCACCATAACAAAAGTAACTCGGTGGTTTTTTATTCTTTAAATACAATTGGCGTATCTTTGTTTTGAATGAGGAAAATGTAGGAAGTTGTCTTATTGACACGTCCAAGGAATTCCATAATTTGATACATGATGGAAAATATGAATGTTGATAAACGGAAATACGATTTAGGAGCACCATAATGTTTTGCCGTTGACGTAAATTATAATTAGTAATTTCTGATATAGTAGGAGGCAACAAATCAGATAAGTACTCTGGTGCCTGGTTATTTACTATTTTATAAAACAAAGTAACTTTTTTAAATTCCCGTCTTACTTTTAATTTCTCCCACCCCGTTTCCTTGTAGATAGATTATATGCTAGCATACACAGGTAAACCGGTAACAATACGTGCTGCTTCTATCTGTATTTCTAAACGATCAGAATTATTCTGTCCACAATTATCCCATACCTCAGCACTATATTCAAGGATAGGCCGAATAAATGTTAAGTAATTTTTTTCTGAATATTCCCTTTTTAATCTGAATTTCAATTTTCGTAAGACATTTAACTGTTTTGAAGATCGGTCAACAAGTATATCAATATGTTTAGTCCACTTACAGTCGTTACTAAAAGTGACTTCCAAATGTTTGTGAGTCTACAGGTTCTAATGTGGTACCTCCGAATTGAAAAGATAAATTACTGTTCAAAGTTCTAGCATTAAATATCATTATTTCTGTTTTGTTGGGATTAAATTTAACTAGCCAGTTTTCTGACCATTTTTTTAAGTAATCCAGATCTGTATTTATCAAAACTTTTAAGTAATTTTCGTCATCTGCAATATGACCAATAGATGTATCATCTGCGAATAGCCTACCAAAACCAACCATGCCCTCTGTTATGTCATTTATATATATCAAAAATAATAAAGGNCCTAAAACAGACCCCTGAGGTACACCAGCTTTCAATGTGCCAACATTTGACATAGAATCTCTAAGCACAACTTTCTGTGATCTACATGATAAATAGCTATTCAACCAGCTTTGTAAATTTCCTGTAATACCATATTTTTCTATTTTATACAGAAGTGCTTTTATCCACACAGTGTCAAAAGCTTTACTGATATCAGCAAAAGTTATACTAGTAATTTGCTTGTTATTCCATGCTAATAATACTTTATTATATATTTCAACCAATTGATGAGTTGTAGAAAAACCAGGGATAAAGCCAGACTGAAATTTGTAAAGAAGTTTGTTTTCGAATAAATGATTAAAAATATGTTTGAAAACAACCTTTTCTAAAACTTTACTAACGCATGATAATAAAGAGACAGGTCGATAATTTGACGGAAGACACTTGTCACCTTTCTTAAATAAGGGAATAACATGGGCAATTTTCCATTTGTCAGGGAACAATTTTTCTTGAAAAGATTTATTAAAAAGTAGTGACAGAGGCTTAGATATTTCTTTTTTCACCGCTGCCAGCATTTTGTTACTTATAATATCAGGCCCTACAGCTTTATTAACATCAAGTATATATATAATATCATGTACTTCTTGTTCACTTACAACAATCTGTGACAGAGAGGTCAAACATCTATTATCAAATTCGGGTATATCTTTATTTTCGTCGTTTAAGCTAGAAATCGAACAAAAATATTTGTTCAAGATTTCAGATTTGTCGGTAGCTTCATATGATAAATTGAAATCATTGTTCGGATCTTGTAGCGGAGGAATATCGTTAACGGGTTGCGCTCATTTTTAAGAAGCATATTAATGGTTTTCCAGTACATTTTACTGTTTACAACCTTCAACTCATCTAAATGTTCATTAATATTATCGTAAAAATGTTTTTTCGCCTGTTTTTTCAAGTTGTTTACTTTATTTCTCTGCTGTTTGAAATGTAGTTCCGCTGAATGCGTTTTTAAACGAAGAAATACTTTCCGAAATCTATCTCGTTTTCGCGTTTCACGTCGCAAGTTGGAATCGAACCAAATTTTGTCGTTGCATCTTACTATGATATCTCGTGTAGGAATGCAACGTGATGCAATTTCTAAAAATGTATCAGTAAAATGTGTGCATGCAATATTTATATCGCTTGCATCATTTATTAAGGCTTCCCAGTTGGTTTCGTTTATCAGTAGTTTCATTATTTCATAGTCCCCCTTTTTGTAATCCTAGATGGTACGAGTGAATGTTCTTTTAATACAATAACCAATATCAATTGTGATGTATGTCCCATCGTGATCACTGATCTCTCTCTCAATAGGTATAGTATCTGCGTCAATTGCAGAAATAGAATCGGTAATCAATATCGGATCAAGTAAGGACGTGTTACCTGTACGTGTATCAAAATGAGTTGGTTTATTAATAATGTTAACAAAGCCATTGATGAAAATAATGTCTTTAATATTATGAGGTAGATCCGACATAAAATTTTTATTCAGATCACCGAGACAAATTATATTATTATTTTCATCTAAGGCGTTTTTTAACATTGTATCAAAATATTGCCAAAAATAGGCTGGTGATTGTCTTTCTGATCTATAATTTATTTTGATCAAAAATGACCGTAGTTTGGTTTTAAGTTCAAACCACATACTCTCGACCAATTCATGTTCCAAGTCCGTCCGGCGATTGATTTTGACGTTACTTTTGTAATACATAATAATACCGCCCCCATGTGCATTGCGATTCTTTCTTATCAGAACTTCAAAACCCGACAGTCTTATATCCGTGCCTAGTATGTTTTCGTCTAAATGCGTTTCAGTAAAGAAAACAACATCAAATTCTTCAATAATATCAATGATATAATTTAACTTATTTCTAAAATGTTCCCATGGAAAATTGTCAATGTATTATCAAAAACGTCTGGTGTACCTCCGGGACCTGGATTTGATTCAATGTCACCACATATCAATAGTAAACTAATTAACAAGATGTGAAATGTGATTGTATTAATATGCAATCTAAATATCTTATGTACTTTGGATTTAAATTTACACATTTTTGCAAGTGCAATAAATAAAATGTTGAATAAGTTCCAAGATAACAAAAATGTTTTCCGTACACAGACAGCACTCATCTTGCAGTAAAACAATCCTATTGTTATTCTATAAGCTACAATATCATTACCCATTGTCAAATACCAAACATAAAAATACAGGTAAACAATAGGACTGTGACACAATACCTGCAAAAATATGACATGTTATACAAGTACAACCCGAATGACCATAATTGATAAAATAAAATTAACGGGCGGAACAAAAGGAGAAAAAATGCTTTGTGTGTAAAACCTTACACACCAGTAAAATGCCAGCATAGCTAGCAAGAGCGCGAATATTTAAGAGGAAAATTAATTTACAATATCGTATGCACAAATGATTCTAAATATTTTGTTATTTTGTTTGGTTGTTGTGGGTTTAGCAATTAAATTAGATAATTTTCAGCTGTGTGGTTTTAAATATGATAAAAGTGTGAAACGAATCGTCTATACACAGTACGCTTAGATGAAGTTAACTGAATCAGAAATATTTCTTAAAATTGCCGACAAATTATATTCATCAATGCTCTTGAACAATAGTTAAAAAAGAACAATGAATTTACAAGTAAATATATGGAGTATATGTTATAACGAACATTACAGTCAATACATAAGGATATGTGATTCTAGAATATATGGTGTATATGAGACAATTCAGGGATAAACGATAATAGCTTATTTGAGAAAAATCGCTAAATTACACTAATTTGTGGACTTCCACTTAACCAATTATTACAAGTTATATACATGATATAGGCTTATATGTCTATGAGACATGTAGAAAGGAAAAAGAAAGAAGCTTACTTCAGTTATTACTACCTGTAATAACCGTTCTTTCATTCAGCCCACAATGGAGTGAGGATGGGGGGTGTATTAAGTACTAATGTACCCGATTTTTTGTATTATTATTACTGTCTTGGTTGTACAATGCAGAGGTCCATGTACAACAGCACATATGGCACAAGGTTTCAGCTGTACATGGATCTCCGCATTCCACAGCAACATATATATTATGTAAACAGACAGGTATTTAAATATGTAACCTTCGGGTGAGTAAAAGTGGTCGATAAATTAGTCGATTTAAAAAGAAATAACCAGTTTTGTATTGATTTGAGTAACGATTCGAAGGAGTTAGGTAAAAAATATTCTCTTATAGTGTGTATTACTACACATAATGTAAATATAAACATAGCCGATATTACACGTGACATAAATATAAACATAGCCACGTGGTAGTATGTTTACAATATACTGTAGAAAAACAGAGCATTTTCAGAGTAAGCAAAAATACAGTCAATTTAACGCACAATTTATATTAACATTGTTAAACTTATTCAGTTGTCAAGTCAAAATATATAAAAGCTGGTGCAAACGATGTCCTAATCCTCGTCAACATCACCCTCGAGGATTTCTCCACCAAGATTGTATATGTCTTGTCTTGTTCTGAATACGCGTGGACGTGATTGTGCAACTTCCTTGATAAGAACTGATCCATCATGAGTCCAAAATGAGTTTATTTTCCTTTGTTTCTCAGGGTGTTTAGTCTGTTAATCAGGTCATAACGGTGCTTTGTTAAATTTTCGGCTATGAATGTTTTATTTGGGTTGTTTTTTTAGCTTCTTTTTATTGCTGAAGACTAGCTGTCGTTGGCGGTATGATAAAAATCTGACGATAATGGACATCTTTCCATCTCGAATCTCACCAATGGGATGGGATCTTCCTATGTCAGTTTTCTGGAAATCAACATTAAGCTGGTTTTTACAAATTTCAAGGACCATAGTGTCGGTATCAAATTGTTTCATAATATTACCTCTACCATCAGTGGGCAATTTTACATTATTGAATCTTAAACTAGTTCTTCTAGAATACTGCTCCTGTTCCTCCAATCTGGATTCCAACCTTACAATTTTGTTTCTGAGGGCTCTCATTTCATCTCTTTGTTTTTTCTGTTCACTTTCTTGAAAGATAAGTGCATCTTTATTGTTTTTTATTTCCGACATATGAGCCTGGACACAGTCATCTATAAGTTGGACAACTCTGGGTTTTATAAACTCCATTACCTTTTCACTTATAAGTGGAATCAAAGACTGTATGAAATCCTGGTTTTTTAAGGTAGCACATACTACATCAGACAACTGAACTACAGTTTCATTGTGTATTGACGACATGACGTGCTCTGGGCTGATATTGCCAACATTTATAGGGCTCTGTGTTGTTGGGTCACTGAGTGAAGAAGCAAGAGAAGTCAACCTTGCTTCTTTTTCTACCTGTATCATAGAAGGGGATGCGTTATCAGGACTGCTAGATGTTTGGTCTCTTTTGTTACTTGTCTTTGGTGTTTCGATAATGTTACTATTTAGATTTGATTGTTTTTCTTTGTTTACATTGACCGCCATATTGTTATATTTTGTGTTCACTTACGCTTTCCTTTGTCCACTTGAAATTTTGTTGACACTCTAATTTTCCTCATACAAATGAATCGAACACAAGAACATCAGAAAGTATCATTGAAGCATCGTTTTGACATCAATTGGCATTAAATTGTTCATTATATATGGTATTTTCACTCTATTTTATCCGCTCCAAAAATTTCAAGTCTTCATACTCAAGGGCAGATAATCAGATATACGTACCTATAATCTCGCCAGTTTTCACCCGCTAGGGCAATAAACCTGTTTAAACCGAATTTTTGCTTTGAAATCAAGTTGCGACTGTTTTGAATTCGAGCCGACATATTTCCTATAAGTGACCTCATCGTGCTCGAAAGTGAATCCTTTATCTTGGTGTTACAGCTGGTTATTTCAGTTTTGTTTTCAATTGGTGCTACAAGGCTCGGTACACAATCTAACAAATCCTTGTCATTCTCATAGATCGACTCTTTAATAGCTAAATGTATCCCGCCTTCAAACCCAAACATGTCTACATCACCACCCTTCACATCAACTCCAGCCGTCACTTTTTTACCGTCAGCGCATAACATGAATGCGTCTCCATCAGATTTCCCAATCGAATCAAGGATAGGGTCAATAATTCCCGGGGATATTTGAGTCGGAATGTCAAATTCGCCTATGTTAAAAGTGCTAGGAACTGCAAAATTAATGAGAGCATGTTCAGGAGACAAGGATCCTGTGGCGATGGAATCCATGACTTGACCTGCATTTCTTGGTCCACTTATATAATATAGAAATTTCGCATGAAATAACCTATATCTGGTTTTCCAGAAGCGTTTTGTTTCTTCAAAATATCTCATCTCAGAAGTGTGCTGCTTTGAGTAGAAGCGGCAAGTTTCTAAAATATACTGGAATGACAAATTGTCAAGAGGAAATTTTTCATCTTTGACTAACGACAAGAAATTTACAAACTCCTGATCTCTCCCTATAGTTTTCAGTTTCTCAATAGCAGAGTCAACCAAAACGTGCAACTCTGGGCATGAGGCTAATGGGGAAAAAGCGGATGGAGAAAACGATTGTAGACAAGGCGAAAACATTCTTTGTCGGTTTGGAGTTGAGTTGTTTGAAGCACTTTTTGATTGCAGACGAGGCGAAAACATTCTTTGTCGTTTTGGAGTTGAGTTTTGTGAAGCTTTCCAGATATATCATTTTGACTGGTATAAGGTTTCCATCGTTTTGGTGTTGCACTTTTACTTGGCATGTGAAGCCACAATCCAGGTATTTTCCTTGTCATTCTAGAAGCTGCAAGTATTATTTATGACAATACAATGTATATTTATTAGTTTGTTTGTTTAATGGGGTTTTACGTCACTGCAACAATTTTTCAGCTATATCGGACGACCAGGTTTAGTAGTGGAGGAAGCCGGAGAGAACCACCGACCATGGGCAAGTAACTGGTAAACTTTATCACATACAAGTCTATATGTATTAGTAGTAACACAGAGATATGAAATACATTATTTTAATTGTTTTAAAAGAATGTTGCGCTCATTTATGGAAAATGTAGGCTGTTGATTTACATGTGAATGAAGGTTTCAGATGTCTATACCTAGTCAGGAATATGAGGATTGACATCAGTTGTTTCTTGGGCGACTTAGATTTGCCTTTCGATTTGTAAAATGGCGTTTCCCTTTGACCGTGTTCGGAGTTTTGTTGTCACCTTTTTTCTATAGCATACTTTCTACGTTCTTCTTGTTTATGACATTTCTATTGATCAATGCCTTTTCTGTAGAATTGTCATGAAAGTTTCTTAATTTATTTTGATAGGTTTGGAACACATTTTATACTTTATTTAGTACATCATGTTATAGTCTAGCACCTACCAAGAACGGGAAACTGCTCACCCTTCGAGACACCCGAGTTAATCCCAGTTCATACGGGCCCCGTAGACGGACAGACACATATTAAACCGTATATCCCCTTGCCTTCGGAGACGGAGTACAATAATCGGATTAATCTCGTTTTTTTTTGCTGTCTTATATTGTTTTTATTCGGTATTGTGATCAGCCTGTAAATTACGTCCATTTGTAACTTGAAAATGGATTACCAATACTTCCCCAGAATAATAAAAACGTCGATTAAAAAAATATGATCGTCGTCCCCCTACACAACATGATGTTCTTATCGAAAACGATGTTAAACCAGGTTTTCACAGGGTTTTGAGGATACATGAACCTTTCCCATTGTTAACGTATTTGTTGGAGTAAAAATGATGGGCTTAATTGGTGTAGGAGTGCCAAATCGAGTAAAGTACCAGCTAACACTCTCTGAATACTCTACCCTTTTGTATTTTCCTGGAGTGTTTGTATATTCCTGGAGCGTATTGTGCATGGAAATTGGACAACATTAGTTCCTAATTAACCCTAAAGTTCCGTTATATACTTCTTGCAGTCCAACCTAAGTAAATACAAATAGAATATGCCTGAAAATGCAAACCTACCTGCTTTCTGTCGCTTCAAAATCACCGCCCCCGCGCGATGCCGATCGCCGTCCCCATATGTTGTATTGATCACGGTGAGCTTCGCATTCTTTTTTTTTTCAAATCTGAAAATGTTTGCTCATCACAAGCTAGTTATTTCATTTAAAACAAGAATCAATTCTCAAAATCCGGCCATGATTTTCAACAAAAACTAGAATTGTCCATCCTGTTTATCCAATGAAAATAACACAGCTGAACAATCTGTAAATACTAGAAAAAAAAGCAAAACATGTTTTTCCAATTCCTATTGTTTACGCAATATTCTTATATTAGGTCCCAATGTCAGACAGAGATTAGGCGGCCATTATGACAGGAATCAATTATCTTTTCCATCAATTTAAAATGCTGTTTCCCTTGTATAATTTAGGGGTTTACATAATCTGCTGGAATTTGTTGCAGTCCTATATAATGCTCTTGTTCATTTCCATTGCCATACCACAGCATCTTCTTGTTTTTATTTCTACACCAAGATTCAGGAATCAGGATGAATTACTGCAATTTTGCAAAAGTTATTCTTGCAAGAGCAACAAAAGACAAAGATGAAATTGATAATTTTAATTCATTAAGTGATAATGGCAGAATAAATGCACAATGTAATACTAGTATCACATTGCCACTCAATATACGTTATCACAATTATATTACATTTAAGTAAATATTTCCAAAGATACAGATAATTTCTTACATTTATTTTTGTCAGAAAATTACCCTTGTACAGAACTACGTTTATATGAAAAAATATTATACATCAAACAATAAAAACATCAAAATTGGTGAATCACTTTTCTTTGGAAAGTTGGTTACAATTGAGCAATAGTCAAAACCATGTCTTAAAACTGTCATCCGTGCAACACTTGTGATTAAGAACACTCAATGCTACACACGTCAGTCCCCATAGAGGCAAAGGATACTTTTAAAATGCCACGGGACTTCACAACAAATATAAGCCTACACACAATAGCTAGAAATCTTATCAATGAAGGTGTCAAAGTGGCAAACGCAATGTTTTTTTTAACCTAGTCATTGATAATGAATTTGGCCATGCTTTTTAAAATGAAATGATAGAGGCCCATAATCTCTCACCACAAGAAAATGTGAAAAAGCTGAAACATCAGTTCGTCAAAAAAAAGAAATTATTACAAAGTCAATTGAAAACAACGCCACAGACGTTACTATTTTATTGTCTATGGCAAGTCATACATTCAGCATGAAAAACAGGTTGAATGAAAAAATGTTCCTCTAAATTGTAAAATAAAAAATTCCACCAACAAATATATCTTTTCTTTTTTTCAGAATATAGAGGGGAGACAGATTTAGATGAATTTCTATTCATTTGTACGAGGGTATTGCGGAAAAAGATTCCATAAGCAAGGGAAGATACTATTTTTGATTATCTCCTAAAGAAAACAAAAAAAGGGGGGAGAAAACAGTAAACAACTAGATTTGTGTTGACGATATCAAAAGGACTAAAATATTTCTTTGTAAAATTATGTTCTAGACAGATTCCTGTGCGTTACAAACAATTCAAATGGTACGATAGAAAGTCATGGAATAATAGAAGATTGTCTTGATACACTTCAAGGAAATACTTATTTCAGTATTCT
This sequence comes from Gigantidas platifrons, assembly GCA_002080005.1. Classification (NCBI taxonomy): domain Eukaryota; kingdom Metazoa; phylum Mollusca; class Bivalvia; order Mytilida; family Modiolidae; genus Gigantidas; species Gigantidas platifrons. Next base: position 442,214 of record MJUT01027804.1, read on the forward strand.
TGACTTGTCCTCCGCCTTAGGGAATTCATGGTTATTCAGCTTGTGTCGGGGACACAGTTGATGTTTGCTCATCTTCTCTGCTCCTCGTCCAAATCCACCATAGGCCATTATTATACTTTTAGGAAAATCTCCAAATTCATGCCAGATTCTTGGACGAGAATTGTAAGGCTTCACGCCTTGTGAATGGGATATTTGTTCAATAAGGAGTTATTCTTGTTTACGGCGAGGAGGCTACACGCCTTATTATGAACGATTGAATTGGTTTGGTCTTAAGAGTTCATTCAGGTTAATTTTTGTTATCACACTTTTAAGGCTTCACGCCTTAATGATTTTGTTATTCTATAAGATAATGTATGTAATGTATGAATGGAACTTGATGGTTATTAATGTTTTATTGATTCAATCAGAGGGACATTCCTTTGAGGAATATCAATTCAGTGATATTTTTTGTAATGCTGCATCCAGGTGCTACCTGGACATTATTCTGAGTTTTTATGCTGGATTGTGTGAATTTGATAGCTCGATGTTTATATGTATTATGGTGTGCTATTTGGCGGACCACAATTAATAATTAATTATTCTTGATTGATTTCGATAATTAAGTTGTGTAATTAGATTCCATTTCGCACCTTACGGTTAAGTTGCTTCATTTTTGCTGTATAAAAGTGGTGGTCACTTGTTGTGGTTTTATTCTGTCATTAAGGAAATGACCTGATGTGAACTCATATGCACCAACTCTGCTCCGAACGAGTATACACCTGTACTAGCTGTGAAGAAATTGCTGGAGAATCAACATATGAACCGACCCCAAAGCATATTTTACAACTAAAAACCATGAGTGTCAAAAGTCCAGAAGTATTTTCAACGTTTGTAGATCCAGGTTCGAAACCTCTAAAGCCCTTCATTGTAGACAACATATACTTAAGGGAAACAGAAGCGCAGGGTCAACATTTTACGTAATTTAATATTATTTATTCGAATGTTGTTTTCAATATTAATATATAAGGATAAAAACACAAATTTAATCGACAAGTTTTTAAAATTTCATTAGATTTTGATCAATAATTCATGAGTAATTGAAACAAATTTAACAGTAACCCCCAATATGTTAAAGTGAAATCGATTAACTTGTCAATATCTCGTATGCCCCCTCGCGCATCTGTTATAGCCCTGATTATCCTGTGCATGGAGTTCATCGAATCAGTTATCCTTCTCATGTGGATATAATCCCACTCTTCAAACAAGGCAGCCCTTAATTGGTCGAGAGTAGCGGGGGCATTCCGACGCCCCTTTACTCTCCTGTCCAGTTCGTGCCACATACGTTAGATTGGGGACAAATCTGGAATGTACGGAGGCCAATCGAGTGGGTTAATGTTATGATTGGCGAGAACATCTTGACAAACTATGGCTGCATGGGGCCGGGAGTTATCCTGCTGGAAAATTAGGTGATGCTGTTGCACAAATGGAACTGCAACGCCTGATAAATTACCGGCTATCACAATCAACGGCGACTTTAACCCGTGAGATCTCAGGCCATAATCGAGCCACCCCCAAACCTATCCCTCTCAAGAAATTGTCTGGGACCATGTGCGGCTAACCAAGCCATACGAAGCGCGCGACGTGCACGAGTGAGAGGAAAACCAATGTAAGGTCGACGAGCTTGCAGACCAAACTCGCGCAATCGGTTTCTCACAGTTGTTGGGTGAATGTGGCGATTATGATTGCCTACCGTAGTTAAAGCGGTTTCAGTGGCATTAACGTGGCGATTACGCAGGTGGGCAAGACGAATAGCCCTGTCTTGACGTGGTGTCGTTACGCGCGGATGGTCGGCAACCCTTCCAGTATCTCTCAGACGACGGACAAGACACTCTATCGTGGAAACATTCACATTAAATTGCAAAGCAACTTGTTGCCTTTGACGTTGTATTAGCAATGCAATAGCATGACCCCTCTGAACTTCCGTTAGCCGTGGCATGATTACAAGAGATTCAAATTAACTTTAAATAGTGGAAAGCGATGTGTATACCTCAAGAGTGATAAAGTGGTATGACACGATGTGTTGACGAACTTGTTAGCATTATTCTGCACGTGTTATTTTCTTTTTATCACTTTCTCTGTCACATGCTACCTTTCACAGTTAAGTAACTTTAGACACCAATTTTAGTGCACACTGACCAAGCCACTCGTCTGCCCAGCTTTCGTAATTTTACGCCACGCAGTTAAAAAATAGGAGCATATTATGTTACCCTGCGTTTCTTTTTCCCTTCAGTATATATTGTGGACAGAGATCCCCGTCATTTTGAGCTATTTGTGTTCAAGTTGCAATGCCGACTTGTACATATTCCTAGGACTATCATTGCCGAGAATTACAGATATAATGTAAATAAGGGTAATAACAAAATTACCAAACACAGAGCACTCTTCCAAAGGGAAATTCAAAACTCATAAATCAATAAACAGACAAAATCAGTCAACAACCGGGAAACTGGAAAACCGCAATGGTCCTGACTTCGTACGGGTAACTCATCTCCACTGTTTGATAGAGAAGAGAATTGTGGACATTCTTCAAGGTCACCTACAAGATTGACTTGATATCTACACATGTATTAATTAGCCCATGTCTAACTTCTAAATTTAGTTCAGTAGATATCATCCTTGGCCTACTACTATAACACTGGTGACAATCGGATGGTCGTAGCTGAAGTTACCACCATCCCAACATGGCGGACGCAAAAACAGGTAAGATCAATTTTCCATATTTTCTCTGTTCAAACATATGTGCATGAAAAGTTACTCAGCTGACCCTTAGATAAGCACGTTTTTAACGACCTTTTGTAATGTCTCCCGAGATATGCTGTTCGGTTACTTAGAATTTTGCTTTCGAAAATTTGACAAGGATGATGGTAACTCCGAAAGGTGATGAAATGATTTTTTTAAGATGGTCGTAACTCCTGAGTGAAACCAAAAGATGACCGTAACTGCCATGAATTATTGAAAATGTAATTGGTAAAATTATCTTCAATGAAGCTGGAATACTTGAAATTGTATGTTTCTGATCGGGAATGGGACCGTTTTCGCCAGTTGTCACTGCTTGGATCATGATTAGGAAAATGCAAGGATATGGGTTAAATGTATATGAAGAAAAATAGCATAAAAAATAGCAAAATGATAGGCGATACTCTAACATTAGAAGGGCTGATTTATACTTCACCAGCGACTATCGTGCGGCCGTCGCACGATTAAAATTAATATTTCAATGTCTATATATATATATGATACAACCAATTTTCTACATCATTTCTACAGCAATATCTACATTTGTATAATAATAATAGAAGGTGAAATTCATGCGATGTTGCGCAATGGTTGAGCGGCAGTCACCCAATGAAGTATAAATTTTGCATCTTTCGAAACGTCATCTGTTTTCTATACGAGCATATTTATTTCATCTTTTTTTCAGTTGGATACATGTGTTATTTTTGTCCTAAAGTATCGGTCTAGTGCTCCAACTACTCGACCACCATGCCCCTAGACCTTCTGACGATGGGAAAAACTACATAAGTCATTCGTTTATGCACAAACACTTAAACAGCGACAACAATAAAATCATTAACCATAGATTCTGTAAAAATTATGATTAATTGATTGATTGGTGTTTAACGCCAACTTTAGCAATATTTCAGCTATATCGTGTCGTGGTAAACATTATGTGTTTAACATAAAATAAAAAGCAACACAATATTTTACTTTAAATTGTTTATGTACGATGTCGTGTTCCCATATAAAAAAAAAAGAAAAACGTATATACATTTCCCGTTAATAGCATTTCCCTTTATAAAAAAAAGTGATTTGGTGCAGAATTAATATTTATTTCTCTTCAATACAAGCGACTTAACAGGTCGTTCACCCTCGAATGTAGCTATTTTCAAAATTTATTTAAAACACCATTTTACCCAAGAATGAAATTCTAGCTAAATTAAAGGTTTGCTTACCACAATATTACTCTCTGCTTCAGCAATGTCGTCTGTAAAAAAATAAGAATTTATTAGACATTTAATATTGTCATCGAATGATAAGAATATGTAAAGAGAATATTACATTTTTTGGGTACCTCGAATTGCAGAAAACCCCTGGCAAAATACAGAAAACCCGAACAATATTACAGAAAAAACCTTTTGTATGACAAATATAACATATTTAGATGGTGTTTTTATAGAAAAATATTCATAAATGTGTTTAATAATGGAGAATGTTTGCTTGCTCAAGTGATAGATCTATAAGGCGACAGGAAAATCCAGGTAAATAAAGGGAAGTAACTGTGTTTTCCATCCACTAGTAGTAGCAATCGTAACTACTCGACCATTTTCGCTACCCTTCCAATAACGAGGGTAGCGAGAATGGCCGAGTAGTTACGATTGTAGTAGTAGGTGATGGCACAGTTACATCCCTATTATATGCTGATAACATTATTTTAGTATCAGAATCTGAAGAAGGATTACAAAATGGTTTAAATGTGTTAAGTAAATTCTGTTCCTCCTGGAAATTGGAAGTTAATACAAAAAAATCCAAAATAATGATATTTAACTCTAATGGTAAATCAGTCCTCAATCACTTTAAATTGGATATGAATACTTAGAGACAGTTAAATCATACTGCTACCTTGGTATTACTGTTAGCTGCACTGGCAACATGAGCCAAGCTAGCAAAAACATAATGGAAAAGGGCAGAAAGGCATGGTTCAAAATTAAAAAGACAATTACTCTAAATAATCCTTGCAATCTTCTTGAAAAACTTTTTGATTCCCTGGTTGTCCCCATCATTCTGTATGGAAGTGAAGTTTGGGGTGTAGGTAATAAGTTCAGAGATTCTGACCCTTTTGAACACCTACATCTAAAATTTATAAAAGACATTTTAGGGGTACAGTGTAAAACTACTAATGTAGCTTGTCTAGCAGAGACAAACAGAACTCTTTTGCATCTAAAAATCAAACTTACATCTATAAAATTACTTGGATCACATAGTTAACTCCCCAAATACACTTGTAAATAAATTTATATAAATACAGAAAAAACCAATAAATCGGTCACCACTATAAAAGAGTGGATTAATAAGTTAGGAATTGGACATCTTAACTTTAACACAAATAATAGTAAATTTTATATTAATAGCATTCAACAAAGGTTTCAAGATCAGGCTAAACAGAATATGAATAGTTTGATTAATGTATCTGAAAAGTTGAAGTTTTTTCGAGAAATTCATAAAAGTGGTGAAAGACCCCCATACATTGACATCTGTAAATTAAAATCAGATAGATCTTTGCTTAGCAAATTTCGGCTTAGTGCTCATTCTCTAGCCATTGAAAAAGGTCGTTACTCAAATATAGAGAGACAGAATCGTGTCTGTCTGCCTGTCATGTGATACAGGAGAAGTTGTGAACGAATATTTTCTTTTCAACTTGTCCACATTATATATCTTTAAGAAAAATATTCTTACAAAAAGTTAACATTAAAATAGTTAACTCAAATATTTCATTAAGACACATGTCTTTACTTTTTAATAGTAGTTTGCTGGTCACTCTTAAAATTACCGTCAATTTTTTAAATGATTGTTTCTTAATGAGAAAGGCCATTTAGAAACTGAGGCTATTTCAATATAGCACTAAATACCACTGTCATTCCATGAGTCTGTTATTTTGTATTGTTTGTTTATGTCGTAACCATTTATTGTAAATGTGTTCATGCAAATAAAATATTGTCTATTATAATAAAGTTATGCTGTGATAAAACTTCGAATAAAAAGTACAAAATACTCTTACTATACCTTGTTTTAAGGTTTATCTGATGTGATACATAGAAATATGAATACGAAGTTACCACCATCCAGGAATTAAGTTACCATCATCAGCCTAAAATTATTTACGGAGTTACCATCATCCTTGTCAAATTTTCGAAAGCAAAATTCTAAGTAACCGAACAGCATATCTCGGAGAGATTACAAAAGGGTCGCTAAAAACGTGCTTATCTAAGGGGTAGCTGAGTAACTTTTCATGCACATGTCATATGTTTGAAAAGAGAAAATAAGGAAAATTGATCTTACCTGTTTTTGCGTCCGCCATGTTGGGATGGTGGTAACTTCAGTTACGACCATCCGATTGTCACCAGTGCTCGTCTTCCTCTGCACACATAAAACATCTAAGTTTCCCTTTACACTGGCCTTTACCATGTCCGAATTTCTGACACTTAAAGCATCGTATTGGATTCGGGACATATGGACTGACTTTAACTTTGTAAAGGCCCTTGCGGATTGATGATAGAATCGTGGGAAAATTAAATGTAATAAGGTAGGTGTTAAGTTTTATTTGCTGACCATTTCTTTTCGATATAAACCGTTTTACATGAGTAACACCATGAAGTGCTAGTTCAGCGCAGATTTCATCATCAGTGAGATCGTCCAAATCTTCGTCTCTGTATCGAGTGATTCCTCGACTGGTGTTTACAGTTCTATGAGGAGTGGAACACATAGCAATATTATGAATCTGTTTTAGCGATAGCAGGTTTAATGATTGTTGCTTTCGGTGGAATTCGATCATCAAACCGCCATATTTCAGTTTGGTGACATTTTTATCTTCTCCTGCACAGCTCTTGATGCATCTTTCAATACCAAAAGGTGATAAGTTAGTGAGTGCTATACCACCTTCACTACTTTTTAAAACAATAAACCGGGTCCAGTTGTCAGAAACTTCAATTTGTTCTTCAAGTCTACTTTCATTTTTCTTTTTTTTGGGGGATTTGGTAAATTTGGAGTCTGTTTTGAACACAAAGGGGCATCCATGTTGCCATATATAAAGGATCACCATTCTTGTCCCCACCCAACACGGGCGATACTTGAATTCCAAGTAACCCCATCGGAGAGTACCAGGAATTCCAAGGATGGTATACTCGAGCAGTAGAATTTCTCTATGAACGCAAGCTTCGTATTAGGGCTGATTCCACAAAGAAACAACCGTTCGAAATATCAACTACTCGATTGACCCATTAGCCACCGCCTTCTTTAACAATCCCATCTCTTAGCTATTTAGAAAACATCATTCATCTAGTTAGAATAATTAAAACGTATAAACAGTGTTTAGAGGATCAGTTAAATGGTTTGACGTGACCAGCCGATTGATCGAATCGGGTGCATTCTACCTCCCGTCTAGGTGAAGTAAGACCAAAGAGGTGTGTTTCAGCCACCATTACGGGTCGCAACACACGGCAAACGTGTCGCCTCATTTAGTCTGACTTCTACGACAAGCAAGAGGGTGATGTATGCCTATTCGTAGTACCCCGGACCCACACAGGGCTTTTTTTAATTTAAATTAAATGATTGAGAAATATAATAGGTTAAACATTACTATATATACCTTTACTATTCTTCTGTAAGTTGAGCTCTTGTTATTTTACCGCCATTCCAAATCATAATGACGTGTTCCCAAATGACGTTATTAACGCCGTTTAGATATTAGCTAAAATAAGGAAACATTTATGGACCCGTTTCTTATCGATACAATATCGTAGCATAAATATTTTTCGGGTACATTTTTTGCTATGATCAATTCAACGTGCAAGCATGCCCGGATGTATTTATTTCTTTTTCTTCCTTGACGCTGACATTTTTAAATACTTTATGCTACATAGGATTTAAAACACAATTTTCGTTCTTTTGCGCAACACGTAAATATCTTGTATTCTCATAATTTTGCTTGTCCATGTTAAAAATCGTCGGGAAAAAACTGAAAACATGTTTTATACCAAACTTGCATTCGTTAGATGCAAAAATATATATCAGATTCTGCAAATAACCCAGTTACATTTGTAATACAAACGATATATTGACTGGAATCGTCTACGTCACGCGCTTTTCTCCTTTACATGTGATCCGGGACAACACAATTATAAAGTTGCAACGTCGAATATAAAAATCGCTTGATATTTAAATAATAAGTATGAAGATGTTTATAAAATAGAAAAACTTTCAAATGAGATACACTCGTTAATTTTTACAACGCTTTAAATATCTCAAAAGTATTAGATCTGATAAAATTAAGACAGCGCTTGCGACGGTAAGGTAAATACTGTTTTCGACATTTTAAAGGTATAATTTATCAAGATAACTATGCTCCAATGCTGTCATTAATACTTTTCTTCATCGTCAAGTTGTTTTACAGTAGACAAAATGAAGAAATTATTGTTTCTTTTGTTGAATAAACCATTTTCATCGCGGGACATATAATTGCGACAATAAATTGAGAATAGGTGACATATGTCACGTTTTTCTGGTCTTTACCACCCCTACTTGCAAAGAGTGAACAGCGACAACTTTGAAACGTAAAAATGTAAGAATTTTAGGAATTCATTCTTTTCACCTGGTCAGAAATAAGACTTACGTGTACAGCAAAATACTAAAACACAAATGTGTACAAAATTCATAGTGTTACTATTAAGAGACGAGGTAGTTTTATGTACAAAATCGAATATTTTTTTATGTAGAGGGATATTTTTAACGGGCCTTGTTTGATCGCAAGTCGGACAACGAAATTATATTGATTTGTTCAAATATATATCAAATATTTTTTTCATAAGTAAGTCATGCTAGTTCCTTCATAAAGTAATTGTAGGGCCTATAGCTTAATCATGTATAATTGAACTAGATGAGACATTTTATTTCAAAATTCGAAGTATCTTCCCTGAAATGATATGATTTGTTTTAAAATTTGTAGTTTAGAATTTTTTCTACAATTTGAATACACGGAACAAAATAGCATGTGGTAATGCCGCAGGTAGCTATATTCCTCCCCACTTCATAATGCCTGGGAAATGTATAAAGAAACTACATGGTTATGATACGCAGTCAGCAGGAAAAGGCTCATCCATTGCTGGGGCAAATTTTTCTGTCTCCTTAAGTGGGTGGACCAAGGATGGCATTAATATGCTATGGTTTGTTGAAACATTTATCAAATCCATCGGGCCCGCAAGGCCACAGCTACTTATATTTGACGGTCATTCGTCCCACAACAACCTTGAATGCATTGAAACTGCAAGACACGAAAACATAATTCTTCTTGAATTACCTAGCCACTGGACACCACCTTTTGATAGGTCTGTATTCAAATCGCTTAAAAGTCATTGGAAGGCCGAATTGGATAATTTTATTCGCATGATCGGCATTGCAGTTGGCCACGTCCAATTCCTCAAAGTATTTTCACAGGCTTGGGAAAAAGCAATGACGCCAAAAGCAATGACGCCAAATAACCTCAAGAGTGGATTCAGGGCAACCGGGATTCATCCACACGACCCTGGTGCAATACCAGATGAGGCATACTCTCCAACTGACGTACTCGAACCGGTATCCAATGTTCCAATACCAAATGTCAGCGCCGAAGGTCTAGACAAGTCTGCACAATATGATTCTAATGGGTATGACGATGCTAACAACACTTATTACAGTTGCAGCAACGGACCAATCACTTGCTGCAAATATTGTCTCATCAACACTGGAATATAATGCTGTTTCCTCAATAACTTTGTCGATGCCAATAACTACGGATGGTTTGTGTAATCTGCCATTATCTTTAGACCCAAATGATTCCTTAATCTACAATTTAAACTATGCTGATGACACCTCTCTGAATGACCTTCCCGACGACGAACTCCTTGCTGACATGTTAATAGATTGTAACAGCGAACAGGGGCAAAACGAAAAAAAAACATACAGTGTATAGAATGCACAAAGGAAATAGCGCTTGAAGTTGTTGAGCCAACTCTGTCCACAGAAAAACTACTTATCTATACTGCGGCTTTAGCTAGTAACATGGACATTGAAAATAATTCTATGTTCCAATCTTGGAAAAAGTTCAAAACTCGAGGAGCAACGAGCTGTGACGAAAGCAATAACAGCGTTGCACAGTCGGTGGCAGACGAATGCTTTCCTGTTCCATCACCTTCTTTAAAACGCAAACGACCAAATAAGGAGTTATATTTCGTGATCTCCGGAGATGAGATGTATAGAGAGAAAAAAAGGAAATCCAGGAAAGGAAAATGCGAGAGATTGATGAAAAAGAAAAACGTAAAATAGAAAAGGCTAAAAGACAATTACTAAAACGGGAAGAGAAGGAAAACAAACAGAACAAACGGGAAGAAACCAAAATAATGAAAGCAGCAATCAGCAATAAATTAAATGAAAATAAGAAAAGAGGACAAAAACAATTTTACAAACTCCTAAAGTTTTAAAAAAATGACACATATACATTTTGATTGGACTGACATCTTCAGTATTTGCAAAAAAATGAATTAAGCTGAACAATCATAGTTTAGTATATGGATGATACAAAGCATATTGAGTAAATGAACGTGTTGTAGTAGTATACGAAATTATATAAAGATATGTAGTAAATGTATTTGTTACGATTTGATTTTTTGGCGTTTAACGCCACTTTCAGCAATATTTCAGCTATATCATGGCGGAGGAAACCAGAGAGAACCACCGACCATGGCAAGCAACTGATAAACTATCACTTGCAGCTGCGAGTCGAGTGCACCTTTTTTGTAATTTACAAAGCTTGTATGAGTTGTTAGATCCAGCGACCCAACTCATTGTTACGTATGTTGGGGGAAATTACATGGATATATGGTAAATGTACTTGACAATATAACGTATGCAATACAGGAACAAAACAAGCAATGGAAGAATTATTTTATTGTTCTGGTTCATTCACATAACTTTGTATTTTCCGACATTGGTTCATCGATTGGTCAATAAATAGTCACAAACATGTCTTTATCAAAATAAATTTTGAATCTTATTGAGGGCAAACACATTCTGCAGTTGTAATTTATTGTGGGTCTGTCTACATGCAGACATATTACCATTGTACTTCCTAATAATTGTTTCCTAACAATCATTTGACTAATATACAAAATAGAGCTGTGCATTGCACATGTTGCATGCATTTTTACTATTTTTTAAGTGGATATAACTTTTGTTCAATCTTTTCATTTTCAGATCATACGGCAAGAATTTTTTCTCAACTATATACTACAGATATGCTTTTGATTGATTGATTGATGTTTAACGTCCAGCAAGCAATTTTTCAGCTATATTCAGGACGAGAATAATTTTCACGCCACGGGACTCGAAAAAAGGAAATGTGATGGGTAGGGACGGATAATTTTGCCAGTGCAACAGGTCTCCTATGGACCACTGCTCATGATATGCCTTTGAAAGTACTAGTTTTGGGACAGTTTTGTTAGAAGGCTGAAGACTGATATAATCAATCAGGTGCACCCTGTCCTTAGTCCTAATTTAGGTTTGGGGAATTTGGATGTTGTAGTTCAGTATTTGGGAATCGGTGAGGCAACATCTGTAGTCTGTTGGATGATCCCCACAATAGGTTAGATGCAACTCTGAGAGCATTTCCTGCAGATGTCATCATATTACAGATTGGTGGGAATGGTATAGATCAGAAAGAGTTCGATATTTTATTGTACAAGGCTAGTGTTCGACATCTTATTTTCAGGTTGCAGGAATTATATTGGGTTAACAAGGTGGTCATTTGTGAAATTTTCCCTAGATTTAAACTCAGGAAGGTAAAACTGGATGTGTATCATGAAAAGAAAGAAAAAATCAATTTAAATTTTTATCCTGAGTTTTTTCACGATCCACAAATCCATTTCTGGCGTCATGGCAGTGGTTTGATGAGCAACAGAGATCTATTCCGGAGAGACGGTGTCCATTTAAACGTGAATGGTACATGCAAGATTTTTTCACAGTTTAAGGTGAGCAGTCATGTCTTTATCAAAATACATTTTGAATCTTTATTATTGAGGGCAAACAAATTCTGCAGTTATAATTTGTTGTGGGTCTGTCTACATGCAGACACATTACCATTGTACTTCCTAATAATTTGTTTCTAACAATCATTTGACTAATATACAAAATAGAGCTGTATATTGCACATGTTGCATGCATTTTTACTATTTTTTAAGTGGATATAACTTTTGTTCAATCTTTTAATTTTCAGATCATACGGCAAGAATTTTTTCAACTATATACTACAGGTATGCCTTTGAAAGTACTAGTTTTGGGACAGTTTTGTTAGAAGGCTGATATAATCAATCAGGTGCACCCTGTCCTTAGTCTTAATTTAGGTTTGGGGAATTTGGATGTTGTAGTTCATTATTTGGAAATCGGTGGAGGCAACATCTTTAGTCTGTTGGATGATCCCCACAATAGGTTAGATGCAACTCTGAGAGCATTTCCTGTAGATGTCATCATATTACAGATTGGTGGGAATGATATAGATCAGAAAGAGTTCGATATTTTATTGTACAAGGCTAGTGTTCGACATCTTATTTTCAGGTTGCAGGAATTGTATCGGGTTAACAAGGTGGTCATTTGTGAAATTTTCCCTAGATTTAAACTCAGGAAGGTAAAACTGGATGTGTATCATGAAAAGAAAGAAAAAATCAATTTAGATTTTTATCCCGAGTTTTTTCATGATCCACAAATCCATTTATGGCGCCATGGCAGTGGTTTGATGAGCAACAGAGATCTATTCCGGAGTGACGGTGTCCATTTAAACGTGAATGGTACATGCAAGATTTTTTCGCAGTTTAAGGGGAGCAGTCGTGTCTTTATCAAAATAAATTTTGAATCTTTATTATTGAGGGCAAACAAATTCTGCAGTTGTAATTTGTTGTGGGTCTGTCTACATGCAGACACATTACCATTGTACTTCCTAATAATTTTTTTCTAACAATCATTTGACTAATATACAAAATAGAGCTGTATATTGCACATGTTGCATGCATTTTTACTATTTTTTAAGTGGATATAACTTTTATTCAATCTTTTAATTTTCAGATCATACGGCAAGAATTTGTTCAACTATATACTACAGGTATGCCTTTGAAAGTACTAGTTTTGGGACAGTTTTGTTAGAAGGCTGACGACTGATATAATCAATCAGGTGCACCCTGTCCTTAGTCCTAATTTAGGTGCGGGGAATTTGAATGTTGTAGTTCAGTATTTGGGAATCGGTGGAGGCAACATCTTTAGTCTGTTGGATGATCCCCACAATAGGTTAGATGCAACTCTGAGAACATTTCCTGCAGATGTCATCATATTACAGATTGGTGGGAATGATATAGAGATCACAAAGAGTTGCAGGAATTGTATCGGGTTAACAAGGTGGTCATTTGTGAAATTTTCTCTAGATGTAAACTCGGGAAGGTAAAACTGGATGTGTATCATGAAAAGAATGAAAAATCAATTTAGTTTTTTAGTTTTTAGTTTTTTCATGATCCACAAATCCATTTCTGGCGCCATGGCAGTGGTTTGATGAGCAACAGAGATCTATTCCGGAGAGACGATGTCTATTTAAACGTGAATGGTACATGCAAGTTTTGTTCGCAGTTTAAGGAGAGCAGTCATGGCTTTATCTAAATAAATTTTGAATCTTTATTATTGAGGGCAAACACGTTCTGCAGTTGTAATTTGTTGTGGGTCTGTCGTCTGTCCACATGCAGACACATTACCATTGTACTTCCTAATAATTTTTGTTCCTATTGACAAATTTCCATGAAAGTTTAACTTAACTTTAATTGTTACCCTTGTAATAGAAAATAAGGGATATGGTGTATTAATTAATGACACAAAATCCATATACGCTCGTAGTAAATGTTCAAGCAAAGGAACAGCGTTTTTATTGCTGTTCTTCATCTCTAAGTCACAATGTGTTTATTATACCCTCCGCAACGAAGTTGGAGGGGGTATACTGGTTTCGCCATGTCCGTCCATCCGTCTGTAGACAAATCCTCTGTCGTACGATAACTTGAGTTGCGTTTCTTAGAATCTTTTAAAATTGTATCAGCTGTTTACTGGTGAAGAGAGGAGGATTCCTTTCATTTTCGACGATTTTCACTTTTGCCGTTCCAGAGTTATTGGACTTGATATGACGGAAAATAGGATTGTTACCCTATGTCATATGATAACTTGAGTAGTGTTTCTCAGAATGTTTTGAAATTTTATCAGCAGCTTACCGGTGAGGAGAGGGGGATCCCTTTCATTTTTGACGATTTTCACTTTTTCCGTTCCAGAGTTATTGGACTTGATATGACGGAAAATAGGATGTTTACCCTATGTCGTATGATAACTTGAGTAGTGTTTCCCAGAATATTTTGAAATTTGAGCATTGGTTTACTCACAGTAATACTAGTTTTATTTACTTTCAGCAATTTTTGTGGAAAAAAAAGACCAGTGGGGTAAACCGGTACTTTTCAAAGGCATGTAATTTTTAGGTTTTGGTCTGATTCCAATGGGATTGTTTTCTTTGAATTATTCTTCCTTGTGAGAACTTTAAATACAGTATAAGAGCCTCGGTACCTCGAACTCAAAAATCATTTTACTGTGTACAGCAATTTACTTTGCTAAACACAAAACAGTGTCCATAATTGGTTTAAATAAACATTTCTTAAACTTTACCTTGTTGACATGCAGGTGTCTTCTCATGGTGATATTAAATATCCAAGGTTTGTGAACTTTATTACAGGGTGATTAAAATTCTTGCCTTATGTTTTGAACAAATATATCATATATATTGACTTGTTTTTCTAAAAGTGCTTATTTAGCACCTGGAAACGGACTCCTGTATGATAGCATGGTAAGTGGTCCACATGGGTGGGCAATGCTTGGCATGTTACCAGGGCAGGCCTTTCCACTTTTTGTTCTCGTTACTTTAATGACAATTACTTTTTGTTTCAGATATTCTTTTGTAAATATACATTTTGTATAATGGAAACTGACTCTCGTATAGCATGTTAAGTGGTCCACAGGGTGGGCAATGGTTGGCGTGTTACCAGGGCAGGCCTTTCCACTTTTTGTTCTCATCCTTTAATGACAATTACTTTATGTTTCACATATTCTTTTGTGCATATATTATGTGTATCTTCTCATGTTGGTCATCTTTGTCTTAGGTTATATTCTACCCGTACCACAAAAATGTATATTTCCGTCCAGGACATGTGAAATACATGTACTTTATATGTAAGTTAACCTGTTTGTTCCCAACGATATGAAGGTGTAGGGAAATTCATGCATTTGTTTTATGGAATTGTTTGTTTTTGATGCATTTTGATACATTGTACATGTATATATAGTGCTGTAGTCCCAGTCTAGTTGAATGTATAGTCTAGTCATTCATTGCTTGTTATTATGAGTTATATTGCCTGTTATTTTAGAAAATCATTGCATGTTTTTAGTGGTTTAGTCATTCAGTGCATGTTACTCTAGTTTCTCAAGGATATTTCTAGTCATTCAGGATTTATTCTAGTCAGTGTATGTTTAATATAGTGGATAATACTCATTTTGTATTATTACATTTTGTTTCCTTTTATTCAATTGTCTTTCTTTGTTTCATTTGAGAACTTCATCACATGAATACCAATGATTGAAACCATAATCAAAAGCTGCATGTTTATTGATGACTGTTGTGAATTTAATCAAGAAAGATATGTGCATTTGGTTTAGGTGAACCATGCATGCAGCTTCGTTCTACTCAAGTACAAAAAGGGTGCACTCGACTCGCAGCCACAAGTGGAGAAAGTTTGCCAGTTGCTTGCCCTGGGTCGATGGTTCTCTCCTCCATCACTAAATCAAATAAAATCTACGCAAGTAATGAAACTAATTCAGGCATAATTCACATATGTTGCTGTAACTGTAGATATATTCCTATTCTTCTAAATGTTTAACTGTTGATATGCTTTTATGTTCGTGTTGAATGGTTGTGACTGTATTTGGTGTTGTCATACTTGTATTTGTGTTTTACCCAATCTGGTTTTTGGTTATTGTTTATCTCATGTGTATGTTGAAAGCCAGGAGCAAACTCTTGTTTTTCATCTAAATATTCATGCTTCCCAAATCACTCTATTTTTTTTTTATTAATCTTTTAAAAACAAATTATCCGATAGATTTTTTGTTTGTTTATGTGCTGACAATTAAAATCATTCAGTCTAGATTTTCTAGAAAGAATAAAGTTAATTTTAGATTATGATAGTATATACATTTGTGTATGTAAATTTTCTATGGTTATGGCATCAGCATATTCAAGTAGAATTTTAAATTAGAGTCCCATCCGGTTTTCTCCTACTATTCACGTTTTATTATTTTGTTTTGTAAAAAGTAATTAAATAATGGATCTTACTACAGTATGATCTGCTTTTCTTAAAAAATAAAAAAAAGTTAAAAACATTACAGCCCTCGCCCCTTTTTTTAAAGAAACATCTATAAAATAGTAAATATTGACTAACACGAGTTCTGCTCAAGAGTCATTACGAGGATGTACTATGTATGCATGTGATAACAAAATTTTATTTTTCATTATGATCATTTTCATTCATTTGTCTGGACGTTAAACACCAATCAATCAATATAATGTCATTTACATTGAAAAAAGGGACCCGGGTGGCTCAATGAGTTAGGTCGTTGGATCTAACAACTCATACAAGCCTATCACCAATACAGCGTGGGTTCGTAAATTACAAAAAGGGTGCACTCGACTCGCAGCCGCAAGTGATACAGTTTACTAGTTGCTTACCCATGGTCGGTGTTTCTCTCCGGCTTCCTCCACCACTAAAACTGGTCGCCATGATATAGCTGAAATATTGTTGAAAGTGGCGCTAAAACACCAAAAATCAAATCAAATCTACATTGAAAATAGTATCACTTGTATTAAGTACATTGACATCAACATGCTCGTGGTGGGTCGCTATACATGATTTGTATGGTGAATCCACCAATAAAACCGGTGGCCTTGTTTGAATAGCCTTGTATATGTTAAAAAAAACAGTTGAAATTAATTTTTAATATTCCAAGATTTCCATTGCATATGAAAATATGACTGTTTGTTTTTTCTCTCAAGTTCATTCGATAGATTTAGTAGACCATTACAGTTGATTCCTGTTTTGTTATACCTTCATGGAACAACTTTACATGTATTTCGATAGAAAAGTCAGCTTAACAGGATTACTTTTACAGTAATGTAATTGCTCCTTACTGTTGTGCTTCCATAAAATCTTTTCCAGTTATCTCAAATTTGGACTCATCTGTTAAATTATATTTGATCAATTTAATAGTTGTAGATATTCTTATTAATTTCAACATAATAATACATGCGTTTAGTAAATTACTTACACTCGTTCTATAAATAGAACGTTAAAAATTCCGGAGTATGTGTTGATTTTAGTTACCTCCCTTGAATCCAACCAAAATGTGACACGATCTATCCGACAGAAAAAAGTTCTAGTGTATGTTCAATTACAGAAAATGTTTCTTTAAAATACTAATGTAGAAATCTATGGAACTATATATACGACTTTCCATCACCCTTTCGGCAAATATTTTTATTTTTCGTGTTTTTTTAAACAACTTCCGCCATTTCCGTGTCATGTTAATTTCTGCAATACTCCTTTGTTACAAGAAGTTCAAGCACCGGGCCTCAAATTTATATCAAAGAAACAAGTTTCTATGTTTTTCTCGCTTCCTCTGTTATATTTGACGCTCGTAAAGATTAAAACGAGTGAATTTTCAACACTTGGTCGATGTATTCTAAAACGTGTCCGATTCCGGTATAAAAATGTATGTGACAAATTAATTGAAAAGACGTCATTATCGAGTCTGCTCTCCGACTGACAAGGTAGTACATTTCATTAATGTTGAAAAGATGTCAGTTCAAATCTGACTGGAAGATCTATGGGTTTTATTTTGATATATGCTTGATCAAGTCGACTGCATCAATTAACTTGGGAACAAGTCCCTAGCTTATTGGAAGTTTTAAAGAACTACTCTTTTTTCAGTGTGATTTTTATACTACAGCAAAATTGTTGCTGTGGTATAATTATGAGTCTGTAGACAAAGTGATTTCCGACCTCATCAGTGGTGTAATGGTTAGCATGCTCGTACTGAATGTGTTCTAGCTCCTGTCTAGTCAAAATAAAGACTATACAATTGATAAGCATTAAGGAGTAAGAACAAAGACTGGTCGGCTCAGAATCAGAATAATATTTCAGACTGTTGTTTCAATGAACTAGCACTATAAAAATCCAACTAAGAGTGTTCGCCTGGTCATTGTTTAAAAATTTGATGAATGGAATGTTTTTATCCCCCATACGAGTTTGTTTTTCATGTAAAATTATTGAATATTTGGGCTTTGTTCAGTTACCTGAGACAAGTATTTTGAAATTAAAGGAGTTTTGGCGCTTTTTAACATGTTTTGGGGGGGGGGGTGGTGGAACTTTTGTTAGATTTTTTAACTTCTTAATTCAATAACTAAAGGATAAAGAAAATTAGTGTCCCCCCAATATTAACTGTTTGATGTTAAAAGCAATATTATTGTCTTTCAATCATTAACTTAAGACTTCCCCAGGATGAGGGAAATGTTTTTATTTCCTATTCTTCAATGTTCCAGTTCATAGTTTTGTTATCTTACCACATTGTTATTATACATGTAGCTGATTTTTCGGACATGCTAATAATGTTTTGCTTTTGCAATACATATTTCTTGTTAATTAATATTTGTTTAATTGGTGTGCCCTATAATGTACAAAAGCTACAAAGTTAAATCATTTACCGAGTACATGTGCATGTACATATTTTGCAGAACCAAGTTTTATTTGTTCCTGAATTTAGCACTTTTTCCATACTAATCCTTATGTTATTATTGACATATACAAGAAAAGATGGAGTGTTTCACCAACAGAAACCACTCCATAATTATGTGCTTGACATACATGTAAGAATGGAACACGACTGTTAATTTTTAGCCCTGTCTATCCCTCTACAGTTTTTGTAATATTTTGTAGTGTGTTTAATGTACAGATACTAAAGATGTGCATTCTTTGACTTCTAAAAAAATCATAAAATGATAAAGTTGAACTAAGTCAATTTTAAGTTAGTGCATCAAAAGTGTCTTACACAAAAAAACACTTTATACATTCTCTAACAAAAGGGTCATACCAGTTGTAAGTTGGGTCTTCTAAAAGTTTTATTTGATACTTCACAATATGATAATTTACAAGTTGCATGTTTAATGTGATATAAATATGATAAACCATATATGTATATATAAAACCATGCAGAAGTCTAACATAATGCCAGCATTAACATTACAAAGCTATTTTTTGTAAAAATATCTACCAGTCATTAATTAGGGAAAATACTTCTTTTGTTTTCCCTTTTTTAATAAGACCCCCCCTATTTTTATTGGATAGACAGACAACAAAATATACGAGATGTAGACGAATTTTCTTCAGGTTAATGGATAAGGACCCGTTAGAATGATATATTTAATTAGTCTTGCAGGTCTATGTTGTTTTGTAAACAGTATTATTTGCGAGGTTGTGTGTTATGCATATGGTCATAATGGTGTCCTTCGAACTACAGTATACTTCGAATATTTAGGGGACACAAATCTGTTTTTGTCTATACAGATATTACATAATATTACAAATATTGATAGAAAATCTTATATTACACAAAGTAATACACAATATAAAATATAAATAATAACAATAATTAGTACTACACTTCAGTTGGAATTCAAAAAAGTATTGTTTGTGTTACGAGTTCAGAAGCCCGCCAAAAATGATAATAGAGCGAGCGTCGTTGTAATAAAGAACGCTACATTATATAATCTTGAACATTATACATAATATATTTAATCTTTGTGAAGCAGAGGTTCTCACATCTATTAGAGAGAACATTATCTAAATATTTGATAGTATACAAGGCTAGGTAAGGTTAGCATTTTACAGTAATTTATGAATGGAAGGTGTTTTTGAATGCTGGCTCCCTGTACAAACATTTCTTCGAATGATCCCTCCCACACCCATTTATGTGCGACTGTTCCTTCATTTTCGTTCGTGTTTTCCAGATCAATAAGCAAAATTGGCATTTGCCCATTGTTGAAAAGTTTATCATAATAGAGATTTTAAATGTTGCAGTTTGGACCAAAATGTCTGCAGAAAGGATTAGAAAAGCGAACTGCACTGACTAAACTCTTGAATATATTTGTATATACCGTGGGGGTATTCAATAACAAAGGTTTTTTCCTCTTTTAATTTATTGTAGTGGCATTATATACCTGGAAAGTGGTCCGACCCATTCTAACGTGTGCTTTGAATGTTAGGTCGTTGTACCGCGGTATGTCGTTTCTATAAAACCTTTCAATACGATAGTTGAATAATTGTTTTGGACAGTCAGTACTGCAACTGGAGATGATTGGAATTATGCTAGTCTCGGAACTTACTTCCATCATAAAAGGTACGAAGATGTTCTATGGCCTCGAACTCTGAATCATCGGATGCCTCAAGAACTAAGGTTAGAATTGAAGCATCCATCACTGAGAAAGAAAAAAGTCAGACTCTTTTTTTTTTTACCATGAAGTGAAAGTAGTTTTAATCAATTATTTATATCCGGGCACATTTGTTAAACAAAAACAATATACACACAGGTATAAAATAAATGATAAACTGCAATTTCTCTTCCATTTTCAAACCATGATAGTGGCATTGCAGAGGAAGTGGCAACGCTTCCAATACGGATGATAATTTATTAAGGTAACTAGACAAATACGATTAGCTAAAATGTTTAAAGGAATATATTCCATATGATTGGCGCCATATTTGCTAGCACTGTTACGTAGCTAATCGCTCAATAACGCTATTGCTATTTTCTGTAGCAACTAGGCTAGCTGCTACGATATTGAACGCAATCCAGACAAACAATTTAGTCAGCTGTATTGGAATCAAAAGGAAATTATAGATATGACAAGAACTTCTACTTTCTCCTCGGTAATAACTTATTGAACAATTAATCATAACAAACTTATGGTTGTTCGTATACCAATTCATTTGTTTTTTTCATGTACACATACATGTAGTTTGACAGTACGAAAGAGTCAGTTTGATTTTAGTTCTCTGCAAGTGGAACTGACAAGACCTTCTTGTGAGTTCCACGTTTTCTGGTAAATCAAAATAAACGATGGTTTACTGTATGTAGGGTCGAAACCGGGAATGTTCGGATATTATAGTGTCCGTTCCTCTTCAGCAAATTAAAAACCACATGACATCCCAATAGACCTTTTTCACGATAACTGCGGGCCTGTTATCGGTGCATGCGCATAAACGCTTCCGGACGGCGACACATCCGCATTCCTTAAATATTTGCATTAGTAACACAATATGGTAATAAATTGCGTTGTTTACCAGTGCTAAAATCGTCAATATAGTAATGCGGAGGAGAACGATACCAGTTTTTTTTTCGCTTCCCCGGGGATTTGAGGAAGATAAAGGCGTGGATAAATGCTGTGAACAGGGCGCACTGGTTACCAAATGAGAACAGTAGGATATGCTCTACCCATTTTGTTGATGGATGGCGCAGTGATGACCCAGTTGATGTCAATAATAGACCGACTCTATTCTCATATAGAGGAAAGGTTGAATCAGAAAAGGAAAGGCACAGAACTAATGGGCTTGTTAAGAGGAGTATATTACAGGTGATTAATTTGCCCCCTCCTTTGTCAACACACCATTATAAAAAAAAGTATTCCTGAAATGTAGTAGATACCCGACAAAGATCTCGGACCCATACTTACACAATCACCCACAGGAAGAAAACTGTTAATGTTAATAAAATTAAACAGATATTTATTATATTGGTACTTCCAATAAAATCAACGTTTATGCGTTAAAAAACATGTCATACACAGCATACATAGATCAGTTTGGGCCGGGGTCTCTATGCTCTTTGGCCCAGGGCAATGGCCTAGCATGCCTATGTGTTAGGACGGCACTACACACAGGTGGATATAATGTGACATATGTAACCTCTTAATTACTGTCTTTAATTTCTCATTGCATGTATTATTATGTAAACATATGCCCCTTGAGGGTACCTCTTATGGAAATGAAACATATTATATTCCATTCTGTAAAGAGTTGATGCATGGTCCAAGAACATTTAAGGACAATGTAATTTACATTAGGAAGAGCTGATATACATGTAAGGTTATATTATGTTTCAGACAAAAAAAATAATATACTTCTTTTGGACCAACCGTTTAAATATCTTGTCCCATGCCTAAAATGATTTTAAAAGGAAGGGGACGATGTTTTTTTTTTACTTTTTATGCATGGTTTGTGCATGCCAAAATATTTATTTTTTTGTTAAGAATTCAGCATATATATTTTTTTTTAATATAATGTTGTTGTTTTTTTAAATCGAAGGAATTATATGTCCAATTACATTACAGTACACAGTTATAGATACAAAATAGTCTTTGCATGAATATTGTTCTTATATTTATTAAGTTGTTTAAGTTATATTCTTCATGAAATATTTGGTGTCATACAATAAATATGTGTATAACCTCTGCTTCAGTTTATCATTTAAATTATTATATAGGAATTAATTGAAGTCAAGATTTATATACAATAAATATGTAGCCTCTGCTTCAATTTAACATTTATTATACAAGAGTTTAATGAAAGTAAAACAATCGACAAGAAGCGGCTGAAATTCCACCTGCAGTTTTCCTTAGAGGCAAATGCCTACTGCAAGAACAACACATCAGAAGGAAATCGGGACCCATTTATGGTGTCAGATGACAAATGTGATCAGGGTAAACTTCTTTTCAAGCATATTGTTAAATAGACAGATCTATATATTTATAGAATAAAGGGCAATTTATCAGGACCATTATCTGGCGAACCAAGACAGTAGTGAAAACAAATAGAGCTTTATTCTGTTTATCTGTAATTTACATACAAAAATCATTAAAATGTTGGAAAAAAAAATGCTTTTGCAGTTACAGAAAAGGTTTCGGATCTAAAGTCTATTTAATTAAAATACATGTATTTCCCAACCATGGATTCTTCATTTTAATTTCTTTTGGGTTTATTTTGTGAAAGAAAAATGTGACCTACATGTACATTTGGAATTCTGTAATAATATTATTTTTCATTGATTTTTTGTCTGTTGGATATTTATCTTTCTTTCTTTGGGTGTTCCATTCTGAGCCAGGAAGAACTTCATTAGAAAAGATTGTCATTTTCCTGGTTACTGGGTAGTACTTTGTTTATGTTGAATCTTAGTACTTTTTAGTAGCTGGTGTATATGGCAAATAGAACATCAAGACATCTAATTGTTTTTAGTTGATCATCTGCAAATAGTTCATGTTGTATGTATTTTTGTAGATTTACCGTGGAAGCAAAGTGAATTATATTGATTTATTTTTTCTTTAAATTCAATTGAATATTTCATTGCAAACTACCGCAATTTACTTCCGATACAGCGTGACATCATTGTTTTCATTAGCAACAGCCGACATTGACCTAGCACGATTGCGTCACAGTACACAGTACATATGAAGCAACTTAATTTCATTGGCTAATTGATAAAGTAGTTCCTTCCGCATTGGTCAGCTCATGTCAAATGATGAACTGACCCAATAAATTTCTGATATGGTCTAGTACGTCGACCCTAGCTTTATCTAACTCATACTATTGTTTTTCTTTCTCTCTTATGTTTTCGTATTTTCTATATATTTGGGGCCATCGTGGTCGTGATTTACAACTACCTGTGCAATCACTGTTAAAGTTGTTAGTTCGAACTCTGTTGATCGAGAGGTGTACTCAATACAGCATTTTGTGATAAAGATTGTCAGTGGTGCGACATAACACCTTCAGGCGTATTTTTTGTTTGTCTCTGAGGCTTGGGGAGGGAGAGCATCTGATTCACATATAACCATAAACTCTGGGCCTTTAGATCTGCTGGATGAAAATGACATTGTTATGCCAGACAAAGGATTTTTAATTGAAAATGCATTGGAAAATAAAAAGTGCATACTGATCATTCCTCCTTTTCGTGGGGCAACTCCACGGTTCACCACCGACCAAGTGTTTGACACACAGGAAGACGACTCATACATGTAGAGCGCTCTATTGGCAGAGTGAACACATTTCATATATTAGATGGAGTATTGCCTCTGACATTGGCACCCCTTGCTACACATATTTTTCAAGTATGCTGTTTGCTGACTAGTTTTGATGTCCCTCTTGTTAAATGATAAATGGAAAACAGTACAAGTGAAAATCAACCTCTTTTGCTCCCATTTATATCTATTGACATGTATTCCAATACATTTCATTAAAGGATCAGATATCATTAATACATTTAATTAACCATTGACAATGAATAATATAGATACACGTTTTGTAACTTGTATGTTGTTGCAGTTTAGTACAATGTATATACTTTAACTTCAAGAATGTTTGCTGGTTTGATTTAGAATTAAAGGATTTTCCATTGTTTTGGTTTTTTGAAATCAAAAACAATCCTTTGTATTTTTGAGATAATTTTTTTTTATTTTGGTGTAAGACTGTATTTTATTTGTTTCATTGTTTTTCATAGTTAAACAAATGTACATGTATTCCGAGCCAGCCAGTCTTTGCTCTTTCTCCTTAATATTGCGTGCTTAGCGGAGAACAAAATTAAACCAGAAGTACCCAAGGGTAAAATTAAAACTTGTCACAATGACCAGATTTTCTATCCCAGAATTGTCCAACAAAATAATGTTCCTCTTTAATGTCTAATAGCTGAGATACGGTCTGGAATATGAAAACTTAACCAAGTCACTTAAACAGAAAATGTAGGTCACAAAAAGTACATGTATTATTAAAGAACTATCCACATACCAAATATTAATGCTATAATATATATATATATAGTTTTCAAGATATGTGTCTAAACCCAAAAATATTACCAAATCATGATATATTTACCAATCATTTTTTGGTCAGAGTTTATGACAAAAGTCACAGATGTGAGACATTGGTGTAGTGTTTTGAAAGAAAGGTGGCAGCATTCATATTTTAAGTTTCTGCTTAATATTATTAGTTTGCTTAACATGAAATACTTCTAGTAGGTCAATGATATTTGGAATGTAGTTGCATTATAATCAGTACTGCTTAGTTTAATAATAGTTTTGAGGTTATACCCATGCAGTTATGGTAGACTGACTTTAAAATAGCTCAAAGTCAAAATGTGGCAGATACGACATATCTCTGTAATATCAATTTTTCAAATTACTTACTATTAGATGGTGTATACAATAAATTTTCCATTTTAGCTTACATAGGGTTAATTGTTGTCATATCACACTCTGTAAGATTGTCTGGTATGGCATCCCAAAGATGCATAATACCTACAATATACAATGCTTAAAAGATAGTATTTCTCATTTCTTAAGGGCTTCCTTTACCTAAGGGTAAATCCCAGGATCATAAAACACACAAAAGGACAGAAAAATGTCTCAGATATTCATTACCCTGTGTCATTGCTTCTTTATATGTAAAGTGGAGAAAAAAATCATAGTCAAAATAAAATCATAATTGTAGTAACAAGCCAGAAAGAACAAGATTGACAAAACAGGTATTTTTACACCAAAAGCCTCTAGTTTTTAAGAAATGTAATTTAAGAACAGGCCAGCAGTTATGTTTATATAGCATAAAATTTAATTACCATTCATATTTATAGCATTTAAAGATGCATGTCAATAAGGGGAAATTATATATCACAATTAGGATTAAGCTGTTTCAATTCTTGCAGATGTTGTAGGGTCTTGGTGTAATCAGGTTCCCTGTCACAAGATTTTCTTGGATCAAAGATTCTGCTCCGTTTTTCTCCTGGATCTTCAACCTATAACAAAATATAAAAATTATAAAAGAATGTTTATGCCCCTGCAGCAATAAGCTTATAGGTATATTTTAAATTTATCCCCGTCCCTCTGTCCTGATATAGAGAACTACTAAAGGTGTGCATAATAACAAGATTTTAATTTCTATCTAATATTTACAAAATGACAGGCAGTTAAACTTAAGTCATTTTTTGTTAATTATAGCAGGGGCATCACAAGAAAAGTGTCTTAGCATTCTGTGACAACGTGTCATGCGAGAACATACATTTTTCCAGTGTCATATATTATTCAAAGTTGTTAAATTATGAACTTTGACTTTGGAACATTGCATTGAATTGGGGGTTAAACATCTGGACATCTAACCTAACTGAATCATTACTTGCAAATAACGGAGTACTGCTACTTTAGCAGACCCTAACTCTAACCCTTTCGACTTTGTAAATTACAAAAAGAGTGCGCTCGACTCACAGTCGCAAGTGATAAAGTTTACCAATTACTTACCCATGGTCTGTGGTTCTCTCCGGGTAATCCGGATTCTTCCACCACTAAAGGTAGTCGTCATGATATAGCTGAAATATTCATGAAAGTGGCGTTAAACACAATAAATCAAATCAAATAAAAAAAAAGTGAAAGTTGGGATTATCTCCCCTTGTACTCATCCTTAAATAGCTTGGGATGCAAAATATTTTGAATGTATGGTGCATCAAACAAAGCAAGGAAGTTTTATATTATGAGATACCTTTGGTTTTGTCATATCCATGCTACTGATAGGTTGTGGTTCCTGTTTCTAAGCATTTCTAGGGACAATCCATTTGCAGAGTGTGGATACCATGATTTTCTTCATAACCTTGCAACCTTTCCTTTTTGTTTATAGCAATCAGAAGGGTACCGATGTGGCTGCAAGTCTGAAATGAGTAACTATGCATTGTACTTCACACTAAAAGGAATATACATTTTAATGTCTATTTACAATCATTGGATAAAGATGTCAGATTAAAAGTTGATGATAAACTTGTTACATGCACATTTTTCCACATAGAAGACACATTTCAATGTTAAATTTAAAAAAAATCGCAGCATTCTGTACTTTTCGCAAAAATGCCTATTTCGAAGATCTGAACGTTTTTGATGATGAATTAAGTAAGAACAACTAGAATAGAAAAGCTTTTGTAATGTCTGTATATGCTAAAATATTATTATAATTTTCTTTAAAGTTGCTGTAAACATACCCACTTGAACACTGACAGAAGGCATATTCTGGGGTGCAAGTTGATTCATTCTGAGTTACACACAAGTACACATCTTACAAATCTTTTTTCATTGAAGCAAGACACTGATTTAATGTATACAACATTCTCATTAATCTAAAACAAAAAGGAAAGTTATTTAAGGGTGTAGGCCTGGGTAACCCCCAAATTTTCCCATCATTCAATTTTTTTTAAATTTGCACCATGGAATAGTTATGTCTAAATACATTTTCTGGCAAAGTTTCAAGAAATTTCATCGTGCCATTTTCTCCATAGCACATCCTAAATATAGCAATTTTGAGGGTATTCCCGACGCCAGGTGGTAATACTAGTTTCGGAAGTTTATAATTGATATACGCATTTCTTTCTGGTTGAAAGGGAATATTTTGACTTTAATACACTTGACAGTGTTATTGTTCAATAAATATGAAATATCTAGCATATATGAATATCCTGTATTGAGATAATCACGTGCAAACAGTGGAAATTGGGAAAAAAGGGGGGATGCCCTGAGGTACCACCCTGGTATTAAAAATCTTATTGAAAAAAATCCTGTCATTTAATTTCCACCAAAAAATGTCACAGTAAAGAAAATATATATAGACATCATTGAGCCAAATTTTACAAACTTTTACCGCGGATTTTTAAAATATTTAAAATTATATTTTTCATGGATGGCACCCAGAAAAAATGAAAATTTGGAGGAAAGTTATCACACACTCATCCTTTGCTTGTGAGGTTAAAAAAAACTAGATACCAATAACAAAAAGCTTTTGAATTCTTACATTTGACGCAGTGGATGCCCAAATTACTAAATAACTGCAATGATTTGGGGGTTTTTTCAGGTCGGGGAGGGGTTCAATTGTGGCTCTACTTTTTTAAGTAATTACAAAGAACCAGCAAGATATATTGTTAAATTCCTTCAAATTCTGACCTACAATTGTATTCATTTAATTCTAAGGCCAAATAAAAAAAATTGTGTGGTTCCGATTACCCGACAGTCCCAAGTTTATACCCCTGACCCATCCAAATTTCCGGAACATTTCCCTCACCGATTCCGGTATTAGTTTTAGTTTCAACAATGGCGGCCTCATTGAAAGAGGCCGGGCCAACAACATGCAGTTTTGTCGCTTACTTTTAATAAGTGCGTTCACTTAAAAGAAACCAAAAGTACCATCGTCCCAGTCATCAATTCAAAAAATGGCTAAACACAGTATTCTGGTTGAAATGACATTTCCTACGATTGTGAAGAGTGAAGTACTAGTTAGTAGTACACCGATCTTTTTTTTTCATTTTACTTTCTGTCTTAATTATTTTTCTAATTTGAAAATATATTAGTCAAAATTAGGGTGATCCCTATCAATCTTGAGTATATGATATCACACCATATATAAATTCATCATGCAAAGAAGTGAAAGGTAGTAAAAGAAAATCATTGTTTCCATCTGAACTTTTATATATAAAAACAATCCCTACCTACATGTACCTACCCTAATTTTAATTCTTGCATACGTTAGGCTGGACGCCAACAATAAATTATGTAAAATGTACTGCTGCTCATACCTGTAAGGCTGTTATAATTGAATCCAGATCCTCGTTTCTGCCAGCCTCCATGAAAACTAACCTCATAATCCTGAAAAAAATTATTACTGTCGACAATCAATAATGGAAAATACATAGTATTTGGAATGATAAAAGTATCAATAGACCTATTTCACATTAACCTATTATTTGTTGTAAGCGACCATAGTCCAAAGTCCAATCGGAGTAAAATCCGGGTGGTAAGCGGCCTTTCTGCTTGGATTATATCATGGCGATACGACTACCACTTTATTTTTAACCTTTTCGAAGTTATATTCACTTTATTTATTTGCAAAATTGTATTCTACATTTACACATTACACTGGTGATCAAATATACACAATTATTGATTAATTTAGTAGTTGGAAAATCGAGAATCTGAGACAGTTCTGGACGATGAGAAGTCTGACGAAAACAGGAACGAAGGAGGAGCTAGTGGTCGTATGTTTCGGCATGTAAGTTAACGTATTTTCTTGTTAGCCCATGGTGATGTTGCATTGACATGCTGAAAGACTATAAGGTTGGCAAGGTCTATGAATATTTTTTAAGTGGGTGGTTGCATGAGGCATATTTCTTAAAGACAAAATCGAACAGGAACTTGTGTAATTTATTTTACAAAAAATGTAAGTGTTCACCATCATAGACTGAATGACGACCCCCACAATGTATGGATATGCACAAAAGAAGATAATGGTTTGACAGAAGGAGCTTATTGTTCATGCACTGCAGGGTAAGAAATTTATGCACGTTATTTTTATTCTCTATCGCGTCTATGCAGTGCCAAGTCAGGACCATTAGATAACAACTGAAGGGATTGCAACCAATCTTGGCTGAAATGTTCATAACAAAGTCAGGACCAAATGTTGGTATTGTGGTGCTAATTGATGATCAAACCTGGCTACAAGGGGCCATTAAAGCTTCTGTTTAGGTAATATTTCAAAGATCTTCTTAAGAACTGCTTATTGTAATCAATTGAAATCAAGTTTAGTGACGAGCCTTGATAGATTCTGCCAAAATGTTGTTACTATGGTGTCAATCAATCAGTACATTTCAATAATGTTGGAGAGCTGTCAGTTAAAATTTCTCTGGAAGCTAATGATCTGTGTACATATTTAGTTTGTCCACTACATGTGTATTTCCACTAATAATTATTCAGCTTCTATAGTACAAGGTAGTACATTTCAATAATGTTGAAAAGATGTCAGTTCAAATCTGACTAGAAGCTAATCTATGGGTTTTATTTTGATATATGCTTGANAACTTGGGCACAAGTACCTAGCTTAATGAAAGTTTTGAAGAACTACTCCCTTTTCAGTGTGATTTTTATACTACTGCAAAAATGTTGCCTTGGTATAATTATGGGTCTGTAGACAAAGTGATTTCCGACCTCATCAGTGGTATAATGATTAGCATGCTCCTACTGAATGTGGTAGATCAATGGGTTCTAGCCCCTGTCTATAGCTAGTCAAACCAGACTATAAAATTGGTAAGCATGCAGCATTAAGGAGTAAGAACAAAGACTGATCGGCTCAGAATCAGAATAATATTTCAGAGTGGAGCGACATGTCTACCCACATACTGTTGTTTCAATGAACTAGCACTATAAAAATCCAACTAAGCGTGTTCATCTTTTCATTTTTTGTATCTAAATGTGTTTCCTGTTGCTCATGCTTAAATAGTTTACACATCATACATGTATGTTATAGTTGATGTTTCTTGTTGTTCATTGTTTAAAAATTTTATGAATGGAATGTTTGTTATCCCCCATATGAGTGTTGTTTTTCATTTAAAGTTATTGAATATTTTGGGCTCTGTTCATTTACATTGTACCTGAGAAAGTCTTAGACAAATATTTTTAAATTAAAGGAGTTTTGGCCATTTTTAATATGTTTTTTTTTTGGGTGGAACTTTTATCAGATTTTTGAACTTTTTAATTCAATAACTAAAGGATAAAGAAAATTGTATAGTGTCTCCCAATATTAACTTTTTGATGTTAAAAGCAATGTTATTTTCATTCGATCATTAACTTAAGACTTCACCAGGATGAGGAGAATGTGTTTTATTTCCTATTCTTCAATGTTCCAGTTCAT
>MJUT01027804.1:473638-525987 GCA_002080005.1 Gigantidas platifrons
TACATATGATAAACTATATAATATGTATAAATAAAACCATGCAGAAGTCTAACATAATGCCAGCATTAACATTACAAAGCTGGCTTTTGTTAAAAAAAAAATATCTGCCAGTCATTGTTTAGGGAAAAATACTTCTTTTGTTTTCCCTTTTTTATAAGACCCCCCCCTTTTTTTTGTTATTGGATAGTCAGACAACAAAATATACGAGATGTAGATGAATTTTCCTCAAGTTAATTGACCTTAAGGACCCGCTAGGAGGATATATTGCAGGTCTATGATGTTTTGTAAACATAGTACTATTTGCGAAGTTGTGTGTTATGCCTATATGGTCATAATGGTGTCCTTCGAATATTTACACGATTTTTTTATTATTATTGTATTTTCAAGATCTACGGGATAAATGTAGCCATAAATTATTTTCTTTCTTAACTAACAAATTCATGAAAACTTCCTTAAGTGACGATATACGCATAATTACAACGATAAATAAATTTGTCTCGATATGTTTACAAATGCAATGACGTTTTTTTACTCCGATTGACCTTTGAACCATAATGGCGGCGGTAACGTGAAATTGGTCTATTGTTGAAAGCTTTTTCATGAATCAGACATTAAGTTATGTAAATTTATTTAAAAAAAATAAACATTTCCTCAATTTTTACAGGATAATGTTCGAACAATCCAAACTTATTGCAATTTATTGTTTATTTTGCTATTTAAGCAAGCTAACAAGTGGTAAATGTAAAATACCTTTTCAAATCAATAATTGGAGACAACTTCATTACGCCACATACAATTAATTTAATGGTTTTCAGGCCCACCCTCTGTCCCTGTAAATTAAACAAATAAAAAGTTTCAATGTAGCTCTATTTATATTAATCAAAACAAAATACCACCTTCCTCATCTCTGTTTTCTGCAACAATATGTATAATAAATCCATCCCTCATCAATTTTCACATAAATTCACATGAGAACCAGATAATAAAATTTGTATGGTCTTACTTAACATGGTGATTGTCATACCTTTTCAGAGGATAATCCTTTCTCTAATTGTTGAGCTCTTTTGCAGGAATTTTCAGCAACACCTCTGAACATTTTCCCAACTTTCTTTTCATGTCTTTGATAACATGATTTACTCATTATGGGTAAATTTAACTCTGACAAAAAGTTTCTGATCTGATTACATCCTAGACCTGCATGTATTGCTCCTACAATAGAAAAATTTACATTGAAAAAATAGAAAAAAAATACAAACAACACACAACAAAAAATTCTTGGGGGGTTAGGCAGGTACAGCTCCTATACATTTTAGGTATATGCGTTGAAATGGTCTGAACCTCTTCACCAACTTGGAAAAATGTTCTGGACCCCTTTGCTGATTTGGAAAGTCTTCTGCTACTAATGTGAGACTCAATATTGAATTCATTCCTATAATATTTTGAAAGTATTTTTGATTTTTATAGGAATTTCTTAATGCATGGGCACACTGGGCAGTTGCTAATTTGTTTATTGTGTCAGCGTGCTTTTTAATGTTTAACCACTGATTTTGTTGGAAGTACCAATACAATATATGTGGGGTTTTTTTTTATCGACCATTTACATTGTTATTCCTGTGAGCGAGTGCTTTTGTAGGTATGGACCCCAGTGCACTGTTTTGCCCAGTCGCCTATAATACAAAAACAAATTGGATACATAATCATAATAATTAGGTATTTTGTTATGCCCCCGCGACAAAGAGTCTGGGGGGCATATTAATCTACCCTTGTCCGTCCGTTTGTCTGTTCAGATATAGATACATGGTTTGTTCGGCTATCTCCTCCTACAGTTTTGGAGCTACAGCTTTAATATTTTGTAGGATATTTATACATATTATGGATGTGTGCATGTCCACAGGCTTTTGATTTTCTTTAAATATTCTCAAAATGACAGGTAGTTGGACTTTTTTCGTACTAGCTACATAATGGAAACATGATTTGTATGGCTCCTACTACAGTTTTTGACTTGTTTATAATTTCTTAATAGTCACCCAGACAGGGGCTTCATTTTTTTTTTTAAATCACTCCTATTATTACAAAACAACTGTCCATAATTATCAAGTGCAGGGACATTTCTAGTTGATATACATGATGCAAAAAGCATTTTATTTACTTTTAGGGAAATAAAAACAATTTTTTGACTAACTTAGACATATTTTGTTTTCATGAGGATATACCTTGAACATGCAAAAATAAATAAGGGGAAAACTAAATGGTCAGAGCCTGAGGTGAGAGGAACATGGGTATGATCATATGTGCGACTGTCTAACATTGAGTTGTAACAGTGAAATAATTTATTAATATTATCATTTTATGCACAAGTGACATATCAATTAAAAACATTAGTCCATATTTAAACAAATGTATTAATAGCTTTTGGCTTTAATTAAAACTTTTGGTAATACTATACGCCATATCTGTAGGGCACGCGCCAGGTGACGAAGTTTTATACACATCCATTTCCGATATGGTTTTGACCTAGTTTTCATTGTTTACGTTTTTATGGTGCATTGGAAAAATAAATGCACAAAAATGTGTCATAATTGCAGGAAAAGAATACATAAATGACGTAAGACCAAAACAAAATATAATCAAATGTTTATGATAATATAATTTATCAAAGTATCGCGCGTTAGGGTTACGATCGCGAACTTTCATACATCGGGGATAAATTTGTATTCATGAACTATGCTCAGTTGTAAATAAGAATGTTGGTTGTGAAGAATTTACTAAATATATAATAAATCTGCTTTATTTTTACCTATAACTATCTTATCTGTAATGTCAAAAGCACCAGTTGGGCCCAATTTACCAGTTGGCACATCAGCAACTGTTTGACAGTCAATGTTGGAGCACCTGATATATAGGTGACTCCCAAACCCTCCCACACGCTCTGACACTGTATCTTGTAGGTGTAAAGGAACATTACACCTACAACAAAACATGTTATTTGCTAGAATGTCAAGTTCAACAATTCGTCTGCCACCATTCCATGACATGCCATTGTTGATTGGCACTTTATCAACTTCTTCCTCTGCCCCAATATCGGTCAAATCACAAAAATATCCATGATCATGTGCTGTAATATTCAACAATTCATCTCCTTTGATATTCAAATGTTTCGCACGTCTACTTGTCTTTTGAGTTGCAAATTTGCCACTGTTGTCTCTGGGAATTTCCATGGTCGTCTGCTGCTAATGTAAACAATCTGTGTTTCCAAGAAGCTTGGAATTGAGGGGGAATTTTCAAACGCATAGATGACCATATATTTGAGAAGAAATTGAAAATAGAGTTATCTCCCATACCCTAGGCCTACACCCTTAAGTACATCTTAAATCTCTCATTGTAGTTATTTGAACATTACATGTACATGTATGAATATACTAAAATTTTATTTTCCTTGACGTGAATGTTATGCCATTGGATATACAGTTTACAAAAGTCTACAAAATTGTTGAATAAAAGGGATCTGTTTTACTATTATAAATTTTAAATACATGTATATGACAGAGAAGATACCCAGTAATTCAAATAAATTGAAGATTTTGTCATATATAATTAAGCTATCTGAGACATACATTATACAAAATGTTACAAGATAAATCAAACACGCAGATAAATTCAAAAGTACCTTCTTCTCAGCTCTAATTAGTACTTTTAATTACATTTTTGGATTGAGGATATACAAACTACAACTTTTTCATTTATTTTTATAATGGTCTGACCATCTTTATTTTAAGTATTATGGCTTAATCCCAAGGAGTCAGCTTTTTCTTGATACATTCTTTTTCTCTTGTTGATTTTTTTTATTTATATAATATGGGCCAAAAAACTGGAATCAGAATATTTTATTCTTTCAACATAAAAAAAATGTTAAATGCTACAATTATTTCATTTTTTTCTTTTACTAACTATCAAACAAAAATCAATTTCTATCCACCTACAAGAAATGTACCCACAGTAAATGTGCAGCCATACAATTTCAAGAGCAAAATTATGGAAATGTCATCTATATATTTAATATGTGGTAAAATAACTTTAATTTGGATACCATTTAGTCTACATTGTGTAGACTATTAGTATTAACAAAATGACAAATTCTGACAAAAGAATCCACCTTCAACCCCTATTTTTGACCACATGCACATGTATTTATCAAACTATGGCTATGCTCCCATGAAAAAGCTTCATTTTATACTTAAATTATGTTTATCCTCTTTAAACTAAACAACCACTTACAACGCTAACTCTGATGTTTTTCACATCCCCAGCATCAAAATGGTTTACAGCTCTGTCTAATCCTTTGTAATTTTTAACGCTTGATCTTCCACTTCAGCCTCTGGCTATCAAGAAGTTGTATATGGAGGAAAAACCTGTTTGGTAATTATTTTGGTTGGAGAACAGCTTTGTACCCTACTTTATTGAACGGTGGAAATGAGGTGTTTGTGTCACTAAATGAAAATGGTGCAATGGTGTTGTATTGTACAGGCTGGTTTGTTACTGGAGTAAGCGCCTCCACAGGAACTTGATGGGTAACAATGGCTGCTATAATTTCAGCATTCCTCTGTCCTGAAGTATCGATACCTATGTCTCCGGCTAGTTTCCTCAGAGCGTCAACTTGTTTCTTTTTCAAACTTTCGCGCGTAGCCATCTTATAATCAGTGAACCTTGTTGCCGTCCGGAAGCGTTTCTGCGCAGGTGCGGAAATTATCGCGAAAAGGTCTATTTTGAATTGGCAAATTAAAATAACTTTCTTTTGAACCTAAAATCACATTTAAGGTACACTTATAAAATAATTTTGTAAAAGTAATGAGCGCCAAACTTTAATCGTCATATTGATTTTCATATCAAAAGGATAATTGTTTGGTCTATAGCTTACACCACTTTTTAAGTATGTAGAAATCAACTGTATCTTTTAGAAAAATAATATTTTCCATAATTGAAATGTTTATCAGTAACATTCTTAATTCTATATTCCTATTACAAGCGACGTAAAATACAAATTTTCTGTCAAATGTGGTGTCCGAAAATCCCCGCCTGGTCAAAACAATAATAGCGGGGGAAGTTCGGACACATTCTATAGACAAATGAAATTAAAATGAAGATTTCATCGTTTGAATGTGTTTTCTTTAACAAGAAACAACACAATTGTTGGGCCTAAGGAGTGTTGATTATAATTGTAGCATTCGAATAAAGAAAGAATTTATAAGAAAAGAATTATTACATATGTATGAAAATGAATGGTTTTTGACCATCCAAAAATATACCTTATTGTGATAATGTCTCCTTTGTACTTTCAAAACCCGAATATAACGGGACTCTGATATCCGCAGTGTCGTCTTATTTATGAAAACATCACTGAAGAATATGAGCTAGAAATTACCATTGAATTAAAGAATCATAACTATCAGTCAATGAACAATAACATACACGTAGTTGGTTATGATGTCGCATAACTTCGAGATAGAAATAATAGCAACAAGTGGAATGTCCGTTGCCTAAACATGGTTCTAATTCTTACAATTAAATTTTCCATTTTGAAAAACTGACAACAGTCATATCTCGTCTGCTTAACCCCGTTGTTGTAGGGAACTACATAAAAGATGTAAAGGAAATACTCACTGGATTGCCTCCTACAAGTATATGGAACATGGGTGGAACACCATCGTGTTATACCCAGGAAGGACATACAATCTGTACCAGGTCGAGTAGGCCATTCACGCGGAAACGTAACACTACTTCCATGTGGCAATGTCGCCGGTAATAAACTACCGCCGTTTATAATAGTTAAGTGCAAGACTCCAAGATTACTTCGACCTTACGGTATCCACGAAGGACCAGAGTCCACGGAACGGAGATTCCAGAAAAAAGCGTGGATGGATGATGCATTATGGTTTGATTGGTTTATAAATGTCTTCCTGAAGTACTGCGGACCTAAGCGTCCCCCAAGTTATTATTGCTTGACACATACCATTCTCGCAACACGAAACACTCGTCTTGTTAGAAGAGGCACTGAAAAATGATATCAAGCTTATAACGTTGCCACCGCACACCACCCACTACATATGTCCGTTAGATCGGCGCGTAAAGATTGTGTTAATGTTGATGCACAAACATGTACTAAAAAAGTAATTTGGACTCAATAGGAAGACTCAAAGATTCTCCACTTTCAATGGATATGTAGCAGTGCCTCGCCACTACATGTGTTCCTTAAATTTTCCCATTGGCGGGGATATTCCATAGTCTGTCTCCCCTGGTTCAGTATTCTGTCGAAACGGTGCCAAATGAAAATTAATTACCGCGTGCAGTTAAACTAAAGTGCATCTAAGAGATATATTTTTGTGCAACTTAATCGCTTTCCATGTACATGTCTATTCGAATTTCACAAAAGATGGGTGCATTTGGTTGGATGTTCTCGAAATATATTTCTTAATGTCAATTTGTGGGTATATGAACGCTGAAAGATTGGCAGAGGATGTAAGACAACATTGTAATATACAAATAAAAACAAACCTCAGATAAACAGAAGGTTGTTAAAATGTATCGAAGTGAGGAAAACAACTCGACGTCCCATTATAAATAAAAATGGTGACCATGTATTGTTAAATCTACGTATAGAACGTCAATGGTGTATTAATTCATTCAAATAGTCATGGGAGAATATAAAACATGGACCATTTACTTTATAGTGGATTAAAGCATTTTATTTTCTATGCAAAAAGGTAAGGAATTTGCATCCAAAACACTGAGTACCTCATAATATCGATATTGTGACACAGAGCACAATTAGTCTACCTGTGACCTTAGCTAGAGTTCGCGCTGACATACGAGGAAGTCTCAAAGACCCATCTTAAAAAACTCAATAAATCAGCTACTCTTCTTCAACAAAAAACACATAAATTAGCAATCCCCCATGTAATAGTGATCATTTGTGTTCGTTTATATTCATGCCAAATCAGTCGTCTAAAGATAGAACTATATTGACAGAATTTTCTTTCCAGTATTTCACCTGTGGTCTAAAGCATCTGGTGAAAAATAAATCATCAAACCTGACTTATTCTTTCTTCACGAATAAATTCAAAATGTTCAATTCAAGTATAGAACATGTATTACCAGACTAAGTGGTAGACACGATGTGTGATGCGAATAGTCAGGGTCATTACGGTTTTCCGGTTGTTCACTGATTTTGTCTGTTTATCTACTTATGAGTTTTGACTTTCCCTTTGGAAGATTGTTGGGAGTTCGGTAATTTTGTTATTACCCTTATTTACTAAGTGGTAGATACGATTGGTGGATCAACGATGTATGGTTGTAGAAGAACTTAAAACAGCAAATCTACAGGAAACTAATTTAGACACTGCTTCACTCGTATATTATACGCTTTGAATTTCAGACCTATTATTTGTATCAAACAGTTTTTCATGATTTTCGTTAAAAAAGGCAATAATACTTTTAGCGTCTGAACCAAATGTATTTGCGCAAATTTCAACATATATGATTGATTTGGTTTTGGTTTTTGATGTTTAGCGCCACTTTCAGCCTAGTTTCAGCTATATGATAGCGACCAGTTTTAGTGGTAGAAGAAGCCGGAGAGAATCACCGACTCGAGTGCACCCTTTTTGTAATTTACATATCCGTGCACGAACCCATGTCGTATTGGTGATATGTTTGTATGAGTTGTTATGTAATCCAACTACTTAACGCATTGAGCCACTCGGGTCCTATTTAAATATATAAGAATATATGGCAAAATATTGAACAGAGACCTTCATATCTTCAAAACTTCATTTAATCTGTTTTAACGGTTAAATTCAAAATCCTCAAACCAAGAATATATCGTTTCTTACGAGACTTGTTACTAGCTACACAAAGAGAAATACCTATAAAAATATAAGTCTACAAATAGTGTTTTAACACAATATTTACAGTAGTAATTCTTACCAATGTTTTCGGAAGATAGTATAAGAAGAGTTTGAAGAGATAATCAGAATCCGTATATCGAAGAACAGACAACACAATGGCCAAATAAAAAGTACAAACGTACAAACAACGATCTACAAACCGTACACATAAAACTAAAGATAGACTAACCCGAACCCCACTAAAACCCGAGGCTGAACTCAAGTGCTCAATTCGTCATTTTGAAAATTCTTGTATAATTACATTAACTTTTTAAACTGTAAAGTAGACTTGTGTAGGGACGGGTCTTGTGTTGCGAGAATAGACACTAGTCTGATGGTGTATTGATACAAGTTGAAATACAATGTTTACGGGTAATGTCGTTTATGTGTGTCTTTGAGTAATTAAACGATTTCAACAAACCGGGTTATGTCGCCATTATGATGTTAAACTAGATGGTCTGCATGCAATGTTCACGTTTAGCTATATCTTTAGTGAATATTTACGAGAATTAACGTATTTCTCCATTAATTGGAATATGTTGATACTTTTTTAGTTATGTGATGCACGGTAATACAAAGGAATGACTCCGAAGAAATGACAAATGACTCGATTTTAAAATTAGTACATTTTACATTATGATTATGTGATTTTTATGACACTTTGTTGACATTGCCAATGACTAATTCTATTTTACGGATGACCTGGGTTAGAGTTCGAGCTAACACGCGTGAAAACCTCTTACAGACACAATTTAACGAGCTTCACAATTGATGTAGCCATCTATAGGGACAATGACTGTAAAGTCAGTCGGTTTCCAAATATAACCACGGTAACTGTTTATGATGGCGTTAAAATATGTTTGTTTCCATTAAGCAATAATCCACCAACTAATAGTGATTGCTTCATAAATCGATCATCCTCAATGAATTTGTTCGTTTACATTCATACCTAATTTGTAAACAATATATGACCCGGTCGTAATGATAAAATGTAAAAAAAAAAAAAAAAACAACAAAAACCGCACCGAGT
Source organism: Gigantidas platifrons (assembly GCA_002080005.1). NCBI lineage: Eukaryota > Metazoa > Mollusca > Bivalvia > Mytilida > Modiolidae > Gigantidas > Gigantidas platifrons. The sequence continues at coordinate 482,606 of MJUT01027804.1, forward strand.
GCGGTAGATCGTGAGATCAAGCCGCGGTCGGGGGTCAAGCAAAATACTATAAGAACAGTTTGAAGATTAATAGGTTCTTACACGAGTCCCTATTGAAGATCTGGGATTTCTTCCGTTTTGTTGGGTTTTCTATGTAAGAAAAGCCATAAAGACAGCTGCGCATGATCTTGTCTTACATGGCATTGTCAGCCAATCAAATCGGCCGAGTATAATCAATAATCAATTCTACGACTGCTGTAGTAATATAAATTGTGGTCTTAGTAGATCTAAAAGAAAAAGCTTCAAATATCAATTTTACCTGCATTTTAACTGATTTCCCCTAATAGATTTAATGCGGTTTTAAATAAGTGTGTATTTACTGCATTGCACGTGGCGTTGTAATATTTTGTGTAGTAAACATGACATTGACATGCGAATGAATGAATGAAATCGACATGCTTTGCTTTTAGGTTGAAACGGAAGAAACAGGTACTTGCACTCGTCCTTATTGAAGATCTGAGATTTCTTCCACTCGTGAGAAAAATTTAGCGTCTTTCCACTCGTTCGGCTACACTCCACTCTTGAAAAGACGGAATTTCTCACACTCTTGGAAGAAATCACAGATCTTCAATAGGGACTCGTGTAAGAACCTATTATTATTCCACGAGTGTGAGAAATTCCGTCTTTTCACGAGTGGAGCGTGGCGGAATCAGTGCAAAGACGCTGAATTTCTCTCACGAGTGGAAGAAATCTCAGATCTTCAATAATGACGAGTGCAAGTGCCTGTTTCTTCCGTTTCAACTTAAAAACAAAGCATGTCGATTTCATTCGCATGTCAATGTTATGTTTACTACACAAAATATTACAACGCCACGTGCAATGCAGTAAATACACACTTATTTAAAACCGCATTGAATCTATTAGGGGAAATCAGGTAAAATTGACATTTGAAGCTTTTTTAGATCTACTAAGACGACAATTTATATTACTACAGCAGTCGTAGAATTGATTATACTCGGCCGATTTGATTAGCTCACAATGCCATGTAAGACAATGTCACGCGCAGCTATCTTTATGGCTTGTCTTACATAGAAAACCAAACAAAACGGAAGAAATCAAAGGGTAAATCGAAAGACAGACAATACGATGGCCAAAGAAAAAGGGAATACACCGATTACTGATAAACGACAGGAACATCAGCTGATATGGAAATCGTGTATGACACCAGTATGCACAAATAAATACATATAAAATAAGTAAAACATGAACCCATCAAAAATCAAATGGGAATTAAGACGAATCGAACATAGTTTTCACGCGTAAATCGTAGCGGACGTGAAGACATGACAACATGAACAACACGAAGCCCACTCGAAGAAGTGAAAATACTTGGGTGAACTCGTGTGTTTCGGGTTAGTAATTCCTGTTCTACTAGTGGCATCCGTCATGCTACTCTTGTTCCAAACCCAGTGATAGGTCATGCGAGGGAAAAGGACCGGATTCTGATTAGGACAAACGGAAGATATCAGTGGTCATTCTCGGTTCTTCGATTTACGGCTTCTGATTGCCCACTTTTTGTAGAGAAAACCGAACGGGCAATGAAGAATTGACAATCAAGAGGCACTGGCAACATTTGATACAAAAGACACAGGACGAAAACAAACAAAACAACAGAAAACTAAAAAGATGAGCGACACGGACCCCACCAAAACCGGGGAATAATAGCCATTGATCTGAAAGGGTATTGTCGCAAGTTGTCATTAATGAGCCGAATGTTCACTAGTAATTCCTTTTATATATGTCTTAAGCAATTCAATAATTCGGATTGTGTCGTCATTATGATGTTATACAAAAAGGTCCACATGTAATGTCCATGCTTAACCATATATTTAATGAATAGTTACGAGAATTAACGTATTTTACACAAACTGAAGTCTGTTAGACTCGTATCGTTTTGCAAAGCTTCGTTACTCAGATGACACGACAATGATGAGGAATGACTAAGAAGAAATGACAAATAATTGAACTTTAAAATCAGTACGTTTTTTCATTATTTGTTTAGTGATGTCATTTGTATTACACATTGTTGAGATGGAGTATTTCCATGCATGTCCTTCGCAGTAAAAATTCCGAATTGATTAGTGCATAGCCTTATGCAGTTGTATCCGTAGATCTGTTGAGAACAATTAAAATCGGAAGATTGCTTTGTTATAGCAATTTCAAGTGTGAATCACAACATTTAATTTAATCAAATAGTACTGCAATGTTATCGTTCAAGCCGAGCCACACAAGTGCAATAATTATGTAAACCTTATTACGACTATAATAAGCTAACCGACATTATGTAATCAAGTTATATAGTTAACAAATTACATAAAGGCGGTATTTGTTATCTTAATTAATGAGAGATTGAAAGACACTGCTTAATATCGATTTGTCAATCAATGTTAACCAAAATTTAATCTAAACAAAAAGATTCTAAAAATAGTCAATATCTTGAGAATAAAGATGTTTTTTGTAGTAACGCCTATTGAATATTTATTAAATATAAAAGATTCCTCCATATCATTACACGAAAATAATGTTATAAGATTTAAGCTACTACATGTACATTTGTATCCCTCACGTGGTTTACAAAGAGCTCGAGGTATGATTCTTTGAAAACTATTTTCCATGATCATGACGAAATGAGGAATGCTTGCAGAAGACCTGCTGTATTCATCATTCATTTTTACCGAGTTACATATCTATGAAACATTGCAGTTTCAGTAAAAAAAAGATAATTTTCCATTGTAGAGATAATAAAAATGAAATGGTAATTCAATATTTCTGAGGATCGTGTCGTGCTTTTTGCTAGATCAATATGGAATGAAGACATACGTGGAAGACTGCAGAAACATAATTTGGTCTATATTGCAAATAATTTTGGACTTGTATTATCAGAACTGAAGAATGTTTTAATTGCCAATCAGAAACACGTGTGTTTTGCCAAATAAAGACGACACGAGCAATTGGTCCATATGAGTTCATATAGATCATTTCTGTAAATTTTGGTTCCAAATGGCCTAGTAGTGTCAGAGGAGATGATCAACATATAAAATGTTAACGACTGTGGTCGCAATATAGTGAGAAAAGGTCACTTGATCAGATGAGCTGTAGATGCAGCTTTACACATTGTATGAAGAAAATCATGTGTATGGTTAATTCCTTATAGTACCGGAAATTGATATATCATGACCAAATTCCGGACGTCTGAACTGGATTTTGTGAGACAGTGAAGTTAAAATTGGATATGTGTGTTTTTTCCTTGCTAACCCCAAGTTACACCTTACCATACATTACTATTTATTTAGTTTTTTTTAAATGTGATGTTAATTTGTGTTACTTTTCGTGTTAGAACAATGCTCATTTCGTACTTTAATTTTGTTGTTTTTGTCTTTGGCTCGATTTTAATATAAGGTTTTGTCAATAATCCTGATTTCATATTTGTTGCTCACCTGGGCCAAAGTATCAATAACTTATCAGGTGTCACGGTAAATAAGAGGAATTATTTACTCATGGCCCGCGAAAAGTAAAACGTCAAGAATATAACTTCCAATTTCGTAATTTGACGTTACACAAGACAATCCAGTGGTTTTTTGGTTAATTTGATAGCTTTCATTTTTATTTAAATCCTTGTGTTGACCTTTTAAATGTCAAACTGTCATTATCGCTTGTTATAGTTTTTATTATAAAAAGACACTTTGCTTCCTGCTTCTTCCTGACTTTTTTGATCGGAACTTGTGGTTACAAGATCATTTCATTACGATGCTTTTGTTTAAAAAGTCCACGCTTCACAACCATCCTGTATCTATTGCAATTAATACTCTGTTTTAATTTATTTTTTCTTGTATCAATAGACAAGTGTAGGTGTACAATTATCAGTAATTACATGACAAAGACATCTGAATAGTCTGGGAAAAGCATAGTCAATGGAATTACCATAAATCTGTTATTCCATATACAAGGAAAAGATAACTACAATATTTTGATAACCTATTCAGAACAACATTTTCCTGTTATATATACTAGCAACGAAAGCATACACAATTTTAAAATATGAAATTCAATCATATTTATTTCTTTGTAATATAGTATTAATACGTGATGTTTTTCATATTGGCCTGGTTCAAATTTTCTCTTTGCGGAAGTAGTAGTTATTGTTCGTTTGTAGAGTTGTCTCGCCTTAGTGATACGACTTCCGATCTAATTTGATGGACATTGTTTATTTTTCAAATTCATATACAAATGCAAGAATAAAGTTTATTTCCACGTGTAGTTTATGGATGTCTTTTTCTGTGTGTGTAATCAATCAATCAATCAATCGTCATGGCATTTATTTCGGGTTTTCATATTTTTTTAAAACAATTGGTCACACAATTCTTCTTTCTCCTATCCAAGGTCACTATAAGTCTATGATGAATAGAGATAAAAAAAAAACAGTAAAGCTAGAAAGTTTGGTTGTATGAGATTAATGGTCAACCAAATGAAATAGTCTTAACCGTCAAAGATATCTCGAAAGTAACTTTTGGTTTAATGTATAAATATTAACCAATGAAACAAAAACCATTTTATTTAAGGAACATTATCAAATAGTATTGACTGACTGTATAAAAGCTTAAAAACCACAAACAATCTGAAACTATATTAATGAACAGAAATGTCATTTCGATTCATTCAGTAACGGTATAAATGACATTGTACATTTGACATTCCATCGTTTTTTATTCTTTAAATATATGCCGAATTATTTTAGTGGCATAAAATGTTTATGTTTCATGTCTTTCTAAAATTGAGGATTGAATGTTACAGGCACAATTTGCAAGTCTTTGGTTGTGAAAATGACAAAATCACATTGTTTGAAGACATTTACTCCCATCTGCCCTTGTATTTGAGAGTAATATCGATTACTTGTCTTAAGTTTAATATTGGAGTTATCATCCAAGTAACAATAGAAAGAGTTAAATGTACATGCTTCAGCAACGGTTGTATGTCTATATTTATAAGGACTCACTTCGCAATCAAGAAAAAGATGGCAAGACGAAGCAGATACTTTCTCCTTGAATATTAGTTTCATAACGATTATGCATTTTTTATTGCAATATGTTCATGTTCTCTTCCCCCATTTTATTGCAGGTATTGTCCTTATATTGTCATCTGAATCCACACTGCATAACTTTGAATTTAAGTTATCACACGATTTCTCGTTGTCAGATTTACTCACAAAAACTTCATGAATAGATGATGCAGTAATTCGAATATGTCTAGCCCTCTGCCATAAAACAGTACTCCCCTGACCCCTTGTCCTTTCCTCAATTTCTTTTTGAATATCTTTACATGTTTGTTCTTAAGGTTCTCTAAGTCGATGTAAGGATCGGAATGACGAATTACTTCTTCACTAGTTGTAACTTCCTCGAAACATTTAACATTTAGGTCACTACATGCTGCATCAGCATCATTATTTGCATCTGGAACCATCAGATCGAAAATGACGGATTTTTTCCGTCAAGTTTATTGGTAAGAGTGTTGAGGAATCGTTTGGAATTTAAAAATATACTAGTAAGCGATTTACTTATCTTATTGAATCATGGTGTTTTGTCTCCATATTTGACTTTTTTTTAAATTAATGTCATTTACCCTAGAAGGTTCCCTGTTACGTTTCCCTGGCTTGCTCCACTCACAAGGCTTGGATGTACATGAGAAGTCATCAGCTTTAGCGTCAACGGTATTCACAAGGGCAAACAAAATTCCTGCAACATGAGCACAACCTTCTCCTAGCCTGAAAGTAAAACGATCTTGGTGAGTTCATTAACCAATTACTTGAATTGACCTTCCATGCATAAACGGAACATTTATTCAACAAACATGTGTTCAAAATTTATATAATCCAAGTTAAAGATTTAAACAGGATTGATTTTGAACATTTTTAATTCAATTAATCGGAGATACGATGCCTTGCAATATATAACATCTATTTTTTTTAATTACGTTTTTGCGATCGTGTCAATTTCTCGTAACACTGCACAAGGTATTTGGTCAATGGATAAATCAGGTTTTCGATTGTTTTGGCTTTCAGGAACATACATTCATATTTATTTATTTCATTACAAACTGCATTTTACTTGTCAAACATCACGACTAGGTCCAACAAAAACTATGTGTGTTTTCTGACACTTGCCTGGGAAATAAATAGGGTCGGTACCATTTGTTTAGGGGCCTTAAATTAGGATCGGTCGAGTGACAGTAAGCATACATATATGTTTTTGGTCATAAAATAGAATCACCTCACTTGACGTTGTTTTTGTTTTGTGTTTTTTCTTCTTTGGTGTGGGGGAGGGGGTGTTGTTATGTGCTACATGTATGTTTGGGTCTCATAGACACTGTTTATGCAGCGACACATTGAAAGGAGGAGCAGGTGGTGTAATTCTTTATGGACCATTAATAGATTGTCATATATATGGGGTGTAACTCTCTCCCCCTCTGAATCCTGAATAACAGTAAAATTAGTCTTGAATACCAAATTCGTTCGCAGAAGAATTCATAGATCGCATACAAATTTATTCGACATCTAAATTTTTTTCATTTCATATTTCTACAATATAAATCAAGTATTTTCTTCTTGATCATTCTTTTCTTGGAAAACAAATTATTTCAGATGTATTGTTTTAATTTCATTGCGCGAGAATACAGTTATGATTTCTGTTTCATTCATATATTTATTTCTTTTTATAGTAATAACTCATTTTTATTCGATGATGCCAAAACTCATACCACTAGCTAGTAAGCGAATTTACGGTAGTTTGATGGTTTATCATTTGTCTTTCATTATCCTGTGGGTTTGTTTGTTTTGTTTTGTAATTTTTTTTTATTTTTTTTTTTTATTTATTTATTTTTTTTTTTTACAAAAGTGCTGCACACTCTGTGATTTACATAGTAAAACTAGAATGCATTACCGTCACTTACCTTATGATTCTTGTATTATTATGCTAAAACATAAAGCTTAACTAACTCTAACCAAAGATCACAGCCTACAGCGCTTATTGTAGCTTAGATACACCCTTTGGCGTTAGGTGTTGCATTGACACATCACACAGGAATCGAAAATTGTATCATATGATGAGAAATACGTTATAAATGGACCACTAACCAGTGAAGTTTCACGAACGTAGTGAGTGAAAATAACAGGAATGCAACGCCATTTTGGAGAAATCGGCTCTGGCTCTTTAAACCCCGGAAATATTTATAACAATTGTCAACACTCTAACCAAATAACATTTTCCTGCCATTATATGTCAGTGTTCTCTTCTCTAATCCTGTCATTACCCAATTTTATCTTCTCCGTTTACAGTTCCACTTTACCGAGAAGCCATTATGTGACGTCACATTCACTGCGGAACAGACTCGGTTGTAAAGTTTGAAACGGTTTCGGATCCGGTCAGAAATAGGGGAAATATGACAAATGGCGGGAGTCAAAGAAGACGTGGTTTTCAGAGCAAATCAAGGACACATATTTTTATTGAAGGTCAATGTGGTACCGGGAAAACTCATTTGCTCAGGTAAAAACGAAATTAATGTATTTGAAATGAAAGAAGAAGAACTTTAGCCTTAGAATCGGAATTGATGTTTCAGGCTAATATCAGCGGCCCAGTAGCACATGATCCCAAAAATTTGGCCTAGGCAGGGTTGCTAACTTTTGCCATTTGATTTTTATGGGGGACTAGGATCAAATATTTTGTCCTGGAACTTTTTATTTGTAAATTTATGCCTTTTTTATACCAATTGCTCATCCAGGATTCATCCAGAATTCATCAATTCTGGTCCTGCCTTATTATTTCAAATTTTATCCTAACCGAACCTTTCGGGCCAGTGAAATTTTCAACTTTAGTTGTATCATCACTATGGACATTGTTCTAAATAATTGTATTTTGAAGTTTCGGGGAAGTAAATTCAATAGTCTTATTACACAGACTGCACCCCCCCCCCCCATAAAAATGGTTGCTCCCTAAATGACTGAATTACCAAAGGCCAATTTTCTGTACTTTTTATAATAACAACAAGGCCTAAGGGTAATAACAAAACTATCGAGCACAAAGGCAATAGTCCGAATTGTAAGACACAATCAATCATCAACAATCTGACAAAATCGAAGATTCACTACCGGAACGTTGGGAAACCATAATGGACTTCACTTGGTACAAGCATTTCAACGGGAAAATTATCTTTTTCAATGTGTTTGTATTAGAGCATAGTCTGGACTCTGGTATCCGTTTGCTGAAGTAGTACAGAGTAGTGCAATAAATGACGTTGTCCGAATATTTATTGCACTACTAAGTACATATCTTAATGCTAGGTGGAGCCTACCTTGAAAGCATAACTAAGATCGAACAAAAAAAAATAGTTTGGTTCGAGTAACGTGATTTAAAATGTTAGGTAGAATAGGGACTCCTTTTTTATTTCTTTATAAATACCTGAAAAAGTACTAAAAATGCTACTTTTTAAAAAATATATTGATCAATAAAATAATTAGGATTCACTGAAAAAAAATAGGTAGGGTCGGGTTTCTCGAACCAAACAATGTAACTGCTAAATCTATTTCAAGAAAACATTAGGCTAAATAGCTGCTTCTTGGCCCATCAGACATTTCATTTTTGACCAAATATTCATATGACATTAATTAATCTATAACAAATGCAGTTCCTTTAAATTTGGAGTTAAGTTCATTTATAAGCGAATTCCTCTTCTCAGTGCTTTTTTGGATTTATTCCTAGCAGTATTTAGTGGACAAGGAGTAGTAGCTGTGAAGAATAATGCCTTTTTCATGGAATTTGATTTGTTTGAGACAGTACACTGTCCAAGAATTATGTCAGTATTCGATGGTCCATATTATGCCAAAGTAGGATTTCTATTCAATCCATTTCTTACACCACGCTGTTGTCCAAATAAATGTTCAACTATGTCAGAGTTTAGATATCCTGGATTTATGCTATTTTTCCCATTGAGCATACTTTTGCTGATGGCTATAATTCCATGTAGTGCTGAGTTGATATCTGTTCGGGTCTCCTGTGTCATTAGATTTTGTTGAGGCAACAAGCATTAATGACTTCTCCACATCATCTTCCCATGACTTGAAATAATTTAAAGCATTGCTCATTTCAAATCTCTTATCATCCAATGATGATATTGGTCTGTTTCTGCTACAGAAAATGTCTACCAGTTCTGATGTTTGTTCCAATAATCTGATACTAGAAGCAAGGTTCTCGTGGTTTTTTTAAGGTTGCTTGATACAACTTCATCAGATATAGCATGTCTCGATTAAACACTTCGATTTCAAGACTATTTCTAAATTTAGCTGCAGAAGTTAGTTTGATGTGTTCTGTAAGTTTTGGATGAACTGAGAAACCACTTTGAAAATTGAAATTGAAACAAGCTTCCCAATGGTCCCATGTTATACATTTGCCTTCATTAACTATATATCTGCCAACACTGGTCTTGTGTTCTAATAATAAGGCACAAACCGAATTCAAACAAATGAGTTTTCTTGTTGGGAGGCCTCATGACATTGAAAGACTTGTTACCTCACTGGTTTGTGGTCCATTTATATCGTATTTCTCATCATATTGATACAATTTCCGATTCCTGTGACCTGGCATCAATAACTGCATTTAAAAAAGATAAAATGGCTCGCATTTTATTTACCATACTTAACCAGTAATGCATCTATTTCGTGGAATAAAAAATAACAAACCTACCAAAGAGCGAGAGCAAAGTTATTTGCCATAAAAAAATTCAATTTCAATTCTCCCGCATATGAATCTTTGACTTCAATTATCTGCCTTTATTGTTTTGAAAATGGTTAACGGTAATTAGATATCTTTGACCCCCTCAATTGATGAAAATAAATAAATACGCAACAAAATTCGAACATTTTATTTTTAGATGTTTTAAACAGTATATACTTTTTAGTTTTATCGAGTCTGTTCCGCAGTGAATGTGACGTCACACAATGTATTCTTGGTAAAGTGGAACTGTAAACTGGCACGATAAATTTGGGTAATGACAGGATTAGAGAAGAGAACGCTGATATATAATGGCAGGCAAATGTTATTTGGTTAGAGTGTTGACAATTTTTATAAATTTTTCGGGGGTTTAAAGTGTCAGAGCCGATTTCTCCAAAACGGCGTTGCATTCCTATTCGCTTCACTGGTTAGTGGTCCATTTATAACGTATTTCTCATCATATTGATAAAATATCCGATTCCTGTGCACAGCGCTAAGTCTAATAAATTATATTTAATCCATAGCTAAAGTAAATAAAGGCAAATTTCATACTTAGACTCTGACAAAAATACGTGGCTTGATAATTCCTAGATTTCTGATGTTGTAAACCTATTTGATTGATGAAGTTTTTGCCACTTTTATAAAGGAAACATAGAAAAACCCTACCATTCAAATATACCCAGCAGGACACGAACAGTTTGCCTAATGAATACGATAATGTGCCTGTCTAGTCATTAGGATCTACTACGTATAAGTGCATTGTTTCATTGATGGAAAGCATTTTGAGCGGATGTAACAGCAGTTGTCATTAACTATGTTTGTCATAACTTTGTGTATGTAATGTTCTTTATAGAAGTTATAGCCATGGACGAATTGGCGGTAACAAAGCATCTTCCCTTTGTCCCCTGTCCTATGGCTACTGTTCAGCAAATAGTATTCAATGTCTTTGTGGGACAATATTGGTCTAAGGTATGGGTCGCTACTCCATCCCTAGGTTAATTCTCCAATTTCTGGAATTTCCTGATTCGAAACATGGTCATTATCAAGATTTATATTAAGAGGATCAACATGCAATGCTTTGTTTGTATCAATATTCTCAAATGCCCTCTACGCTAATTCCCTCTTATTTCCGCTTACTTTTAGACACGCATCTCTCAGATATGACTGTAAATCATTCTTCTTCATATCAAAAAGTCCTCAAAAGTTCTTCTATCCATGAAGAGTTTGGTTTAGTTTGGTGATGACTTTCGAATATCCCGCTATCAATACTTTGTACCGGAAGTAAACTATACCGTCTCTAAGAAAAAGATAACTCGCATCAAGAACGGTAACTCCGATTTACGAAAATTGGGAATAGAGCAAACCAAGGATCTATAACTAGGCCAATATGAACATCAGGACTTTTCCTTGCGACTGTAGAAACGTCTAGTGGATTCCGATCTCGCTGTTATTGGAGTGACCGGAATCCGACCAATACAGAATATATCTGTACAGAAAAATTCCGGACTGGTTTTTGCCGTATTGGCCCAATGAATGTTTTTATATTGTATGGACAGATTTGACCATATTAAGGCTAATAAATCAAAGTTAATTAATAACATTTGATATTACACCTACCTATGCAATTGTTCATCAACGAATATCAGTCCTGTACACATCGCTCAGTCGTTATACTTTGGGGATTTAAACCTTGTTTTGGCTGTTCTAGTAAGAACATATGTTCCCGGGCACTGTATGGAAAAAATAATATTAAATTTTCAGAAAACGGAATTAAAATCAACAGAGTACCACGTGATGTTGATTGTTGACGTTGTACGGCTTCCAACGTCGAATTCGGTAAATTGTTCCTGGATGATCAAAAGTCACATTTCCAGTTGATGATATATTTACTCGATTACGTCTCTTACTGGATAAGTTAGCACAGCAACAACCCGTAGTACAAATAATCGGCATAGTGTTCATATCAAGCCCAGTCGTTTACTCAACGACAAAGATAGCAATATTCGTCGGTTGAATAATACATTAATCCTGTGTTGTCCGATGATTATGTTGCATTAAGTCGAGGCGAACTATTTGTTCATTAGTGTTCAACAACATGATACATTTGTTTTCCGGAAGAGTGATGTAGGACGAGTCTCCTTGCTTGTTGACAATGTGTTAAATTCTGTCAGATGCAGAGACAACCTTTCAGCTATAGTTGACAGTTTCACGCACGCATCAGAATGAATCTGGATTAAAAACAAACACCCACTGATCAAGTATATGTGGGTTATTGTCAGCAACAGAACATTGATGTTATAGCTTGGCCGACAAATCACCACACTCGACTCCCATCAAGCACGTTTGGGACAAATTAAACAGTGCGGGTATATAATTAAACACCCTGGCAGATCTCCGGCAAGCCCTAAGTAGTGGTATAACATTCCTCATGCCGTAATCACGCGCATCATCATGTTTATGAGACGACTTTGCAATATGTCATGATTAGTGGATTTTTGGTTACATTTTTACACTTTTTTAACTATAATTTTACTCATCTCGATATTCCACAAATGTTCACTCATGTGATTTTACACCGACGCCTCTTTTATTGGATTGCGAAAGTTTTGGAAATTGTAAACGACAAATTTTGCATTATGTTGTTGCATTTTAAGATTTTATTATATATATATACGTCTGAAAATTAAACCAAACAGTGTTAGAATTAGATTTTAAAGCTGTCAAATTTTTGTTCTTCCCTCGACGGGATTTCAACTCACACCATTGATACACTGCAGCACCATTCGCTTAGCCTTACGTCCAGCGCCCTAGACCACTCGACTACATCCACTCCTTATATATATATATATATGATTTGAAATGTATGTTGAAAAAAAGGGTGTGCACTTTCCTTTGTCCTTATACATGTATATAGATGTTTGATTTGGGATAGCGAATTTATTTTTTTTTTCTTCGTCAAACCTAATTATATGGTGTCTCGTCTGATATTATATAATACTTGATATTATTTGTGAAATTATTCACATTCATCCATATCGCATAACTGGTTAATTAAGCGTACATATGTAATCGGTTTTCAAGTAATGAGATGATTTATATACTGATTTATATTGTAATGGGGTGCGTTTTTTGTTTTTGTTATTTTGGGGGGGGGGGTGGAGTTAAAGTTATGAAGCTGTTGACTAATATATATTGCAGTAGTTGCTTTGCATCTTGCACGATAATTATTATAAAAGAGCAACAATGAATAGTGCTATTTAAACATAATTGATTAAATTATTACAGATATTAAGTTAAGAAGTATATGACTAAAAGATAGTTTTGACACAAAACGATATAATCCTATGCAAAATATTGCCTCTGAACCTTTTTTTTGTGTAGGCCATGTTCTAGTACTGCACAGAAGAAATAATCCTATTAATTTATTGTGAATGTTAGATAAGGAATTATAATATGAGAGACATCGAATAAAATTGCAGTTTGACTAAATATATAAATTACAGACAATTTGAATTACATTTCATATACATGTGCAAAGTTGAAAGCTCCAAATATGAGTTTGCATTGTGAAATTGAAATCTGTTTAATTTGAATGTCATCATTATATTTTGTTTCCCTAATAAACAATTTTAGCTGCCTATAAAATGCCTGTAAAACTAAAGAAATCTACTGCATGTTAGTAAAATTTCAATCGATGATGAAGCAGTGCTATTGTGCCTAGATCTACTTAGATGTATGTATGTGTAATGGTGACCTTGTGTATACAAACACAAAATGAAAGTCAGCTGTATCCAAGTAGTAAAGGTGATTTGAAAAATAAGGGTAATAACAAAATTACCGAACACAGAGCAATATTCCAAAGAGAAATTCAAAACTCATAAATCAATAAACAGACAAAATCAGTCAACAACCGGGAAACTGAAAAAAGCATTCCCTAGAAACAATACGTATATTCCGTTTGACTTCTATAAATCTTAAAAATCCAGTTTTCACACCAACAATTTATGTTCTAGATGTATATTAATATATGATATACATTGTATACTAACTCTTACAATTATTTTCAAAAGTTTTGGTCCATTTTTAGAAAAGAAATGTTACCCAAGTTACTCTGTAAATTATATTTTTGAAGTGTAAAAAACTTGATTGAAGTGGGTACAAATAGTGTAACAGCCAAATCATCAAAACAAAATAACAGACATGTGCTTGAATGTACCATGTGAAGTAGAACATTGAACTATGAAAGGACATCAATATCAATTGTTCATCATCTTAGTGATCCGTTAATGAGTAGCATTTCAATATCTAAATGTCCTATGTCACATGGTGCATTAAAATACACATTGAAAACACATGTGTGTTGTTTTGTTTTGATGGTTTGTTTTAGTACCTGCTGAGATGTCCAAACGGTCAAAGATGACAGAACGGTTTCCGGACATAACCCCAAACAGGATGTTGATAGATGTTCATGTATTCCAAAAAAAAAAGAACGCAAAACAAATCATATAACAAACATCTTATTTTAATTAGATTGGTTACCAGGTGTCGTTGTAAGGCTAAGTGTGTGTATATCTCCTAGATATTACCTCTCACGTTATTTGTGGCAATTATAGCCGACATATTTCGACTGTAACACAATCGGTAAATCACTAAAATTAGACATAAACCGAACAAACTTTCACAACTCAATAAAACTGATGTAATTATAAGAGAAAATCTATCATTATTACAAAAATTGTTTACATACTTTTATTTTCAACCTGAATTGAGCACATGTTGGTAAATTTCAATGTGCTCTCTGGTACGTTGTTTATATATTGATCATACACTTGTTGGTTTTATGGTGTTTAACGCCACTTTCAACAATATTTCAGCTATATCATAGCGGTCAGTTTTATTGGTGGGGGAAACCGGAGTATCTGAAGAAAACCACGTACCTACCGCAAGTCACTGACATACATCAGACACTTGGAATGGCAGTTCAAATAACTAAGGTATATTTGCTGTTTATAAAAACATACAACTGAAATGAAACTAAAAATATCTTATTTATTTTCTTACTTGTAACATATTATTTATTGATACATAATCAACGAAATGGCTACAAAATTAATGTAGACAAATGTGAGAAATGTAGACAATGAATGCATTTATTGGAATTTTTGTATTGACGGGATGTGTCGACTCAATTCTATGTAAGATCACACATTATTAATTAGATCCTAAGTGCAATGGTATGAACTAATTTCTACCTTTGTTCGGTGCATTATTGCGTTTTATTTAAAGATGAACTATATTTAAATATTTTATAAGAAATGCGACTTTAGTTTTGAACCCTAGCATATGATTCATTACTTAAGTATTATGCTGTCACGTTTTAATTGCAAATTTGCAACACAATATAAAATAGCATGTCACATGTTGGTACCTGTTTGAAAGCTTCATTTACATTAGAGATTTGGTTGTGCTCTAATTTGTCATTAATTTAAAAATTTTGTTTCATGATATATTGCATCGAAAATTTCAAATTGGTGTCTACCCTCGTCTAGTTAGGATTAATAGCTTAGTACAAGTACGAGTTTAAACTATGAAAAATTGATGTCAAGACTCGACTGTTTATATCAATTATTTAGTGTTATATGCTTCTTTAAGCAAAATATTTTGGAATGACGAATGGAATCCATTTAAATATTTAAACCTACATTGCAGTACATGGGAATCTTTACCAGTGCACCGAAGAATTTTCAGTTCATGAAGTTTACATTTATTCCATGTTTTTTTCAACCAAGAACAAATAACCGCCATGATAAAGCTGGCAAATGTTTGAAAGTCGCATTGAACATCCATGCCCGAACCCAAACAGGAGGAACTGTTTATACCCACGCATTAGGGGTAGAATTACGGTTTTAATCGACCCGAAAAATAGTTTCTCCTCTTTCAGATGAATTGCACACACCAGTAGACACAACCATTTATGTTATTCGTTGAACAGTGTCGTCTACATGATGTAAAAAGACAACACCGACAGGACATTAATCCCAGAATAATCAGGCACAATGTCTACATGAAAACACGATATTACAACACACTATGTTCGCTCCAAAGTTACAATGTATTTTAAATCAAAAGGAAAATACTTGATGACCTATTCCTATAGAATAATAAAAAAACAGGATTATAATGTTTCTACGTAATAGAATTCAACACACCATTAGAAAACATTAAAAACGTGCACCATAATAGTTCATATGCCTGTAATATCAAACACTTCTAGTGACATAACTGTTAGACGTCACAAAGGAATTCAAATCACTTTCGATCAATTTAAGTATAAAACGCAAATAAAATTATAAATTTGTTGTCCTCTTTAGGCGTCTGTAGCCTCTTTTTAGTAATTACTACTGCACCACACGACGCCTACCTAAGCAAAGTGCAATTTATTTGCTCATTTTTATTGAAACTAATTGAAGGATATTTTATGCATAATTATATTACATCATATTGATGTAGTATTAGTGATATAATTTTATTAGATTTAATTTTCTTTAGTCAGACGTATTTGGTTTTATTTTATCTTGTTATATAATGCTTGATTTGTACAGGACATTTCTTGTCTTAACATGATGATCCGTTCATTATAGTTTAGTGTTACTTTATTCCTTTAGAAATTGGGTCAACATCCTTGAGAGTATATTATGTGGTACATGTATCATCCACCATTGTCGCAATGGTGTCATATTATGGAATAAGAGAATCTGACTCCATATAGGTCACCTGGTCTCGCTCCCGATCGGATATTTTATATCCGCTGTATTTTTGCTGTTGTTTTATATATCTAGAGTGTCACTTTACTCAAAATAGTATTACACTGGTTAGTATCCATACAGGCGAGGAAAGTAAGGAATGATATACCACTGGCTTTACACGATAAAATATCATCTGGTATAGGAACTGCCTAACTATTAACAATTCATCCTGCAATTGTGTGATTTTGAGTGCTAATAAAGGAGGTCAAATAACATGCAGTGTTATTTAGTCATGAACCTAATAAAGCATTTCTGGAACCTGTTTCGTGCAGAGTCACGTAGAGAAACGGTAACAGTATAAGCGCCATAAAAACGATGCAATTGATAATTTTTTTCTGCTCGTTTCAAACCATTTCACATATGTTTAGACTTTTCTTGTACTCGCTGCGAGTGAAACAGGTCAGAAAAGCTCACCTAAGATTCGCTTGTCTACCTGTTTTATAAAGCTCGTACAAATAAATTGTATATCACCCGACTTTGTACATATATTGTATATATAATATATAAACACAATACCCCAAATGAATTAACATGTGATATTTGCATTGAGTTCATTTCTGAACAAAGACTGGATATCTAAGACTTTAACATAAGGAGTCCATATGATTTTATTCACCTGTTCAAAGTTGACTTGCAGTTCAATTAGGGAAAACAAATACAACGTCGTTACTTTACAAACAAGGAAATCGGGTTGGGTTCTCTTGACATTTAAAGGTGGCAGTGCCGTCCACATCATCACACACATCATATGTAGGGTAAACTAGTTACAGGTGTGTCACATTATAAAGATTCCACGAGTTAAATGTATTCGATATTATATTATTAATGACCGAATAAATTGGCATGAAGCACAACTACAGAACTATTTATGTTCTTTCAATTATTTTAGGCAATATGTATTTCAGTAATATTTTTTTAATCAAAATCGAATAAATAAGTGGTAGAAAAAAAAGACACATTTTGAAACTCATAACACGCATACACATGACCTCTCACTTTTCTAGCTTAATTGGTACAGGCACTGTCACGGGGTTCAACTAGTTGTATGTGCCCAAATCTGATGTAAAATATACCAATATTGTCAAGAGTAAAGACCAGCATTTCATTTAACATCAGTACAAATACACGAGTGGGAAATCAAAAGACGACCGATTTCAAGATTACTTTTTGAGTGAGTACCAAGATAATTGGAATTTTATGCGTGGGTGTTAGAGTGTCATGTTATATTTCCATCATTTTGTAGGATAGTGGTAAAATGTGTGACATTTAAATTATCCAATCATAATACAGATAATGTTTGTCTATTTGTATATCTGTACCATTTTTTAGATAAGTATGGTTTTTTTTGTAAATGACGTTTTAATATAATTGAGTATTGCTGTGTTGGCGACATAGTATAAATCACGTTCAAGTCGTTAAAAAGAAATAATATTATATTTCTCCTCTAAGCATGTAGAATCACAGGCATGTATATCATGAATGATCAGTTGAGGTCATATTATACATGTTATTGTTTAATAGCGGTAGTCACTAAATCATGCTTAACTATATTGTATTTCAAGTCGAATAACCTGTTATCTGATGTATATTACTTCATGCTCGAGAGGTTATCACTTTAAGAAGGTTAAAACCGTCATGATATCTAGCCAGGAAAGTGAGAGGTCATGCATATTGTGCTACGATTTGTCGATACTATTTTGGAACTGTCCCGATTGTCAATGTATTCTTTTATTTCATTTTATTATAGCAAAGCTGAAATGCACATTAAGGGTCAGTCAATGTAGTAAAATCAAAACTAATATATAATTTAAACATAGTTTAATTTAATTCTTTATTTATTTCAAGAGGATTGCCGACAGCCAGAGGCTACATAGTTTGATACACTTTGTATAAATAGATGATCTCACGCCACAAAATTACAAAACCATGTCCTACGATTGTTATGATATTATCATGTCCTTAAAAATGTCGTTTTGGATTTAATTAAATAATTAAATCAAAATGAGAAATAGTATATCAATTTAAAAAGGCACTTCCCTGCACAACTATTCCTCACTCTAAGCTGAAGAACAGATTAAGGGAGTTGGTCCAACTGTTTCATATACATACCTTGCGCTAGGAAGGGACAGATCTTACTTACCTTGTACAAAAATGAAAAACACTCAAAACGTTCTATGAAACTGATATGATCAACATGCTCGAGTTTTTTATTGACAACATATTTGCTATGTTTAGTGGACATGTTTTCCAACAGACAGTCAGCATACCTTTGGATACAAACTGTGCCCCTCTTCTCGTCGACTTTTTCCTTTATTCGTATGAGGCAGACTTCATACACGGGCTTCTCAAGACAAACGACAAGAAGCTAGCCCGATCCTTTAATTTCACGTTCAGGAATATAGATGAAGTCATTTCACTAAATAATTCTAGGCTTGGTTATTTCGTTGATCGCATCTATCCCACTGAGCTTGAAATAAAGGATGTCACAGATACAGATTGGTCTGCTTCATACCTTGACCTACATTTCGTAATTGACAGTGAGGGGCGGTAAAGAACGAAACTTTTCGACAAAAGCGATGATTTCAATTTTCCCATTGTGGACTTTCCATTTATATGTAGTAACATTCCAGTAGCACCTGCAAATGGAGTATACAAATGTATATCTCTCAGTTGATACGATATTCCAGAGCTTGTGGTTGCTATCAGGATTTCCTTGATAGAGGGTTGCTGCTAATAAGGAAGCTACTGAACCAAGGGTGCCTCTTGGTTAAATTGAAGTCATCACTTCGGAAGTTTTGTGGTCGCCACCATGACCTGGTTGACCGCTATGGAATATCTGTGTCATCAAATGACCACGGATATGTTCCACTTGTAAACACTTCCCGGTCCTTTCCCCATTCATGACTTATTACCGGGTTTGTAACTAGATTAATACGACGGGTGCCACTAAGCAGGAACTGCTCACTCTTCCGGTGCACATACGTTTACTCCCGGTTGTTGGTGGGGTTCGTGTTACTCGATCTTTAGTTCTATGTGTATGTTTTGTCCTTTTGTACTTTTTCCTTTGACAATTGTGTTGTCTGTTCTTCTTCGATATACGTATTCTGATTACTCCTTTGGTATCTTCAAACTCCTCTTCCACTTGTCCTTTCCTCAATCATAAATTATCACCGGGTTTGTAACTTCATTAACACGACAGGTGCCACTAGTGGAGCAGGAACTGCCTACCCTTCCGGAATACCGTTTTGTATATCGTTGTTTGTTCTTTTGGGTATTGTGTTGTCTGTTCCTCTTCGCTATGCGGATTCTGATTACCCTTTTGGTATCTTCAAACTCTTATAACATAATTAAATTAATTATATTTCCCCCATAATGTGCAGCACATATCTTATACCACTAAATTTGAATTCGATTCCTACCTGTTACAAGGTGTACACTATATAACGTGTGATAATCCATAATTCGTGGTTATTCTGTGATTTTCAGTGATAATTTACACAAATATTACCACTATGCGTCCACGTAGACAACATGTATCACTCCTAATTAGCAAGTGTGTTGGGAATTGTCTTTGGCCTGTTGAAAGGCAACATTGTCCCGACCCTATGAACTTAATCCATTTTGTCGATGCCATTTTAAACTGTAGGCCACAGTCTCACAACCTGTTTGTATCAACATGATGATTTTTTTTCTTGTAAAGAATATAGCTTAAATACTACTTTCTGGATTTTAAACAACAGTCCCGTCCATCCATTTATATCTTGGATATCGTTGACATGGCATGGGGATCATAGCTTCAATGGGTTCTAACGTCTTTCGTATACCTGTATGTCTAGATATATTAACAGTTTCCTAACGACGAATATTGATTGATGTAAGTATAGCATTTCTGTACATTGCCTGTGGGACGTGAAGAGACCAAACAAACACAATGGGTATAAATGGTAGATGTGAATGTGCCCTTTGTTTACTTTGTATGTGGTGAAACATGAAGGAACCAGACTTAAATAATGAGTATAAATAATACAAGACAAATATTACCAAATCATGATTTTATTTTTTTTATCAACAGTGAGAAATAACAAAATAATATATTCGAACTCAGGAGTGAACTATGGGTAAAAATATCAATGATGGTCGATTATTAATGTAATAACATTTAAGTAATAATAGCGTGTTGAAAATGTAAACCGATATTTGAGAAACATTTCCACACATATATATTTATTATTTAGAAATATTGCTGTAGTTAATCCTGTATGTTAGTTCTGTTGTTGTGTGAACGACCTCAAACGAGTTATTCAGCTATGAACATTCAAATAGATCATGAAGGAACTTCAAATAATCAGAAAAATGAAATGTAAGAAAAATATCATATTGAACTCGGACAGAATAGATATCTAATCCAACAACAAACAATGTAGATCATTCTACTTAATTAACGTATTATGTCGTAATAAGTATAAACCATACGTAAGAATTTAAGCATATATGTATGAACATACAATTCACGAATTCAATTTATTCTCTAACCAGCAGATATTGAAAACCCACATCCTTATATTATTGAAAATTATTTGAATGGACCGGGAGTTACAGCAAAATTCAAATAGTAATCAGAAGTTAAAGACAGTAAACCCCACTACACAATGCAATCTTAATAATATCAGTTGAAATGAAATGCATCGTGCAATCGACACTAAAAGGGATGTACATTTCTATATTGGATATATATATTTGTATATTTTACATGTTTTGTGGCAGAGATAGCCGAGTTAAAACTAAATACATGGGACATAAACTAGTAGGTATTCATCAAATATACTGTATATTGCAACTTGATACAATTTTCGTACTTTTTACCTTTTTGCGCATGAGATAATTTACTGTTGAATTTTTTGACGTCGTACGACAATATCCTTTTTGCAGAGGTCATAATTTCCCATGCATCTATAAGGATCGGCTAAATAATGATTATTACAAGTGGAACTACAAATAGACGTAACATTAACTCATTTATGATTTTTTTCCCATATGACCTTCACTATATAATTCATATACTACTTTGTAGTCAAGAAAAATGTGTCCAAGTAAAATTTTATGATGCGTCCGCCGAACAAATGATACAAATTCATAAAATGTGAACATTTAGACAAATTAAGCTGGCAAATCATAGAGTAAGCAACATTTAAGTTCAAGGGAAAAGCGTACAGTTATGTAAGTTAACGCCACATACAACACTATTTAAGTTATATCATGGCGACAGAGAAAATCGTAGTACAAATCTACCCGTGGTAAGTCACAGACAAACTTTATCACTTAAAAGTTGATTAGAGTACGCCTCGCGACAGACGGATGTCTGTAGACTTAAATTACAATGTTTAGTGTTGCCATGATATAGTTATTAATATTATTATATTCCTCGAATTACTACGTGTACTGGACACCAAAAAAGTTTGAAGATATTAAAAGGAGTAACCAGAAGCCGTCAGTTTATCCGTTATTGCATCGATTTTGCCTGACGTCATAACAGCAAAAAGTGTCATTGTTTACATTCTTTGCACACGAAAAATACACATCGAATATATGTGAAATGAATAATGAAACATCATGTGTTGTATAATGAAACAACGTGAAATGTGTATAACAAACTATTTACATAAAAAATCTAAACTAGAAATGACAGTAATTTATGAACGGTATTGGTAATACACTATACACTGTAATATTATGTACCGGGATTTATAGTAATTATTACTTATTTTTACATATATTCTCTGTTGAAGTTCTCTCTCAGCAGAAACTTTGTAAGGTTGGTTTTAATGAAGTCGTGCTTTTTAATTTAACATTTCCTCACAAGAGAGGGAATACATGGGCTTATAACGAATGGATCCCTCTAAAGGCCATTGATTCACAGGAGGGGAAATATATGGGCACATCTAGATCCCTCTAAAAACCATTGGTTCACATGAGAGTGAAACCCTGGACTTAAAACGACTGGGTCCCTCTAAAACCCATTGATTCACAAGAGAAGGAAACATTGAGCCCATAGCGAACGGATGTCTCGTAAAACATGTATTTATTGTTGTTAAATATAATTATACGGATCCTTCGTGAGTATGTGTCTGTATTACACCATGTACAAAACGGTATGCTAATAATAAATTACAGTACGAAATATGCATTGATTTCATATACAATAATGACATGATCAATTCAATAAAATAAATATGCATTATATGTTAATGTTCTGGATTTTTACATGAGACAATCAGAACATGCATATGTAGTGACGTGAGATTCATATATGATATGTAAGTAAATCGTACATGTATAAATATCTACAACATAAACAAAGAGGTCGTATGTGTATTTGTTAAGTACTACACAATAGTTCACGAATGACAAGTTCATCCTAATATTAATCCACGCCACCAAAACCGGGTCATCAGATCACTCGCGTCCTTCTTGTCCTTTAATATATTTGTCATGACCTCCTTAAAATAATATGTTCACAAAAGTTCATAGGTCATGTAAAGGCACGATACAAAGTACAACGTATCACAGATAAACGTCTCATCTTATAGTCTGTAATAATAAAGCGAGCAACACAATGTAATGACAGCTGGATAGATGAACAGCCTCGTTATCAGTTTGTCTCGGTAGCTTGTGTGTAGAATCCTGTGTATGGCTCTCTGAAATGTAAAATGTATGATAAATTTGTACATTCAACTTGTTTCTGTTTGCACATATTGTCTGATTATATTGTTTGTTGTTTTAGTTTTGCTCTCGTTATGTTTACACTGGATCTGTCTTGTCAATTTTGGACTGCCAGTGCGTGTTTATCCATGCATTTCTATGACATTATTTATGAATAATTTCCATCAAAACAGTTTACTGATAATGAAGTTCCATGAAGAATAAATCTCAGTGTCACTCACGCGTTTTATTGGTTTTCCAGATTGACTTTTTAATCATTATATCTCGTTTATTATCCTTTACTTAATTGTATATACATTCCAGTATCAAGGTTGACGTCCTGGTCGTGGAGATATGTACGTAACATGAGCGTGTTTACCGTGAACATATTGTTCTCCTTATTTTCCTGATATTTCACATCCGTCAGGAGATCAGCATAAGGTAGACATGATAAAAGCAGGTGAACAAAATATAAAAACGAAGCTAAAGATAGGTTAACATGAAATAAATGAAAAGTAAGCGTAAAACTGAGTACATTTACATGTGTCGTGTAACGGCAATAGGTGTGTAGTAGGATTTGTTTTCACGATATGTATGTATCGATGTCAGTTTTCCAGAACTGAGACTCTCCTCGATCTAGTGACATGGCAGTTCGATCTTTTTCTATGGCACTGATTGGCAACTATTGTAGAAAATGACTTTTCTTTTAATAATCAAACACTATTATTACTGTTAGGGTTCTGAATATTGGTGCTTAACTCCACCTTCATTAATATTTCAGTTATTTCGTGGCGATCTTAGTTGGAGGAAACCGGTGTACACGCAGAATATCACATAATGTATTGAGTACACCTCACCAGTATCTGAGTTGTTATAGACTGATTTGATTTGATTTATATTTGTAAATCTAACTAACATACGTTTACCACCACGACCCCTGCTTTACGTCTTGGGTAACAATGATAATGTATGTGATAGGCTGTCTTGCCCACGATCGCTTAGTTGTTCAGTTTAGATGAACCTATATAATTAGTTCCTATCACAACATAAGCTGCGAGTTACAAGAGTAATCAGGTTTAAACTAAAATGGACAAAACAAAAACACATTCAAAAAAGGGTAATGCAGACAAAAACATCTCTCAGTTTGACCGAGCAACTCCCGCCGCATTTTGCACAATATCACGGCATATCCATGCTTTTTTTAGCTAAGTTTGAACTTATTTCATACCCATGACCGATATATATTATTTAATGACATATAATTTCAAACGGATTATTACTAATAACAAACTATGGAATATCAACTTACCTTCTCTTTTCTTTATATCCTTTTCTGCTGTAAGGTGAAAAAAATAAGGAAAGAATAATGCTTTCGTGAGTACTGGATAAAATGGCAGAATACATGTTATTAAACAATAAAGAGCAACACATTTAATTTGCTAGTGAGGAAAAAAATACTAGGAAATTCTAAAACTTACTTAGAATTTTACAGCAACATAAAAATAGAATATAGTTTGGTGATCAGAGATCAAATATATCCAATCAATATAAATGAATAAACTGAAAGTTCGGAACAATTTCCAAACGCTATAATACAAAAATGTATGAAGCACAACGTTAACTGTAGTCATCGACTTACAAAGTCCAAATTTAGAGATACCACAATACTATTGATTTTTCTTAGCTGACAAAAGTTACATTTTTAGATTTTTCATCAAAAGAAGCCAGAATATAGTGACATACATTGCACAAGTACTTTCATTCTCTGTTCCAGAAATAACTGGCAAACATACTAATTAATTACCATTTTCCTACTTAACCTGTTTATATAGTATGCAAATCCTTATGTTTTCGTTTTATGTTTTATGTTTTATGTTTCAAAACGCAGTTAATGACAAATTTTAAGTTTTTCATTGATTGATTGGTGTTTAACGCCAACTTTAGCAATATTTCAGCTATATCGTGGCTATGATTATATAAGATAATTAAATTGATCCAACGTTTGGAAAACAAAACATAACATGTGCATAGCATGTATTGTAAAATTTCGAAATACATTGTTTGTATGTATGTGTGAAGAACGAGTGACTTGTGTGAATTGTGTTTTCATTAGGAAACATTCACTATCACTACTATATGAAAATTAGATTAGTTATAACACAAAATACTATTATTTCCGTATGGCACTGTTTTACATAAAACAAATAGTTAAACTCATATAAACAAACAAATTAAAATAACAGAAAAGTAATTAAGTTTATTAACAATTTGAATATTTACGAATATTTAATACCATGCATTGGTAGTCATACATAAAGACATCATCAGGTTTTAATGAATTTATGTATAACAGGTAGAAATTCAACAACACCATCATTATATTTGTTTCCCAAATTTGTCACAGTCTAAGAATTTAGATAATTTCAGGCGTTCATGTTTTGTTAGCACTGAGAGACTGTTTATCATATGTATGTTGCAAAAATCATTCAATTAATTTTAGTTAGCAGCTGATGTGTCTACTTATGATGATAAACCTTTGATCATGTTGATGAATAACAATAATCGTATTCTAATTTGTATTTTCTTGTACTTGATGTTATATATACCTCCTTGAGTTTTTATCCTTTCTTCACCGATACTTACTACTCAAGTAGTCGTGGAATTGTTAGAAAAGTTGAAGATAGCAACAGGGTAATCAGAAGCGTAAATCAAAGGACTGACAAAACGTTTTTTGACAAGGTATTTGTATATAGAATTGTTACATTGATGGATTGGTTATTAACTTACAAGGAACATGACAAACACGAACCACTCGTTCACATCTGTAATTTTGTTTTTGTGGGGAGTTGTTTATTTAATCCCCCCGCTTAAGTGCGCATCCATTTGGAGGGCGTATACCGCACATTTATTTTAAGGGCAATATTCCTATATGCTATAAATAAAACCTCTACAATTCGATTAAGCTTTTTTGATAATATTTTCCCATCATTGAGCAGGAACTGCTGACCAATCCGAGTTTATCCATGGTTTTTAATGGTGTTCGTCTTGCTCAATCATTAGTTGTCTGTGCAGTGTTTCGTAGATCATTTTGCTTGTATTTTTTTTCTTTTGCCATGTTATCTGTCCATTCTTCGATTTACTGCTACAAGATTACTCCTTTGGTGTCTTCAAAATTTTCTTAGATTTAATCGGAAAATACTTAATCGAGGAGGTACTATACTTTTATTAATTGTTTTATGGTACATAATAAAATATTTACCATTTAAAACATTGACCATCACGCTCGTCGTTCTTACTGCCATATCTAAGCTTGGAGTCATACTTCTGCAGACGTATATCCCTGCATCTGTGGATTTGACACCATGTATTGTCAATTGACTGATTAAAGAATGTCCAGGTACTTCCGGTACATAGTTTAATATGACCGTTCTACCTGTCCACTGCGGTTTTCTTTCTTCGATGAGATTGCCATCGTGAAACCAATCTATTGATTCCGGTGCACGATCAGGACCCGTGGCGTTACATGAAAGATTCAGCATTTGGTTAGGACTTGGATACAATGTTCCATCTAATGTTATACCTGTAATAACCAGAGATACTCAAACACTGGACGTATGCAAGGTTAATTAAAATCTCAAATTCCTAAATCCCTTATTTTATCCGTACAACGTCCAAATATTTTACTAATGGCATTTCATCTGTATTACTAAAGACAATTATGTGACTTTAAGATGAAGAAAAACACTCAGCCGTTGTAGTTTTGAAAATATTGTGATAGTTCGATCTGATTAAGATCACCTATTTCTCTACGTTTATTTAATAGTAATATGCAATAATTGCATTATATTTTATTTTGTTGTTTAGATCAATGGGTTTATTTGCTCTCAATGACATTAAAGCTATGTGGCTTTCCAGTCTTTTGACTATACTATGAAGTTTGTTCCAGAAACGCAGTGCGCACTGTGTTAGAAATGTACGTTTTTATCATACACTATTATAAGCAATTTAAGAATCCAGTCTATAAATGTCTTAACGGATGTAGTTGTTGCTTTACATGTGAAAGTCCAAAACCTTGTAGCAAAACCTATTCGTAAGGTTTTTTTTATGCCGTAAATGTTTACGTCGATGATATCTTCATCGTCACGTGGAATGCGGCTGGATTTCGTGGATATTCACCAGTTTTAGCAAATAAAATCGTTGGATATCGTAATTTAAGGAATGAGCACGTGATAAAGATTGAACTAATTAACATGCTAAATATAATTATAGTATGCAATAATATTTATGCTGTAACATTGCTGCCATAGAGAAGAATAACAAAATATTTCTGGTTATCCTTTGAAAAAGAAAAGATTGTTGATATCCTCATAAACCTCACACATCGTTTGTTAATGAGTATTTAATAAATAGGTAAATTATTACTTACTTGGTTTTAAATAACGCTTGGATTCTGAAATGAATAAATAATAAACACTAATTAACCACGAATAGATAAAATGCAATGATGTATAGGGTTTTGGCTTTGTCGTAGTTTTTTTTTATAACTACATCATGGATTTAGTCATGCAGAAAAAGAAACAAAGCTTAATCAAGTGTGTTGTCTGTCCTAGGTATGTTTAAGGTTAATAAATATATGTCATTCGTATTTGCGTTTGTGTGCACTTAAGAATCTCACAAATTAGCATTGCATTATCAATATAGAGTAATTAATTTTGCACTGCATTTATTTTTAGCACAATACGATTTCTCTTTCAAAATAACCACAGAGTACACATAAGTCGGGAAAATGTAAGTGACAGAAAACAACATCAGAACGTACACGAAGTTCTAAATTCCAAAAAAACAGGTAGTGATAGCAGATGCACGTATGTTGCGAGCTTTTGTCTGTGTCGTATCTCACTTGGACATGACGGTTATCGCTATGTGATCAGATAGGTCATTATGTAAGCGAAGGTTTTAACATTGTCACAAGAGTAACCGAAATGTAGGGTGTCATTATAACAGCAGAAGTATTAACATCTCGTGTGTCATTATCGGAGCGGGGTTCAACACATATTTTCAAACTTTGTGTAGGATCTATTCACATGCGTCTAGATATTTTAGTTCGTCTTGCATGTTAAATGCTTACGATTTGTCCATTATGGTAGACGTATGAACAGTTTATAACTGGAGCTTCCGACATGTCAAAAACAAAGTGTCAAATATCATGACGAAATTGCTGAACTGGAATGTACTTTATGACATGGATGCACTACGCTGACAAGTATGTGTTGATTTCCATAAAATAACTAAAAAGTACATAGCAACACTGGCACGATCTACTAGTGAAACATGTGTTTCTACTTCACAGTTTTATCATCATACATTGATGAGTATATGGTCAATGGTTCGATATATAACATTATCATGATAACATGTAAAAAATACATTTCTATGTCATACTGTCGTTATTACAGATATGAAGTATGGAGGCGTTTTATGTACATGTAGTTAACATCTAGTGCCAACGATCTATATTGGCATCAAGGTGGTTGTGATGATTTATCAAAGATCAGTGACAGGGGAGTTAATTGCATATGTTTATGTCATGATGAAAGTATAAACAAGGTGATAAACGACATATTGACATCAGGAGTGTAATGGAAAATTTGGCATAACAAAGAGATAAAGCTAATAACCAACAAACTTGTCATCTGCTATTTCGTATTAAAATAATCCGCATTGTATTCTGGTCTAATTATATTACATATTATGTATATATACTTCGTTTTAATGTTCCTTCATGACCTGGCTATTATTTTCCAACGTCCATACAGATAAGATAAGATAATTTTATTAAACCAATTTTGGGCCCACAAGGGGCATATAAAGAAAACATTCAAAGATAGAAATCCAAAAAAGAAAGAATACCACACAAACACAAAACCAACATAATTTACATAATACAACATGCATGAGTAATTAATATATAATAACATGAATAATGAACAGATAATTGTATGCAATAATCTAGCTGGCCTTGAGAGGAGGACTAAGTATAGGTATCGGGTGTGTTGCTAAGATATTAATTGTATAAGTATTGAGGGTATAATACATATAAATATGAGCTTGCACACAAATGAATTTAATAATAGTACTTATTATGTGTTCTGGTTAAGGGATGATCTTTTTTCAAAGTTTTTTAGAATAAATTCCGATAATTTATTTATAATGTTTTGTAGTTAAATTGTAAAAAATAAGATAGTGGTGGGCTTAAACTAGTTTTATGTAAGTAAGCCTCCCTTTTTAGTATGCTTTAAAAGTAACAAACACAATAAATAGAAAGCCGAAAAAACACTTCTAGAAACGTATCAGAGGAAGTGAGAGAAAAAAAAACAAATACAGAATCGAAATCCAAAAGATAAAAATGTTACTGGTAATTTAGAATATATATATATATATAATATGACGATAAAGAGAGTATGTTTTCTTTTTATCAATACTTACTTAAAACAGTTAATTGTACATGATATGTGTAGATGATTGACGAACTTATTTGACATTCGTAAGTTCCTGAGTGTGAAGGCTGTGCGTGTTTAATTATTAATGTATTATTTGTATAACGTCCATTTTGTTGAAAATCAACACTCATCTCATCATTTGGGGCATACATCATGCCACCAACAGACAAAGGGAAATCTTCTGACACTTTTCGCCAAGCCACCTACAATGTAAAGAACAACCACTTAACTAATTCTCAGTTCATGCCTATTGTAATTGCTTTTCTATGTTTAGAAATAATGTCAACACTACTGTCCCTGAAAATGAGGCAATATGTTGAAAGACATATGTCTAAAGACAATAATAGTTCTCACATGTAATTTCACGTACACACTCAATAGAAACAATATGTGCATCAGAAACGAGGCATCGTGTTGTGCGGTTTTCCTATTTTCCATATATTTGTATATTGTGTAATTTCATAATTTTGTAAATTATACTTTTTTTCTGACAGTGTAATATTTTTGTTTTGTTTTTCAATTGTTACTCTAGAGGTCGCACCCGGCTTTTGTTAGGGTTGGTGTCGCTCAATCTTTAGGTTTTTGTGTAGTTTTCTATATCATTGTCATTTTGTCTTTTTTCCTCTTTATATACTGTCTTAATTCGATTTATGGCTTGTGAGTACCAATTGGTATCTTCAAACTTTTATCTTTTAACTAACAGCAACATAAAAAAAGACAAATACGAACCGATTTCGGACCTAGGTTCCTGATTTGACATCTAAGTACTGCAGTTTCTCCTCTGTGGACGGTTAAATTGTTCGATCTCTGGTGAATAAAAGTTGGTACCAGCTGTCTTTTCACTACCTCACCTGAAACTATAAATATTTTCTTCAGTATATATCGACATATGCTTTTATGACGATAATGCATATACAGTCGACCCTGTCGTAAAGGGCACCTCTATATCACAAATCACTATCTATAAAAGGCAACTGCTCATGAAGGGTATATTTTCAGGTTCCCATTAGTGTCCTTTATTTACAGGTTTGACTATATTTCCAATAAATGCGTTCTCAATTATTTTCATAAAACAGACACCAAAGTGATATACATAATGGTACTTCATTGATACCTTAATTGTCCTTCAATATACTATTATCCCCGCTGTGGGGTATACATTGTAGGCCCACTGAAAAAGGGGTTCACTTGTTGTGCAGGACGGATATAATACCCAACTTCCTCTTATGGAAGTGTTATTGTGAATACTATGTTCATTACACATAAATACCACTTTTAACATATCCTAGAAGAACAAGACAACACTTTACGACCCTGTCTATTATAAACGTGTCCTGTTTCAACATACACTTCATCCCAAAGTCCAAACACAATGCCAACTTTTACTTATTATAAAATTGGATAGTCTCTCATTTACATTCACATCCTTTCTTACTAATCAGTGATATTTTGAACAAATTACGTTTTCTATTTATTTACAACTACAAACATCATATTTCTATCTGCGTGCATTAAACACAGATCTAGGGGTAGCTTTAATTAGGCTTTTAATTTGAAATGCTGTATAGTACCATTTAATGCCGATATGATATGAACAAAATTAAAGGCTTTGATACCAGAGTAGAATTTCAAAGAGGTAAGAGGCTGAAGGTCATTAATAATACATATCTGATTTAGAATTGTCTATTAAAACTAATGCAAGTATATAAGTATAAACTTTGATAAGAGGGTTTTGGATTTATTTTGAAGAGTTTACGTTTTATTTCTTATTCTCGTAATTCCTACCACTACATCAATTGGCAGTTTTTTAGGGGACGATTGCTTGTTGCTTAACGTCCTGTGCCAAATAATTCATACATATTCAGTACGAGAATACGATCAACAATATCAAAAATCAATAAAATGAGAGAGGGTGGAACAACCAGGGCAGCGACCTTGATTACTGGGAAAGTATTTGTAAACAATATTTTCAGTTACATTGTAGTGTTATTTTGTTTATTGTTGATACATTATGACGAACACAGAGCACCACACTTCAACATGGTACATTATGACGAACACAGAGCACCACACTTAAACATGGTACATTAGGACGAACACAGAGCACCACACTTCAACATGGTACATTATGACGAACACAGAGCACCATAATTCAACGTGATACATTATGACGAACACAGAGCACAACACTTCAACATGGTACATTATGACGAACACAGAGCACCACACTTCAACATGGTACATTATGACGAACACAGAGCACCACACTTCAACATGGTACATTATGACGAACACAGAGCACCATAATTCAACATGGTACATTAGGACGAACACAGAGCACCACACTTCAACATGGTACATTATGACGAACACAGAGCACCACACTTCAAGAGCACCACACTTCAACATGGTACATTATGACGAACACAGAGCACCACACTTCAACATGGCACATTACGACGAACACAGAGCACCACACGTCAACATGGTACATTATG
Organism: Gigantidas platifrons; assembly: GCA_002080005.1. Lineage (NCBI taxonomy): Eukaryota > Metazoa > Mollusca > Bivalvia > Mytilida > Modiolidae > Gigantidas > Gigantidas platifrons. The sequence continues at coordinate 514,903 of MJUT01027804.1, forward strand.
ACGAACACAGAGCACCACACTTCAACATGGTACATTAGGACGAACACAGAGCACCACACTTCAACATGGTACATTATGACGAACACAGTGCACCACATTTCAACATGGTACATTATGACGAACACAGAGCACCACACTTCAACATGGCACATTAGGACGAACACAGAGCACCACACTTCAACATGGTACATTATGACGAACACAGAGCACCATAATTCAACGTGATACATTATGACGAACACAGAGCACCACACTTCAACATGGTACATTAGGACGAACACAGAGCACCACACTTCAACATGGTCCATTATGACGAACACAGATCACCACACTTCAAATGGTACATTAGGACGAACACAGAGCACCATAATTCAACGTGATACATTATGACGAACACAGATCACCACACTTCAACATGGTACATTATGACGAACAGAGCACCACACTTCAACATGGTACATTATGACGAACACAGTGCACCACACTTCAACATGGTACATTAGGACGAACACAGAGCACCATACTTCAACATGGCACATTAGGACGAACACTGAGCACCCCATTTCAACATGGTACGTTAGGACGAACACAGAGCACCACACTTCAACATGGCACATTAGGACGAACACTGAGCACCACATTTCAACATGGTACATTAGGACGAACACAGAGCACCACACTTCAACATGGCACATTAGGACGAACACTGAGCACCACACTTCAACATGGTACATTAGGACGAACACAGAGCACCTCACTTCAACATGGCACATTAGGACGAACACTTAGCACCACATTTCAACATGGTACATCAGGACGAACACAGAGCACCACACTTCAACATGGCACATTAGGACGAACACTGAGCACCACATTTCAACATGGTACATTAGGACGAACACAGACCACCACACTTCAACATGGCTCATTAGGACGAACACTGAGCACCACATTTCAACATGGTACATTAGGACGAACACAGACCACCACACTTCAACATGGCACATTAGGACGAACACAGACCACCACACTTCAACATGGTACACACAAAGTCAAAACAAATAGTTGGGTAAAACACACAGTTACAAAACCCGAGTCAAATCTCACGATTCCACAATTTTAGCATATTCTTCTACATCAATGCCATCCTTTATTCATTTAGCCTGCTATGTAATCAAGGAAATGTTTTGTTGGAAATAGTCCTGCCATCAGACAAGACACTGGAATTCCATATGGATCAATCCATTTATGATGGTCACCGTAAATGTTCTAATGCGATAACATCAAATTTAGCTTTAGGTGTATGTCTGTGACATTCACGATGACAAGGCATTGCGGCGGAAGACATGTTAAGTTATCAAAATCCCAATTTAGTTCATGTAATGGCACTGTGAATAGTATATGCTAGAAGTTTCCGCATTCTGGAAATGAATATTTTATTATTGTAGTTTTATTAAAAAGAAGTTTAAATCCACATCTTGGCTTGGGACAGGACCAAGAATGTGGCGGAGTTAAACAGGTTAATGGGATTCCACCTTTCTGATTATTGGATCTTTCAACAAGAAAAGATATGCTTCAGTGAATACCCACCAGGGTACTGATATTGAATTTGTAACAAAGGGTTGTGTATTTGCAACTGACTGACAATCGAATATGATAAAGAAATCAAAACAAAGATAAACTAAGATAACCTTGAGACCACCATAATATCAAGAGTACATCTATCAGTTATTATGTCGAGTGTAGGCGTACATCTATTTTGGATTATTTTATTTGTCATGTTCAAATAGAAGTGAGAAAATAAGACAGAAAGTATATATGATTCGTACTTTCGAACCCTCCTGATACAATTATTTTGTTCCGATTGACATAAAATCGTAATTAGGAATCGTTCTGACAATACATAGAAGATAGACACGTTATATATAATACCACTGAGGCATAATTCTCCATATACAATACAGTTATAGAACGTTCAAAGTTCACATCGGTATTCATTTTGAAATAATTCTTGTATATTGCATTTTTAATCAAACAATCAGCTGTGAATTGCTACAGTTATAGATTATTAGGTATTAAAACATGTATTATATCTTGTAAACGATACAAATAACATAGTTATGGGTATAATTAGAGATCGACCACTGTATATCTGTGTTATTACTCTTGCTGCGACCATTCACTGACCTTGTCCCTCGTACTAGTCATATTTGTGTGAAGGGGGTTTATTGAATTGGAACGAATCTGAACATCTTTTTATATTGTTTATTTCTATTTGTTTAAGCCTCTGAAGATACAGATATCCATCGGGAGATCCCATTGGCTGATGTAACCCCGCCATACATTTTTGCCTGTCCGTATCCTGGACCAAACTGTCCATCAACTTTCGTTGTTGTCATTGCTGTATTTAGTGATTTCAGGTTTAAATCAGAAGTTATTCATGTTGTTTTGATTGGTAATATTTTAAACCATTACTGTTTAACTTTCTATTTTCAGTTGTTGACGCCTTTTAGAACACAATAATTAATTTTTCATGAAGTATATAACTGTGTCATTAACACCGAGATACGAAAGATAATGTGTCGATGATAAATAAAAGAAATGCAAATTTAACCCAGCTATTAAGAAATTGGCTTAATCAACAAAATCCGATAATTTTCCATTATAATTGTATCTTTAACAAAACTTATAGCTGTGCTAAAAATCCAATGTCATGGTTCAGTAAACTCTACACAATAATTATGAATTTAAATTAAACTAATGATTGAAATTAGTAACGTCAAAACAAGTTAATTTCTATTTTAACAGCTGGAAGACTAAATAATTAAATTTTAACAATTATGTGGTTATTTATGTATTCCTAATGGTCTTAATGTAGATACACATTATTAAATATGACAATTATATAAACAAGGTCCAACAAGAACGTTCACATTAGACAAACTTTATGAACATCATTTTAGTATACAAATATTATATATAAAATTACAACAGAAAAAAAATCAATATGCCTTTTTCTACTAGAGAACTAATAGCCAGGCAAGATTAAAACGCAAAGCGTTATAGGGTGATGGCATCGTGTATAAGACCCTCCGGTAACGACGTTCGCCTATTGTGCGGGACCAAATACGCACCTAGGTGTCTGGGTGTACTAATAACATCCGTGAAATCCTGTAACTGGATTGGATGTAAACGAGTGTCTCGTGTTTGGGTATCAATTGTTGATCAAGTGACAACAGTTAACACCCGCTAATGGAGTGGTCATTGCAGATTCCTTTCAAAGCAATATTTTCCAGCGTTAACCATCACCCCTTCCCATTGTCCGTCTGACTATCAAGCCATCCGTTCATACGACCATCATCTTAGAGCAATTAATTGAATAAATGATAGGTACTAGGTACGTCTAGTTTTAAAATTCTGACCAGATCAGCTGTTTTTTTCTGTTAGTTTGCTTCCTGTACAGACCAGTAGTTTATGAAGTTTACCATAAAGCAGAGAGGAAACGTTTAAACACAAATGACCTAACTAGAAATGTATATTTTTATTAAATTAAATATAATTGTGACCTACAAAACCCGTAATATGGCTCATGAAAAGAGTAAAACATGTGTAAATAGCTAGCTACCTACGTTGATTCTGGTAATTATTACTCAGACATAATCAGCTTAATATAGATACATTGAATTAAGATTTATTTTCAGACTCATCTTTTCTTTGAATTAACGTAATTGAAAGGAAGATATTTCAAATGGACACTCTATTTTAGACTTCTCTAGACATCTTTTAATTACTAACAAACGAAAATGACTTCACAAGAAACGCTTTTCAGTGATTAGTGATTATATCATATGTTAAAAATATTCCCTTCCAGTAGATTATATTTCCTTGATTTTATCTGTTAAAATGTGTAATTAAAGACAATCTAGATAACTGTTGTCTGTGTTCAAACATCCATATGATCCATTCCTGTCATTTTAATGAAGCACCGAGACAGGAAGCAGTTATTCCGATGTTAAGTATACTCCTTTTTCAGTGGCGTCCGTTTGTTCTGTGTCACACACAGATAAACAATTCGACCTTAGGACTGGACGTAAATAAATGCATCGTGTGCAGAGAAAATCACGCTCCTTCTACATAAAATGCGACATGCAGCGGCTCTTTTGAGTAATTGTGCAAGGTATGGTCGTTGGAGGCCCGTTGCAAGGCAACAATTTTCGACTCTTATAAGTGTCACGTACATGTGTGTGTATCAATCATCAGTATCACAAAATATTGAAACTTGATCATTTTCGTTGATTTTGAGAACGGTGACAGTAGTATCACAAAATGTTGAAACTTGATCATTTAAGTTGATTTTGAGAACGGTTACAGTAGTATCATAAAATGTTAAAACTTGTTAATTTTAGTTGATTTTGAGAACGGTTACAGTAGCATGACAAAATGTTGAAACTTGTTAATTTTAGTTGATTTTGAGAACGGTGACAGTAGTATCAGAAAATATTGAAAATTTATTATTTAATTGATTTTTAGAATAGCTTATCTATTTTAATAATGAAGGCGTACAAGATTACACTCTTTTAATCGTGTGGCCACGATCGAATATTGGTTTGATTTACATCTACCTATCCTATCAATGTATATCACTTCTAAAGTTATGAAGTCTGTAACTCGATACATTTTTACATAAGAAAGTCAGTTAGTGAATTGAGGCAGGTTGATGGTTTTTGCCTAGTGCTCTGGTTTCCTTAACCACGAATACTGACCACCGGGATAAAATTGGAATGTTGTTGAAAGTGACTTTAAGCACCATTATGTCGTACCTTGATATATAATATAATAAATCTCCATACACACTTGTGAATAACTTTCCATTTGTTACAAACATGCCTAAAATAATATAACTTTGTAATTATTATATTGTGAACACCTGTAGGATGAAAGCGTACACGTTTTCCTTTATAGACATATTTTTGTGTTCAATGGCTGACGCCAAAGAAGAGTGGCATCAGCTTAAAATAAAAGTTTATTCAGAGGTTATTGAGAATTTGTCCATACGATTAAATTGTTTACTTAGTTTACAAATAACACCCTTTACTATTAAACACATTGAAATACATGCTTTTATTAATATTTAAAGATATTTTTGTATGGGTATTAATATATTTGTTTAACAAATTTTCGTTAAGGTAAATAATGAGAATCATACTACCACTTCAAATCAAATAATGAGAATCATACTACCACTTCAAATCAAATAATTATATATTTCTACACGGGGGATATAAGAAAATATATTTGGTAAATCTTAACCATCAAATTTGCTTTGATTCAGCATAATATAGCTTTCGTTTTCAATAAAAATTAATTTACTGATCTCGACGTGACACTGTATAAATGACTTATGTACATGCTCTAATATTTAAATCCATCGTCTTATGTTTCGATACGAATATAAGTAATGTAGAATGTGTGTGTGATAAACTTTATGATTTTATTAATTCTTATAGAGGAGGAGGAAGCATGACCGCGATCGTATGGTAGCTGGCTTTACATGTAATTATGCACTCAGTGACGCGAATGTATCACTAATGTTTCAAATTTAGTACACATACAATGTAATATATATTTCTTGTATACATACCATGTTTTGCACTAGTTTTATTATATTTTATTATATGACTATAAATATTTCTTTTATCTGATTGGCTGACGTCCCTAGAAACGTTCTTTGATAAAACTTTATATTCACCTCACGCGACATAATGCGCGGTGAATATAACATTCCAACGTCTTGCACCATACGAATCCAAAGAAAACGTCGTGATAAAAGTTTATTTTAAGGGTAAAATCAACATATAAAATGTGTCATATAATAAAACAATTAATGATTTTCAATTCGGTGGATACCAGGATTTATTAACCCAAGAATAATATATTTACCTCTGCCCTAAGGGGCCTCGGTAAATATAATATTCTTGGGTTAATAAATCTTTGTATCCACCTCATTAAAAGTAATTAATTGTATAATATTAAAGACAATAATGTTTTATTTTGAGTTCGATCATATTATGTGTACAAGGTCAGGTATAAGCTAATACAGAATCGGACATGCGAACGTATACTAGATAATACCTAAATCTTTTTGTACATTATATTATTACAAGACGTGAATTATATTTTAACTCAACTTTGTCGTCTGTATAGTCGTTGAACATTTGAATTTATAATGGACGTAATAAAGTTGAAACAATGCATGAGTCCATAAGGCTCTTCATCTGAGAACATTAGATTAAACCAGGCAAAAGACATAATATAAAGTACACGAGGACATTTGTCAACAAATAATATGACAATTATGTTCATTGTTGAAGATTCCATAGTTGCTGTGTGGTGACGAGCATCAGTACCTTCATTATTCGATATTGAAAACTAAGCAGATTTATTATCTTAAGTTTGTCATTTTTCTCTGGAATAAAATAATCTTGTTTCATAATTAAATTTGTTCTATAAATTACATGTTTCCAATTAAGCATGCCTGGCACAAATCAGTAGATAAACGTTAGAGAAAACCGAAGTAACAATCAAGAATGGACAATCCAGAGACACAGGCAACATTGGGTACACAAATCAGTAGCATTTTATCACTGGTACATTTAGGTTTATTATACAATGACATATATTTCAGACATACGTCTTTGATATAGACTGCAGGCCTGCTTGTTATCTCATTATTAATGTACACCAATGTAAATCAATAATTTAATGTTGGCGGTACATAATTGACCAGTCATTTAGCAGTGAATGGCGACTAGACACAAATAATTGTCGTTACCAAGTGATCTGGATTATGATTAGAAAACCCTGACCAAAGTACAGACATTTCACTCTGTAAACACATTTATCCTATGACAAACCTATCTAATCACTGAATGCTATTTTCATATACTGGTCACTGCAATTTATTACATGTTAATTTTATCCTATGGCAAAACTATCTCACTAACTGCTATTTACACTATACTGGTCATTGCAATTTATTATATATTAAGAGCCCTCCAAACAATTGAAAGAGTGGAGGGTTGGAAACTCATTTATTGGGTTTAACCCGCCACATATTGCACCTGTCCCGTCTCTATATCTAGATTTTAAATCTGCTTCTGTCGTAGCGTTATCTGTAATTAGATGTTTGAGGTTAGACAGAGTGGTTCATGCTTTTATGATTGAGTATATGGTCGACTATTACTTTTTTAACTTTTTATTTTAAATATTCGAAATAGTAGTCGGGAAAACATGTGCCTACCGTATGTTCATCTCCACTGAAAGAAAACCATTCTGTGGTGCAAAAATGTGTTTCAAATCATAATTTCCCTGCCTTGTGTATATTTATCATTGTTCAACAAGTATTGCTGTCATTTGGTACTCGATGTTTATGTGTTGTAGATTGTTATTTGTTCTTTTTCTTTTGGCCATTGTGCTGTCTGTTCTTCGATTTACGGATTCTGATTACTACCCCTTTGATATCTTCAAACTTTTCTTTCCTGCATTAGTGTATATTTATCATTGTTCAACAAATATTGCAATCGTTTTCAGTATTGAAAGACGAAAACTGAAGTAAAGGAATGCAGAACACCATCACAGTGTACCTATTTTGTATGTTTCCCTTCAAAATATCGTTTGTTGCATTTATAGTGCGGGAATAAACGCTTGGTTATTCATATTGCGGTGGGGCTATGGCAATGGTAAATAATAAACTTACTATTTCGGTTAACCATAACTCTATTTGACCCCTCGCTAATTAGAAGTAAATTACTGTTTTTTATAAACTTTGCCATATACTATCCCTAATCGAAAGGTGATAACTTGAAAAGTGACACTTAAATTCTCGACATCAGAGGAACAAGGAATTATATATGTGTCGCATTCTTGTTCTTCCTTAAATATATTTCCCTCGTTTTTGTTATGTTGTTGCCATATTCGCGTTTATCCCTTGAAAATTGAAAACGTAACATTATCAGGAAATCCTCTTCTATAAAACAAAATAGATTTTATTCTTTCAATAGGTGATGACTAACATTGTCATATATTTATCACCACAGAAGGAATTTAACGAAGACTTAATAGGAAGACAGAAAAACGTAGATATCGTATGTGTTCGTGATTCATCTCCCTAAAATGACTTCATATCACTTTCCCCATGGTGTTGTTATGTGCATTACCTAAGATGTTGTAAACATAGGGTTTTACGTCTGATCTATATCCTGTTATAGTCTATAAGCCTGTTTTAATGTGCATGTTTTATCTTACGAAACATAATCAATTATGACATGATAAAATATTTCTCACAGGTTGGTCAGGTAAAACGATGTCATGCTGATTTGATCGACTCCTAACGTAACGTGTGAATATTAAAATGTATCCATGAAAAAGTTCAAGATTAATTGAGGTACAAATTATATCACACAATAAATATCATTAATATAAGGTTATTTTTTCAACGTGAAATTGAATGAAGATGGGAATGAATATAAACATTCAACGATTCAGTTCATTTACATGACGTAACATCTGCCAGTATCACTTGCATAACTTAATTCCATGATTCAACCACAATTAGTCACAATTGTGTTAAGAAATATGAGATCATGTCTGTTATAAAAACCTGAGCAGATTTAAATCACAGTGCTACTTGTTTAGCAATATCTCAATTTGATGTTAACAGCCATTTACGTAATGCAATAGACTTGAAATAACTTGAAGTTAAGGTAAGACGGAACAACCGAATGACATATCTGCCTGATTGTTTGCATCTATAGCGAAACATCGATTTTAGTAAAGGAGGGTCACCATTTTTGCATTATGGAAGATATGCGATATGGAAGAAAGCCAATTTTACAATGACATATAGACGAAATAAGTATTTTCAATTTTAATGTGTATATTCGAACGTGTCACCGATCCCGATATATACTATATTTGACTTGATATTAAATAATAAATTATTAGATCTAGAGCGATATGCGTACATTAACAAGATGTTATTCTTATTAATCAAATAATAACAAATATACTTTCAACCAATGCATAAAAGATTGTATCACAATTCAGTACATTAATATGACAAATGTGACACACTTCTAGTTAACTGATATTGTTTGAACCGCTTGTCAACTGATATATTCTTTGACATGCTAGTTAATTGACATTCTCACTAACTACGGGTTACGACCCGCCTCTCCCCTTCTTCATATCCTTTGAGGTGTTAGCTTAAATTTTGTAATTCCGGCTCATCGTCATCTGTACGATATTGTCAGTTGCGTCTCTTGTGATTATATCATGTTCAGCCAGTAAGCGCAATGCATTCATTTCACTATATGTACACAGTTGACTAAAAACACTAAATGTTTCCACAAAGTGTTCTATGGTTTTTGGCAGTCCATTATGGCAACGCCTATTCGTGTTCTTTTTATGTTTACACATTTCCTACAGCACAACTGTTTTTGTAATACGCATTCTGACTGGTTGCATTCTATCCAGTTAAAACCGTCACCATGTGACCATAAAAACCTAAGATGGCGAAGAGTGAAGGCGGGAAGTAGCAAGTATTGTCAACAGATATTTTTTAGCACTCCAGTCAACTGATATGTTTTAAATTGTTTTAGTTAACGGATATCTTTTAAATATTTCAGTTAACTGATATGTTTTAATTTTTTTAGTCAACTGATATTTATTTAATATTTCAGTCAACTCATATTATTTAATATTTCAGTGAACTGATATGTTTTAATATTTCAGTAAATAGATATTATTTAAAGAAATAATGTCTGCGATTTGAATTATTTGTTTTATCTAAATATTTAAACGAGGGATAACTAAATATTTTATTATAGTGTCTCATATTTGACCATACGCAATTAATATACAAATACAATATATCAAATATTCAGCCTAAACCAGACTTATGAGACAGTTGTGTACAACCAAATGTATTAAGCTATATTGAATTTATATAAAATTCTTTTAAAATATAAATGACTTAAAGGCATTCTCCGGTAAAAAAAAATTAAAATAATGCATTTTACTTAAAATTATTCATAAGAAGGTTTTATGTATGTTAATCTATCAATGTTTCAACAATGTAATAAAAATCTACACAACATTCTAGTCTCATTTTAATAATTTTAAAAATATATTGGCCATCTGATATGATCGGTTCCTTCTCTGATAAAATTGATAAAGCACATGTAATCAGGAAGACTAGATTTCAATGCATGTCTTTAATTAATACATTTATTGTCAAAGTCTAGTGCTTTAACATTTTTACTATACGTTTTGGCTTTTATAGCTCATACCTAATGTCATCATATAAAGTGAATCTCATTAGAAAATGTTTCTCATCCTCCACCTCACCAGCTGAACATATATAACACATTCCGTCAGGTATTCGCAGTTGAACATGTCGATTAGTCTCAATTACCAACGGACAAAGTAACTGTTCTACTTACATAACTTAGTAATTGAAGTATAAGGTATATTTCGGTCGCACCACTCGTCTGATATAGTCTTAAAAAATACGGAGTTGTTGATCTCCGTTTATGGTATTGGAAATCTGTTTCACAAATTATTCGTAGCACGAATGCGTTCTCGTATTGTTCGCATCGCTTTTATTGTAAAATAGCATGTGTGAGCTGCCAACACTATAATCATACTGAAAAGGCCCCGCATCATCTGACCTAATGATCCTTTTGAGCAAGCAAATACATGCAGTTCTTTACTTTGTGAATCAGGAGGTCAATCGACTATCAGCACGGAATGCAGCGCTTCATTTGAAGTATATTTACCATTTATTGATTACGGAATTGAAATCGACAAGGACATACATATCAATGACTGCTGGATATGTATATGTTATCTGGATGTGAATTGATTGATACCGAAAATATCAGCCTGCCGAGCCAGAATATGAAGTTTGTTGGCGAGTGAGCGAAGCGAACGAGTCACAAACTTCATATTCTGTCGAGCAGGCTGATATTTTTCAGTATCAATTATATTCACATTCAGATGACATGTTTATCATCCTTAAATCAA